>OY723317.1:652458-781918 GCA_963210315.1 Rhynchopus euleeides | reverse complement strand
ATTTGGTGGGTTGACGCTCCTGTTTTGGGGGGGGATCAGGGGGGAAAACACTAGGGGTCAATTTTTCTCGCGCGCGCTTCGCGCGCGCTCGTGTTGTTGCCAAATTTTCCCATCGGTGGACCACTAGGTGGGCACGGTGTGAGGCGCTGGGTTCCTTCCGTGGTTCCTCTCCCGCTCGCGCCGTCGGGTGCCGGAGGAAACCAAAAAATGGCTTTCGGGACCATGATTTCGACGCTGCCCCCTGATATGTCACGGCCGTCAAAGCGCAAGGACTTGGTTACTAGACGGGCACGCGAGATGGGGGGTCTGGGGGGCAGGGCCCCCCAGCCGCCGGAGGTCACGGTAGTGAGCATCTGTTCATTGTGGGCGTACAGATTCTGTGTGAGTTGGCTGCGTCCTCCTGAGGCTACTGGAGTGGGTGGATTCCCTGACCCGGTGGGAATCGAATGACTTGAGTACGAGACATACGCCACAGGGGGGTCTGGGGGGCGGAGCCCCCCAGCCGCCGGAGGCCACGGTAGTGAGCATCTGTTCCTGCAAAACCATACTCTCTTCGACGTCGACCCAGTGAAAGTGGGTTGACGCTTGGTCGACGCTTGGTGAGCGTCGACCCAGTGTAACCGGGCCAACGCTAGGTTAGCGTCGACCCAGTGTAATAAATGGGTTGACGCTTGGTCCAGGCTTGAATGGCAACCCAGTTCCACTAGGTCGACGCTCCAAGCCTCGACCAAGCGTCAACCCAGTCCACTGGGTCGACGCTGGGTCGACGCTTTTTTATGGGGGGGGAAACCCAAAATCACTGGGTCGACGGTCGACGCTTAGCGACATGCCTGCTGTGGGGGTGTGTTGCTGGGGGGGGGGGGGGGGCGAACAAACGATTCGCGAATGCACGTCGGGGAGAATGCCAGAGAGAGGAGTTGTGTCTGTAGAGTGGCGTGTGCTTTGCTATGGGTCTTGGAGGGGGGTTTTGGGCTGCTGGCCTTGCTCCCCCCCGACCAAAGCGACACCGACACTATCCTAAACGATTGTGTGTGTTGTGTGTGCGCGTGTCTGCGCCCGACACTCACAGTGCAGTCTACACTAAGCCAAAGAAATGGGGGAGTTGAGAGTGTGCGTTCATCCCCCCCCCTGTTCCACACTCACCCCAACATGATGCTGCACTTCTTGCAGGTGTGTTGCAGAAGACTATCGAAAAGCGCACGTTAAGCCACAAGATTGCCTCCCCTCCCCTCCCGCCATCCCACGCACCCCGCTCACTTTTGCTTTCGATGCCACACGCACACATGAACCACACTCTCCGCTTGCCGTGTTTTGCTGCAGTGGTTAGCACAGCGAGAGGGGGGGAAGTGTTTGCCGGGTGTTGCTGCCTGCCGTGTGCCACCTCCACAACCACTCCTACTCGGCAGGGCCTGCCTCAGGCAGGGCTGTGGGCTCCGATGGGCGGGAAGGGGGCAAAGGGCAAGGGCCGGACCACGGCGGTCGACATTGCGAAGGTGCAGGCAGATGCACAGGATAACATGAAGAAGCTGGAGCAGCAGATCGAGCGGGGGGAGGGCAGCGTCAGCCTGTGGCCTGAGCACACGAGCATCCCGCGGCGGACGATGCCTCTGCAGCTGCCGCCCGCTCTGGCTGGGGACACGGATATGATGGCGGCTATGCGGAACAGAGTTCAGTGCGCACGGACGTGGGCCATGATGGAACAGCCCAGCACGGTGCAGGCGTTGCCCTACTTTGACTCGTCGCAGCGTGCGACAGAGGTGGCCCGGTGGCGCAGCAAGCGGAAGGCAGGCAACGACACGTGCTGGCCTACGCTGCGGAAGGTATACGGCGGGGTGCTGGGTGGCGGCATGCCGCCTGCGCCGGGCACGGCCCCGTCCGCGTGGCCGGTGCCGGGGGGCACCGGCCTGTGGAAGCACTACTTCCCGCAGGAGCTTCTGGTGGAGGATTTCGATCAGTACCTCCATCAGCTTGCGAAGCGCAGGCGCCTGACGCGCAGTAAGGCCGGCGGCTTCGTGAGGCGGACGGGTGGCGATGGGGAGGATGAAGATGCGCTGGCACAGGAGGAGGAGAGCGATGCAGACGACGACTACAAGTACGACCACTACGCTGACGAGGACAAATCTGACGAGGCTGACGTCGACAGTGGTGGTGATATCTAAGCCTTCGTTCTCCTCCGGGCCTCTGCCTTCTGGTGCCGGCCGCGTCGAGGTTGTATGGCGCAGTGCATTCTAGCCTTTGGTACTTTGGCCGAATATATCCAGTCGCAGGTGTGGTTGGTGTGGGTCAAGAACGCAACCGTGTGGACGCTTGTTTTGTTACAATGCGCATATTTCAGTCTTTCTTAGAGTCGGCAGCCACCACACCCCTTGACAGGCGTTGCCCACAACAACAACAGACACAAGAACTTTCCAGAAGATGGGGCGTCTGGCGGCATTTGCTGTGGTGGTGGGTGCTGTGGCCCTGCAGGGTGTGTCGGCGCAGCACTGCTCGCCTGTGTGCGAGGCGTGCTGCCCCCGTGGAGACGGGGGCGAGTGGCTGCGTCCGAATGCGGACGGGGACTGCGTGGGACGCAGCGGTGTTGCGCAGTGCAGGCTTGGGCGCGGGAAGTGCACCGGGGGGAAGGCGGCGGCGGTGTGCGAGCGGGTGCACCACGCGTCTGTGACGCTGTACAAGCCTGGGATGGACTCGGACCCGCCGGCAAACGTGTGGGTGCAGGAGGGGATGCCCGGGTGGAGCGTGACGAAGGCGGTCGGGGGCGCCCTGCAGAACTTCCCGCCGTACTTCCTGAACGGGATGGTGGCGCACGTCGGTGACCACGTGGTGCCGAAGGGGACGGACGTGGACTTCTACTGCCCGGAGGAGGCACGTGGGTACTGCGACGCGGTGGTGCTGATGTACGAGTGCAGCCCGTGCAGGACGCAGACGGGCGGGCTGCCTGCGCTGCTTGCGGCGGCAGGTTTCGACCGTTCCCGCTGCGGGCCGACCTTCACGACGGGGATGCGTGGCGGGCACCAGCACCGCCTCACGGTGTGGCGGAAGCGCGTGGAGGCGGGGCACCGTGTCCGGCTCCAGACGGAGGGGGACGCGGAGTGGGTCGCCTTCGCCATCAGCCACGGCAGCAGCATCGACTGCGCAGACGACTTCGAGACGCGTGAGGGGTGCGAGCTCCCGTCGAACGGCGGGATCTGCGCGTGGAAGGGCGGGAGGTGCGAGCTCAACAGGTGTGTCACCTTCGGCCCTGCGCGTGGCTGCGACCCTGCGACCTGCGTGGGGAACGAGCTGCCGGGCGTTGACGCTGGTGTGGACATGGTGCTCCCCGACGAGATGAAGTAGATCGAGCCGCCTTTCAACCTTTCCCTCTCCTTGAACCTTCAGCCTTGAACATGTGAACCCTGAACAGCGTGTGTGCACAGTACATCCACAGTGCACACATGCAACTGCAACACCGATCCGATATGCAAACCTTGCTTTGCCCTGTTGCCCTTGTGCCACCACAGCACACCCCTTCCTGAGAGCAGGATGGGGTGCTGCCGCCTCTCCGCGTTGCTTTTCATTGCCATACCTTTTCCTCCCAACACATGGCCCTGAGGTGCCACTGCACCATGACGAAGGGCTGCCCCCTCCCCCGTTGTCGTGATCGCACAGCGCTGCGGCGGCAACCACGGTCGCAAAGAGGCACGTCTGCCTCGAGGCTGTGCAGCCGCCGCAGCCGCGGTTGTGCCTCGTGCCACAAGCACTTCTTTTGCTTTCCTGGTGGCCCGAAGGGGCTGCCGCCGCTGCATTGCCGAGATCGGAGGTGCACGTGCACATGGTGTCTGGCTGCTCGCCCCTGCCCACACCCAGACTCTGCGTGTTGTTGTGCGCACTGCATGCACCACCACCCTGCCCAGCACTGGAGCACCACCAACCACCCGCAGACATACCAACACTCACAATGCGTGCTGCGCTCATCCTGGGATGGGCTGCTGTGTCGGCAGCCCAGATGGTGGACCCCCCAGTCATGCCGGTTGCGACGACCGGTGGCGCAGCAAGCGGGATCACGGTGAACGGTACTCGTGCACAGCCTGCGAACTGGACAAAACCCGAGCCACCCATGCCTGGTCAGAATGGGAGGAAGCCCCAGCCACCGACCACTGGGACGAAGCCGCAGCCTCCCATGCCGCACCAGAACACGACACGTCCTGACCAGCCTGTCCCGCCTGTGAACGGGACCAAGCCCCACCCGCCGATGCCTGGTCAGAACGGTACGAAGCCTGTGCCACCCATGCCTGGCCACAACGGGACGAAGCCGCAGCCGCCGATGCCTGGTCAGAACGGCACACGCCCACTGCCACCGACGACTGGCCACAACGGGACGAAGCCGCAGCCTCCCATGCCGCACCAGAACACGACACGTCCTGACCAGCCTGTCCCGCCTGTGAACGGGACCAAGCCGCACCCGCCTATGCCGCACCAGAACGGGACGAAGCCGCAGCCACCGATGCCTGGTCACAACGGGACGAAGCCTGTGCCGCCCATGCCTGGCCAGAACGGGACACGCCCGCGGCCTCCCATGCCGCACCAGAACGGGACGAAGCCCCACCCGCCCATGCCTGGTCAGAACGGGACACGTCCCCAGCCACCCACTGGGCACAACAGCACGAAGCCTCTGCCGCCCATGCCTGGCCACAACGGGACGAAGCCGCAGCCGCCGATGCCTGGTCACAACGGCACACGCCCACTGCCACCGACGACTGGCCACAACGGGACCAAGCCCCACCCGCCGATGCCGCACCAGAACGGGACGAAGCCGCAGCCACCGATGCCTGGTCACAACGGTACGAAGCCTGTGCCGCCCAGGCCTGGCCACAACGGGACACGTCCGCAGCCTCCCATGCCGCACCAGAACGGGACGAAGCCCCAGCCGCCGATGCCTGGCCACGACGGGACGAAGCCGCAGCCACCCAGGCCTGGTCACAACGAGACGAAGCCTGTGCCACCGATGCCGCACCACAACACGACACGTCCTGACGTGCCTGTGAACGGGACGAAGCCCCGCCCGCCCATGCCGCACCACAACACGACGAAGCCGGAGCCTCCGACAGCGGGCCACAACGGGACACGGCCGCGCCCTCCCATGCCTGGGCACAACGAGACGAAGCCTGTGCCGCCGATGCCGCACCACAACACGACGAAGCCTGTGCCGGCGCAGAACGGGTCGCACCCCCGGCCGCCCATGCCGCACCAGCACTGCTCAGGGCGTGTGGCGGAGTGGCGGCGTGAGCAGCAGGAGTGGTGCTGCGCCAACAAGCACGTCGGGTGCGCACCCCCTGCACCGTTCCACTGCGAGGATGTGAACGGGACGGCGCACTGGGCAGCGGAGCAGAAGGCGTACTGCTGCGAGCGCCACCTGGTGGGGTGCGGGGCACGGGCAGACGTGTTCGACTGCACGTGGTCTGCAGCGACTGCGGAGCCGTGGACGCCGCAGCAGGAGAAGTGGTGCTGTGCGGAGAAGCAGGTGCGGTGCCCCAGCACGCAGGAGGCGCAGCGCCGTGAGAGGAAGGCGGCGTGCCACGAGGCGGAGGGTGCCGGTGTGCTTGCGCTGCCCCAGACACACTCGTGCTGCACGGAGTTCGACATCGGGTGTCGCGGGAAGTACGAGTGCTTCGGCAACGCAACGGACGTGGCGGCGTGGACGGAGGACCAGCGCACGTGGTGCTGCCGCGAGAAGGACGTCGGGTGTGCGCAGAAGTGCGAGCACGCCGCTGCGCAGCGCGGCGAGATGACGGCGTCGCAGCAGGACTTCTGCTGCGCCAGCAAGGGTGTCGGGTGCTCTGCGGCGTGGCAGGAGCAGCAGCAGCGTGCTGACAAGGAGGCGGAGGCTGCTGAGGAGGAGGCCCACAGCGGCAGCGGCAGTAGCAGCAGCAGCAGCAGCAGCACGCACGCGAAGCGCGACCTGCGGCTGAAGGTTGCGGGGACGGCGGCAGAGCTGTTCGAGAACCCGAAGCAGATGCTGCGCCGCCTGCGGTGGGCGCTGATTGCCGCGTCGGAGCGCCTGCAGGAGAACCCGGGGCGCCTGGTGGTGCGTGTCATCGGGGCGCTGATGGCGAACCTGACGGTGCCGCCCGCTCACAAGCTGGGCAACTGGTCGGTGAACATCACGCGTGCGTGGAACACGGAGCTGCGTGCGGAGGAGGACGAGCGCGTGCAGGGGCTGCGGAAGGGTGTGCAGGCCCGTGTGGGTGCCCTGCTGCAGGACAGCTCCGCCACTGCGGAGGACGGGCTGATGGTCGACTACACGATTGCCGACGCTTCCGACGCAGCTGTGGCTCAGACGGTGGGCGAGATCGACACCCAGCTGCAGAAGGGTGGTGTGAACGGGAACGGGGTGCGCCCCCTGTCCGGTGCACAGGAGGAGCTGGGCAGCACGGGCGGTGCCCCCTCCGCGTCCGGGTCGTCGTCCAGCGACAAGGGGTGGCTGTGGGCGCTGCTGAGCGTGGCGGGTGCTCTGTGCGTGGGTGCAGGCATCGCCGCAGTGGTTGTGCACAAGCGCCGCCAGCGTGACGACGCGCCCTTCAACGAGGTGCTGCGTGAGGTGGAGTGCGACGATGTGCACGTCAGCAATGCGCAGTACACCCCGACCTCCTCCGACAGCACCATGCGCCTGTAGGTGGGACAACTCACGAACACGTTTCCAGACTGATGAGTGACTGAGACTGTGGGCATTTCCTTGTGCCTGCCTGTGCGACAACAATGTGCGTTGCGGGTGACAGACAGTGTGGCTGTCACCCGCACTTCTTCTTTACTGAACTGAAACTGCGATGCGCCCTCTTGAATGCGGGCGTGTGCAATGAACACCATATCTGTGCAGCACCTCCAGGTGCTGCTGCACTGAACACGCTGCACACACACCCACAGCAGTGCGGCCCAAGGCCACCAGGTGGTGGTACGTGCCTGGGCTCAAGGAGTTCAGGTGCGAGGGTCCGTCCTTGACACAACGGGGACGGCACCACACCTGTGCTGCTGCTGCTGGTGTGGTTGCAGCCACACTGAACATGCATTCCTGCTTCCCTCCCGGCACCGCCTTGCTTCTTAGATCCTGTGTGCCGCCTGTCTGCAAAGCTTTGGAGGGAATCACGTAACTCACGTCCTGTGGTGCTGGTGCATTATGTTTTCGTGACGCACAACTCACACAACGCACCCGTGCCTATCTGTGGTCTTCCTCACACAAACCCACACATGCACTGTGTCTGACGTGCGTACCTTGCTGTTTCCTCAGCCACCCACCACCCTCCCATCCATCCAACCCCCGTTCCACATGGTCTATTCCGTGTAGCTCCTGTCCCCGAAATGATCAACCGAACATGCCGTCTTTTTGTTACCTCCAGCCACAGCACTCGCCTGTGCACGGCACAGGCGTGTTCGCATGCTGTTGCGACGTGCTGGGCTCTGCACCACCCCCCTTGCTGCGACGGCGGTGTGCCCTGCTGTGGCCCAGGCCCCTCGCATGGCTTTCCTCCCAGGGATTGCAGAGGTGCACGAGCCTCTGCCACGCGGTGCCGTCCGGTGTCGGGCTGCACCACCGCAGCACACGAAACCGACACACGGCGCACCTCTTCGTGGCGCCACTCTCCGCACAAACCTGCCTTGCAAGGCACAGGCACAGACCCAGCACAACAGCGCACAGGGCCACCTGTCCCTCCTCCTGGGGACAGGCCTTGCCTGCGCCTGTCGACGAAGCTTCCAGCAACGAACCAAGCCATACCAGATCACAACGACCCATCTCCCCCACCCACCTACCTACCCACCCGCTCTCTCCCTCCAACCCACCCACTAGCACTGTCCTCTGCACCACCTTGCACCCCACTTCACCACCACCCCCTCCAGTGCGCTGTACAGCGCCGACACGATGGACGATGATGAGTCGTATGAAGAGGTGGAGGAGATAGAGGAGATCGAGGAGGACGAGGAAGACGAGGAGTACGAAGAGTACGAAGAAACGGACGAGGAGGTGGAGGAGGATGAGGAGGGCGGGAGCGAGGAGGAGCTTGAGGACCAGCTGAAGTACGAGCGGCTGAAGCTGGACTTCCTTCACACTAAAGGGGATGCGGTGAGTTGCATGGCGGTCGGCAGTCGGTTTCTGATTATGGGCACCCAGCTCGGCTGGATCTACGTGGTTGATTTCGTCGGGAACGTCGTGAACGACAAGCGCTACCACCGCCATGACAGCTGCGTCACTGACATCAGCATCGATCCTGAGTGCGACTTTGTTGGGAGTTGCTCGACGGACGGGCGTGTGTATGTCGGCAGCATATTTGACGACAGCCCTGGCGAGGCGTACTCCTCCACCTTCGACCGCCCTGTTTGTGCCATAGCAATCGACCCCCACTACGCCCACACCCCGCGGTTTGTAACGGGCGGGCTAGAAAAGAAGCTTATCCTCGTGGAGCGCGGGCACTGGGGGCCTTGGAAGACCTGGAGGTCACGCATCCTCGACTCCGATACTGGGAAGATCCACGCGATACAGTGGCGTGGCGATCTTATCGCCTGGGCAGACGACACGGGGGTGAAGGTGATCGACGTGAAGAAGGACAAGAAGATCGTGAAGGTTGCGCGGGAGAAAAACGCACCCCTTGCAGATATGTACCGCTGTGCGCTGTGCTGGGAGACAGACACGACGTTGCTCATCTCTTGGGCCAACTGGCTGGCGGTGTGCGTCATCAAGAAGCGCCCCTCCTTCGAGACTGCACGGGATAGCTCGCTCCCGGAGCAGTGCGGTGAGGTCACCGCACGCTTCATCATGCCTTCCTACTTTGTCAGTGGAATCGCACCCTTCGGCAAAAAGCTGCTGGTATGCCTGCGACACATCTCACACACTCATGGCATGGTGAATATACCTTTCCGGTGCTGCCCTGCAGCTCTCCGCAAAGCACGACTGCCATACACCCCACCCCATCACACCTGCAGATGCTGACGTACCCCGAGGATACAATGAAGAAGAAGGCGGGCACCGCTTCGCCCAAGCCGGAGCTTCGCATTCTCAACCGTGTCAACACCAAGATGAACGAGATTGAGGTATGCGGTTCGGTGCGAGCTTCAGGGGGCATGTGTCGCCTGTCGTGCTCTGCTGTTCTCATTTGCAGTTGCCTCAGCATTATCCAGCATCGTGCCTGATTGCTCCCCGTCCCCTGTCCCTTTGTCCCCTCGAATACTCCACGTTGCCCTGCTTCAGAAAAATAGCATCAAGCTGGAAGGCTACGAGCGCCTGCTGGCATCGGATTACCGATTAGCCTTCGACGATCGGGAGGAGAGGGACCGGGTGTACTACATCCTGTCTCCCAAGGAGATCGTGGTGTGCAAGCCCTGCGATATCGACGACCGGATTAACTGGCTGCTGCGGCGCAACCGCTTCGAGGAGGCGATGAAGGCGACGCGGCAAGTCACACGGGACGGGGCGTTCAGCCCGATATCGCGCCACACCTACCAGGCAGTGGGGGAGAAGTACCTCGCCCATCTTGTCGACAATGGGGAGTACGCCAAGGCAGCGGAGCTGCTGCCGGAAGTGTTGGGGAACGACGCAGACATGTGGAAGAAGTGGGTATGTTTATCCCGCCAAGACAGGTTGGTTTTCTACAGTCGGTTTTTGGCATTCCCACGCGCACCACCCCCCCCTCTCAGGTTGTTGTGTTCCAGGAGAAGGAGCAGCTGACTTGCATTGCCGATGTGATCCCCGTCGACCCCTCCCTCAAGCTCGGGCTCGATGTATACGAGAGCGCGCTGCATTACTTCCTCTGGCGTGAGGACAACGAAGGCCCTGCTGCCTTCTACAGAGTCATCCAGGCATGGCCTTGCGGCCTCTACGACACGGAGTCCATCATCAACAGCACGCAGCAGCGACTCAGCAACCTGCAGAAGCCCACTGTGCTGGACCCACCGGAATCCGCAGGGGTCACGATGGATCGCGTGGCTTCGCCGGACGTAGAGAACGCAGACCCCTACACGCTGATCTCCCTGGCCCTGGCGCTGCTCTTTGAGAGCCAGGACAACAAGGAGGAGGCCCTGCACATACACCTGGAGCTGGGGCGGTCAGATGTGTTTGATTTCATCGACAGACACAAGCTCCACTACGCCGTGGAGGGCAGTGTGGTGCAGCTGCTGTGGAAGAACCAGAAGCGTGCCCTGAAGATGCTTGTGCAGCACCATAAGACCATCCGGGTGTCGCAGGTGGTGCAGCAGCTGCAGTCCCGTAAGGCATACCTCTACCGCTATCTGGACCAGCTGCACAAAGAGGACTCGCGGGCAGGGTCGGACTACCACGACCTGCTTGTCACGCTCTACGCGAAGTTCGACGCGAAGCAGCTGCTCCCCTTCCTGCGGCAGGCGTCGCTCGACAGCTTCACAGGCATCCGCCTCGACAAGGCGGCGGAGGTCTGCGAGGAGCGCCTGGAGGACAACCTGTCAGAAGAGGTCTCCGGGTCGCTCTACCGTGCACAGGCCTTTGTGTTGGGGCGTCTCGGTGGGCCCGAGCGGAAACGTGCCCTGGAGATCCTGATCTCCAAGATTAAGAGCGTGAAGGAGTCCATCGATTTCATCGGTATGGCCACCCTATGCAGCCCTGCAGGTGGTCCCGGGGTGGGGGGTCTCTGGGGGGCGAGGCTGTGTGTCTCGCCGCACGTGCCGTGTTCTGCTTTCACAACATTCCTCCCCCCATGCAGTGGAGCACGACGACGAGGACCTGTTTGAGGCACTGGTGCAAGCGTGTCTCGGCGGAGGGCAGAAGTTCGTCGCCGATCTGCTGGAGCACATCGGCGATGCCGAAGGTCCGACGCGTGCGATCGAGCCTCTGGATGTGATCGGCAGGATCAGACCGTATGCACCACACACATTGTGTTTCGCCCTTTCTGTTCAGTGTGGGTTTACACCAAGCAACCCCTGAAAACAACCTTCCATCGTAAAGCCACACGGTCATCTTTTGTGCCATTCTGCCTGCGCATCCTCCTCTCTGCAGTGATATGGCGATTCCGGGGCTGAAGGAGAAGCTGACGCATATTATCCGCGACCAGGCGCTGCGGAAATACCTGAAGGATGGCTGTCTGCGTGTGCTGCAGAAGGATGCGTGCGCACTGGACGCAGCGCTGTACGAGAAGCGATCGCAGGGGACGCGCGTCGTCGTCGACTCCTCCAACCTGTGCCCTGCTTGCCAGGAGCCCCTTCGGCTGCGGTCGGCCAACCCTGAAGGCGTCGCCATCTTCCTGTGCGGGCACAGCTACCACCACGGCTGCTACCACAGCAGTGTCGGGAAGCAGGTGCCCCCCAGGGACCAGAAGAACTCCCGGGCGTATCCCTCGATGCGGCGGGTTGACGGGATCCTGGTGCGAACCGACGTCATCTCCTCTGAGACCTACATGAATGACCCGCGCCCCCGGTGCCCACGGTGCGTCAGCGCCAGCTCTGCCAAGTAGGGCCAGTGCCGGGGTTGGGGGGTGAGTTGCACGCCTTAAGACTTGAGGTGGCAGGGGGTGGGGATGAGGGGGGAAGACAATGGCTGCTGGACCTGGCCTTGTCTGTCTGTACTCTGTAGGAACACGTGTACCATCCCGTCCCTCGCTGGAGCTGGGGCTAGCTGACTTCACTGGACAATGTAGCCCAACGTATTATGGGGTGGTGTGGTGTGGTGTGTGTACCGCAGTGGGATCGCATCAAGAGTAGAGGGTGCTCGGTGTGGTTCTGTGCTGCTTTGCAACCAGAGAGGGATTTCACGCGTGGGTGAAATGTGTGTGTGTGTGGCTTGGAAAAATGTACCGGAAATGCGACAAAGAGAACCACACGGTGGGATCTTGTAAATTTTACATGTATAACTACAAGTATATACATGTATTACCGTAAACGGAAATATTGTGGACCGTAATAAAGGTGAACCGTACTATAGGTGGACCGTAAAAAAGATGGAACAAATGGGATTTTTCCGGAACTTGGAACATTTTTACGGTCCACCTATTTTACGGTTGGGATCGTGGACTTGGCGGTTTTTTTTACGAGTTCCTTCGCGACGAAGTCGCGAAGGAACCAAGGAAATCGTACGACTGAAGCTGCAGGATTAACACCACAGGGCCTCAGCACAGAGTGTGCGCTCACCATCGTCCGGGAACTGTTCTCCCACAGTTACTGCAGGGTGTACTACACTAAAGGAGTACGATTTCCCTTACAGGGGGGGGTCAAATAAACGTACTAAGTACTACTATTCGGCGAACGGGCGGGCCTAAATCGACCTAGCCAAAATAGTATAAAATACTTTGCGAGCGAATAGACGTACGTAGTACGTCTATTCAACTTTTCCTAAAAATGCTGTTTGCAGGGGCTCTGCGGGGCTATTTGGGCCACCAGGGGCGCGCTGGTCACTGCTGCGTGCCCTGGCCCGGATCACTTCGTTGAAGGAAGGCCGGGGAGCGCCTGGCTGTGGCCCATCCTCTTGAGGCATTCCGTGAGCAGATGAAAGCATCCGACGTCGTCATTATATTGACACCAGCCGAAGATATTGGCCCTGTTGGTGGATGTCACAGGTCTACGGTGAGCTTTGTCTGGGGCGGTGGTGGTGGGGAAGGGAATGCGCGGCGGGCTTCGGCAGTGGTTCTGATGCCTCTGGACCGCATGAGCTTGCGGGTTTACGGGGCCCGTGCACCCTGGTTCCCCGAAGTGGCACCAATAGACCTTGTCCCCATTCCTTGCCCCAAAGTTTGCAGATTTGTGTGTCTCCAAAAAGAAAATCTCAAAAAAAACGAAAAATTTCCCCAAAAAAAAGGGTGAAAAGTAAGTACTACTATTCAACGGCCCAACGTGCCCCAGAGCCCCAAAAAAATAAGTACTACTATTCGGCTAAGTACTACTATTCAACTAAGTACGTTTATTTGACCCCCCCCTGTAATTTTCCGGGCACTGATTCACGAATTTACATCTGGAGGGAGCCCGGTGGTCTCAGCTTCTGTCTGCGCGCCCTGCCGTACTGTGGCTGCTTTTGTGGGCTCGTGCAGCAGGTTCTACTTTTACTTCTACCGGAATGCTCCTTGCATGGTACTACACTTCTCGAGGTGTGGTGGTGGGTGAGTCTCGAGGTGAGTGGTGGTGATCGTGCCTTTTCCACACGCAGGGAGGACTTGCTTCTCTTGCTGGTGTTGGTTGCGGTGGTGGAGGGAGGGTCCAAAGCTGGGAGGTCGGGAGGCCTACGTGTGGGTGTCTGCGGCGTGGAGGCCGCAGTCCGCGCCCCGCAACCCACCAGCCCGCGGGCGAAAAACGCATTGTCTTTTCCATATTCAGTCCCAATAAATGGTGGACCGTAAAAAAGATGGAACGTTTGGCCTTTTTTTGGGAACTTGGAACATTTTTACGGTCCACCCTTTTTCCGTTTACGGTATACATGTATAATACTTGCATGTCAACTATTATACATGTATAATACATGTATATGCCTGAAATATACATGTAAAATACATGTATATCAAGTAAAAATACAAGTATAATACTTGCATGTCAACTATTATACTTGTATTTTTACTTGATATACATGTATTTTACATCAGGGTATAAGATAGACTTTTTTTCTGGCGCCGTTTCCCGGTTTTTCTGGTTTTGAAAATTTTTCGCGCGCGCCTTCGGCGCGCGCGACCCGCGCAAACCCTCCCAGAATCTGAGAGGCCCGGTGCCTGCGCGCGTCCTGTCGTACTGAGGCTGCTTGGTGGGGCAAGCGCAGCAGGTTCTACTTTTTCTTCTACGAACTCTTAGCACAAAGACATGCACAACACAAACAACAATGCTCTAAGGGGCGGGGCAAGAGGTCAGGGGAGGGGGAAGCAGAGAGGAAGGGAGGAGGACGGGGGCGGGGGGGGCGGCGGAGTGAGCCGGCGGGGAGGGGGGGGGGGGGGGCGCACGAGCCCCGGCACCAACCGACTCAGGATCACACCCACCATGGTTGTGCCAGGCTCTGCCGAACAGCAGTGGCGTGTTGCTGTGCCGCCCGCAGCTCCCCGAAGGGACAGTAGCTGAGCTTTCGTTCTTCCGATGTGAATGCGTCCACGTACTGACGGAGCGCCGCTTCCGGAATCCCGTCCGGAGTGACACTACCCTCCATACAGATGGCCAGCGTGTTCTGCAGCTTGGCGTCGCCCATACGGTTGCTGAGCCTGTTCTTGATGATGCGGAGCTTGGAGAACATCCGCTCAGCACTACTTGTCGACAAGGGGATGGTCAGCACAATCTGCAGGAGACGCGAGGTGTGCGGGAAGGCGAGACGGTTCAGCTGATTCTTCAAGAATGCTTTGATGAGAGTGCTGAATCTGCGGCTGCGGGTATCCTCCTGTGTTTGTGCGGTCTCCTTCAGCTTCATTCGCACGTTGGCCAGCTCCAACTCCAGCAGACCCCGCTCTTCGGCCGGGAAGTACGGTGCACTCGGTTCCGTCTCCTTCTGCACCCCGTCGGCATCCTCAAATGTCATCACCTTGGGCTCGCAGAAATGATCGCAAAGTGCTTTGAGCTTCTGTGCCGCTGCTGCTGCGTTGTCGAAGTCGGGGCACCAGGGATCATACACAGAGAATGCTGCAAGCACCCCGAAGTCATCCATCAGCCCCTCGATCTCCTCCTTCAGGGTACGGAGGTAGGGCTTTGCGTACTGCTCGTGATACTGTGCCACGAACTCCTCCGTGATGGGAGGGCAAGAAGGCCGGGCGTCATTGATCAGTATCCAGCAGGATGCGTAGGTCGGAGACAGGTCGGGTCGTTCTAACAGCTTTCCGATCTTGCATGCATAGTGTGTCGCGATGCGAGGGAGATCACCGAAACACAGGCTTGCATGCTGTATGCACCGCGAGAAGGCGCCAAGACAGTGCATCACCTCCCGCATCAGGAATAACCCGACGAGGGTGCTGCTCTCCTGGTACACCGCACGCAGGGCAACTGCCTTCTCATGATCCAGCTTGTTGATACACATGACCACCCCTTTGAGGCAGTCAGTCAGACTCTGCGCACAACGCTCATGCGAACACCAGCGGGTGTCTCCAACACTGCACAAGTCGCGCTCACGCCAGAACCCGAAGCCATCGATCCTCTCCAAAGCGGACATGCATTCCCGAAAGCACCGGAGTTTGCCTGTGCCATTCCCAGCACCCCTGTACAGCAAGGCAAACGTGCTGGAGACAAGGTCGTAGCTTGCGCGGATGACAGGGTGGTCCTTGGCAGTGTGCATCGCAACAAGATTGAGTGCATGCGCCCGACAAGCCGCCCAGAAGGAGTACGGTGCTTTCCGTACCTTCACCTGCAACTGAACACCCTTACGACTCCCGCCCATGGTGTTGCACGAATCCGACGCAAACGCAAGCATCTTGTTCCAGAAACCGTCGCCAAGGTCGTCGAGTTGTTGAATCAAGAAATCTGTGATGTTTGTCGCAGTCTGTGATGTGTTCAGCGGAGTCATGCGCCAGAACAGTTCGTTGGTATCAAAGGTGGTTGGGTCGATGACCCGGATCAGGATGCAAAATTGCGATTGGCGTGTCACATCCTGCGTCTCGTCCGTGATGATGGATACGAACGGGGATCTTTCAATCTTGTGCTTCACTTCCGCCATGGCGTGGCTTGCCATCAGACCCACTACTTCGTCGTAGATTGTGTTCGAGGTGAGGTTGTGGTATGTAGCATTGAAAGACTTTACTTCTGGGGAAGTGTAGCTGTCACGCACGCGGAGGGATGCGAGGGTCGTCGTGAGGGCTTCGTTGTTGCTGCAACAGTACTGTACGTCGTGCAGCAGGCGGCAGAGCATCTCGGTGTTCTGAAGCTGCTTCACCTTAGAGTTGACCCAGGCCCTCTGGTGAGCTGTGGAGCGGATCTCTCCTGCAGTCCCATGTCGGCGCACCGAGTCTTCTCTTGCCAGCCACTGTGCCCACTTCTCGGTGTGCTTCTGTCTCGTTGCCTCGGTGTGCTCCTTCGCGCGGGAGGTGAAGCGGCTCTTCACCTCATTCCATGGCAGGCACCGCCCGACGAAGACACCGCGCTTGCTTGCGTCAAAGCAAGCGCGGCACGCCAGCCCCTCGGGTGTGGGTTTTGCCCACGCGTGGGATTCGCGCAGCATTCCCATCACCCGGCTGTCCCCCTGGATGTCCTCCGGGACATGCACCATCTCGCTGGCGCGGGGGAAGGGCTCGGCAGGCGCATCCAAGCCGACGGGCCCCGCGTACTGCGCCATCAACTTTGCCTCCACGTAGGCGTAGACCTCGTGCTTGTGGAGGGAAGGGTACAGGCAGTCGTTGGAGTTGCGCACGGGGGTGGTGGTGTAGCCCCTCGCGCGTTGGCGCTCATTGGCGATCGCGGCCTCCAGAGCTTCAGCTGATCTCTCCGCATTATCATCAGCTGCCATCTCGACCTCAACTTGCCGTGCAATCGCAAGATCTGCGACGAGGGCTGGGGCCTGCTGTGTCGGGGCAGGCGCCGGCACGGCCTCGCTCTCCACCAACGGCATTTCGTCTGCCTTTGTCTTTGCCAGTTTGACGAGGCTACTCAGGGGCTTCCTCATATGAGGTGCCACCTCGTCGTCCGCGCGAGCAAGAGCATCGAATGCCTTGCACAGCGCGACAAGGTGCCTGTTTGAGGCGGCTTGGTGGTTGCTGAAGCCGCGGATCGAGCACTGGTTGCAGAGGAAGGCGTGCAAGTTGGCATATCGGTCTTGCCCGGGGTACTTGCCCGCCTTCCACTGGTCATACCCAGTGTGATACTGCGGCCCGCCCACCTCCTGCACCGTCCCCCGCACCGCCCTCTGCGATGCAAAGCCAAACGCGCCCAGCTGGGCCTGATGCGCTCTCCGCTTTGACATATCTTCTTACAGTATGCCTGCAGGCGCGTGGGGGTGTGGGTGTGTCGTGGGTGCCACCAGTCAGACACCTGACATGTGAAGGCTCGGTGTGATCCCTACGGAGGACGGTTCTGTGCCAGTTCTGCGGGACCATCACACAATGGAGGATCTCGAAACTTCAAAACAGAAGAGACCTGCGTGACGAGGGCATCACCACCCACCGGGCCCCACCGGGCCACCCGCTAGGTCCATTTTTTCTTCTCCGCTTCTCTGCCTTCTTTGGACTATTTGAGCTCCGTGCGGATCACGATGGGGTCACTTTCTATTTTTTTCTGGCGTTTTTTCTGACTGTTTTACTGTCCCAAAGTTACAAAAAAAACGCCAAAAATGAGACCGGCCTTTTTTTTTTTTTCAGAAAACCGGGAACCGGGAAACCCTGGTTTTGAAAACCGGAAAACCAGACCTATCTTATCCCCTGAGTTTGTTTGTTTGCTTGTTTGTTTGTTTTGTTGCCATTTTCCATACACCCTGGGGCATCCCCGCCCCTCCAACGTTACTTTTCGAGCTGACAAAACTTGCCGACGTGCAGAGTGCGGTCCTCTTGGGACACAGAACGTTCTCTCCACGGCCAGGCTGAGTCAGGTGGTGCAACGAGCGAGAGGAGGCTGTGGGGGACTTGCGCCTAAGTGGCTTCACGACAACCCACTTGCGCACGGAGTTGCCAAGGCTTCTTGGCGGGAGGGGCCGCGGCTCAGGACGAGAGGTGTGAACCACTCGTCCACACATGCCGCGTGCACATCTGTTCACACCCGTGCGCACCCAGGCCCCTTTGTGAGTTGTGGGGCTTTTCATTGTCTGTTGCAGACACTGCAGACGCACGGCTCCCTCCCTTCCTTCTCTGCTGCACTGCCGCTTGTCGGTTCCGTTCGAATGAAATACCTTCCATCGATGTCCGCTGACGAGGTGGGATTATGTCCACCTCCGAAGGAGGGCTCGTCACGTGTCGCTCGTTGTTGGTGTGCCACATCTTCACCTCTTGCAAATCAACGGCTTTTGCGGCTGACGCGCCGCATGTGTGTTGGTGCTCACACGGCGCTTCGTTGTGTTACCAGCATCTTGCTCGCGTGCACGCCTCACTTTCCGCCAATTATTTGGGCGGATGCCAAGAGGTGAAGGGTGGGGTGGGGTGGCCCACCCCACGCCCCTCACCGCGGTTTAGCCTTTGCCTGAGTTTTTACTTCCATTTCTTTTGAGAGGAGAATCGACGCATCTGATTGTTTTATGCATCACGCCGCTGCCGCCACGCCGCCCCTCCCCCCCTCCCAACACCGCGACACTGCCGAAGCCAGTTTGCTCGTCACAACGAAAGATTGCCGGTCGATCGTGCCGCACACCCAGGCGTGTTTTGAAAGCAGCAAACACAAACTACCCACCTCTTCACAGCCATCCCCCCCCCCCCCACTTTTCACAGGGGCCGCGCCACACTGCCCCCACAGACGATACGTTACGCCAACCGGGGGTTGCCCGCCCTGTGAGGATATGTCACACAACGGCGCCTTCTCCTTCAATGAGACTCTCCTCAGCGTTGACATAGCGGTGGTGTTCCCTCCTCGATCCTCTGCGGACAGCTTTTTCGGAGCGGCCTGGCTCGCCACCCGGATGCACGACAGCATCCACCGCACCGCACCGCTTTTCCAGGCAACCTACCGGGTCCCAGTCGAGGCATGGGACCTCTTCGTCCCCCTCACCGCCCTCCTGCTCCTCACCCTCCTCCTCTGGGCAGCCCTCCGATGCATCGTAGGCCCTGCCGTGGCGTGGTGCATCCTCCGCGCAATGCACTGCCTCCAGGGCACCCCGCGCACACCCCCGCTCCCCGCCACCCCCCACCATGTCGCACCAGGGGTCCCTCCACAGCCTCCGCGCTGGGGTGTGGTGGTGGGTGGCGGGAGGCGTGTCGGGCTCCAGGTTGCACAGCTGCTGACACGCCGCGGCTCGACCTCGCACCTGCATATCCTGATTGCGGATGTGGATGTGGAGGAGGCACGCTCTGCGGCGCGGGATCTGCGCGCCTACAGCGGAAACCACCCCGACAGCATCCAACACTGCAGGGTGGATCTCTCCTCTCCGGAATGGTGCCTCGATCTCGACGCGACACTCCGTCGAATCGGCGCTGTTGGAGGGAATCCCCATTCCCCCCACGAAGCTGTGGCATCCCCTCGAGGCGACGGCACCTCCACTCCCTTCTGCAATGTGGATTACGTCGCCCTCGCAGCAGACAGGACCTGGGGTGGGTTTGTCGGGGACACCCACCCCGGGGTTCTGTCGCGGTATATCCGAGGGGGTGTCGAAGGGTTGGTGCGCTGCGCGCAGCACTTCTCCGGGATGTGGGTGGGTGATGGGGGTGGGGCGCGGGATTTTGCGGTGCTGACCCAGGCGATGCATGGAGGGTGTGCGTCGGCCAGGCCCATGGCGGCTGTCGCGTCCGCTGGGAGCCTGTTTGCGGAGCAGTTCATCGCAAGCCTGCAGGCGGAGCTGCTGGTGAGCCACCCCGGCTTCCGATTCCGCGTCGTGAGGGCGGGTGTGCGCCCCACGCACAGCGCGATGCCAGCCTCTCTTCTGGGAGGCAGCACGCCGGACCCCAGCTCCCCAGCAGGCGATGCGTGGGACAGGCGTGTGGCGGAGGCGATGCTGCCCAGCGAGTCCCCCGTTGCCGTGGTGGTGGCGCGAAGCTGGGCGCGTGCGGTGTCCGCCGCGGTGCGTCTCGCGGCTGGGGCGGCCCCATCACTTCTCTATGAAGCGGTGGCTATCACTGCGTCATACGACTTTAAGAAGCTCAGCCACTTCCGGAGCTTGGCGGAGAAGCAGCAGCAGCGGGTTGGGGGTGGAGGTGGAGGAGGAGGAGGAAGTGTTGGTGGTGGTGGTATTGGTGGAGGCATCCACGGTGCTCCGAGCTCCTCCCCCCGCATGGCGGGGCTGCGTGGGGTGGGAGCAGGGGTGTATTGAGAGACGGTATGGGTGTGGGGAGGCAGCACCAGAGCTCGCTCGGTACGTCCTACACTAAACTAAAAAGAGCCACAGGGGGTCTTCGCTGGTCGACAAACTTCGTCAGTTTTCAGCCAATTCAACAGGAAATGCACCAAAATGCACTGACGATCACCCCGTAGCGAAGACCCCCATAGTAGGCCATAGGCGGGGGTGTATTGAGAGAGAGGGATAGAGATGGGGTGTATGTGCGTGGGTTGTTGTGCCCAGCGTACTATTTTAGAATGTATCTTGTACAACGGGAGGTGGGGGGAGAGGGGGGTGGTCTGGCTTTCCGCTGATTCTCTGTCAAAACACTGCTGATTTAGGGTGGAGGAAGGCCGCGGGGGAGAGAGAGGGGGGGGGGGGCAAAATTAGATTTGCGTGGTTTTTGCGACCCGCTTCCACCGCCTCCTCCCCCCCTGCGTTGCCGATGCATTCCAGGGGGGGCAGCGGCATCGCGTTGAAGCGCCGGAGGGGAATTTTGCGTTATTATGCGGGACTCCACCCCCCTCCCTTTACCTGGCTGCCTGCTCGCACCCCCCTCCCCCCCCCGACCTGTGCTCCCTTCAAATTCGATTTCACTACTCCCCCCCGACCACACCCCCCCCCCCCCTCCCCCTTCACACACCACGGCACGCTACACGCCTGCCTTGATGCCTTTCTTCTGTCCCCTCCCAAGTGAGGACCCGTCCCACCCGACTCCAACTCGACTCCACCCCACCCTCCCCCCAGGGCACACCCCAACCCAACACCCCCCCGCTCCCTACCCACACCCCACTCCTCCACATCCCGAGCTGCGATGGAGGACCCGCTGCCGCGGGATGCGTCTGCCGGGGCGGCCACCAGTGGCCCCGGCAGCTATGGCTACGACGCGAAGCTGGTCGAGCTGCTGCAGCGCAAGGTTGCTGCGCAGGAGCGCGAGATGGCGGACCTGCGGAAGGGGGTGGCGGTGCCGCCGAGGGATGGCGTGGCCCCGCCGGCAAAGCTCGGCGCGACCCACATCCCTGTGATCGGGACGGTGGGGTCGCAGCAGGCACCGGCGGGCAGCGCCTCCCAGAGGCAGGAGGTGTGCGGGATCGACGTGACGGGCCTCGAGGGGAAGTACGGCGCGCAGTTTGCGGCGCAGAACCGCGTGACGCTGGGGTCCTCCTCCCTGAGCCTGGTGCCGGTGCCCGAGGCGACTCCGCCAAAGGCGACCAAGATGCACCACCCCAGCATGCTCAGCGCGTCCCCCTGGCCCACCACGGATCACGAGCTGCGCAACCTCTTCGACCATCTGGACCACGAGCGCAAGGGCTACCTCGACAAGGCAGTGTTCACGTCGTGGTACTCCGGGTTCGAGAACTACGGTGCGGAGGAGAGCGCGACAACTGTGCGTGACAAGCTGGCGCGGTACCGCACACTCGGGCCCGACAAGCTCTCCTATGATGAGTTCGCCATCCTCATGCTGCAGGTTGCGGTGCGGTGATGGCCTGCCACTGGGTTATCCTGAATACATAGCTCAGGAGAAGGGGTTGGCGCAGTGTGTTGCGGACAGGCAGAGGGGGAGGGTGTCTGGGGTGTTTGAATCTGCAGACAGTGGTGGCATCACCAGAGCTCGCTCTCGGTGCGGCCGACACAATAAACTAAACAGGCTAACGTGTGTGTATGCAGTGTATGTCGCATCAAAAGGGCGGGGGTGGCTCGGGGTGCTCTGCTCTGCGATAAAAGGTGTCACGTGTGGGTCTGAAAAGGGCTTGAGATTCTCTGTTGGCGCTTTGCCACTCCAGGCAATCACTGTGCTCTGTGAATTAGGCAAGCGGGGAGTGTTGTTGTTCAGTGTCCCCGTGGAGGTTGCCGCACCTCACGGCAACCCCACTGAGGAACGTGCATCCAGTTGGATATCGCGCAATGGACTGTTTTTGCAGGGGTGTGTTTCCACACACCCCTGCAAAAACAACCGACGTTTCACACGCATGTTTCCGATGGATTTCCGGTGGAAGTGTAGGTGAGGTGGCCTTCACACTCTGTGCCAGGTTTACCAACCCCCTCTTCGTGGGTGCGGCAGGTCCAATTTTTCTGCACTTCTGAGCTCCCCGAGCCTCTCTCTGGGCGACAGCTCGCAGAGAGAAGACAATAGATTCAAAGAGGCGCTGAGGTGCAGCCCGCCCTTTTCAGGGCGTTGCATGGCAACAGTTGGGGAGTTCGTTGGAGGGGGTGAGGAGATGAGGGAAGCTGATCAAACAGCAGCCACCATGAGTGTGTGGTGGCTGTGGTGGCTATGCAGGGTCTGCCTAGTTAGGAAAAGCTCTGGTGCACACAGATGCTGTTTTTTTCTGCAAACAGGGCATCCCCTCCTGCCAGCTGTCAGAAAAAAATACTGCAAAAGTGCTGCACAACCCTCTTTTGCACCTTCCTCCCCACAGACACACACACCACACACAAAACCCACACCCACCCCCCACCCCCCTACCCCCTCACCCGAGGCTTTGCTTTTCATCACAGCCCTTCCCCCCCCCGGCACCTGCCCCCACCCCCACCCACCCTGATCTCTTTTTTGCGTTCTTCGTTTTTTTTCCTGTTTTTTTGCGCATTATCTAGGCCCCCCCCACCACCACCACCCTTTTTTCTCCCTCGACAATGCAGCAGGCACAGCAGCAGCAGCATCAGATGCCGCATGGCGTCCCCTCGGAGCCCCCGCCGTTGTTGAGCACGGACTACAACAGGGTTCCTTTGGAGGCCCTGAGTGTGAACCATGTCCCGGAGGGGGAGGCGGCGAAGATGCACAAGGCGAAGCTTGTGAAGCAGAAGCACGCTGAGCTGATGGCGCTGGAGGGGATGATCCGCCAGTCGGAGCTGTCGTGGGGGCTCATGATGTCGCAGGTGTCCCAGGGGGTCCACACGCTGCAGAAGCAGAACGAAGGGGATGCCGCGGCCTTCCGCGGGCAGCTCATGGATGTCGTGAGCTCCGTCCGCTGCCTCGAGCAGAGCGTCGAGACCCACATGCTGATGAAGGACCTCCCCACCGCGTCTGCGCACATCACCTGCGCGATGAACACAACCAACGCGGACATCATCATCGACAGCTGCGCCAAGGCGTGCGCTATCCTGGAGAAGTACCACCCGACCACCATGCTGCCTGAGCACCTCGATCTCCCTCAGGGGATCAAGCAGCTGCTTGTGTCCTGCGGGAGGAATGAGCTTGCGGCACGTGGGACGAACCCGGTCCCCGCTCTGATCGCGCAGTGCGAGCGTCTCTGCGGGCAGACCTATATGGAGCAGGACAACTTCGAGCAGGCGTCCCGCGCCTTCCTGCGTGCCGTGGAGCTGGTTAACACGGAGGAGGGCCCGGCGCATTGGGTTGCGAAGGAGCTGGTGATGCACTACCACGCCGCGCAGCAGAAGGCGATCTCTATGGTGGACCAGCAGTCCCCCTCGACACCCGACGCGCTGTCCGCCCGCCGGAAGCACTTCGAGATGGGCGGCTCGCAGACCCCTCCCCCGCGGAAGGCATCCGAGATGGAGGTGTTCACGCGCAGCGGCGCTGCCACCCCCAGCACCGGGCGCGGGAAGAGCAGCTGGGACTCCCCCGCGGGGAGCTACCAGTTCTCCTTCGGGAGGTCGTGGGCGATGCAGGGCGCTGCGGAGACGTCCACCCCGTCCCCCGCACCCCCGCGCGTCGAGAGGAAGTGCCACCACTGCAACGCGGTCTCCACCCGGGAGAGGAAGGTGAAGCTCTGCTCCAAGTGTAAGAAGGTGTGCTTCTGCTCCCAGGAGTGCCAGACTGCATCCTGGGAGGCGGGCCACTCTGAGGTGTGCGAGGAGGCGGCGACCGCGGCGTGAGCAAGACGTGTCATTCCCGGGGGTTTCTGAGAGGGGAGAGAGAGAGAGAATTAATGAGAAGAATGCTTGGAACAGAAAGGCCATTCTGCAGAGGGGGGTATTTTTGTTTGCAGGCGGCTGTGTTAAATCTCAGGTATGCACGATGTTGGCGTGGACGAGGTGCAGGGTGACGGGTGGGTGAGGTTGTGTTCATCACTATAATTTGGCTCTGTTGTGTAACACACAGCGCGCACCCCCCCCTCCCCATGGAACCCACACCTCCCCTCCGTCTACAGTGAACACACATCGCACCTCCCCCACGTCAGCAAAACATGGCACTGCTTCCGTGTGATAAAGGCGCTGGGGAAGTCTTCTGCAAAACCACCTGCTACAGATCCAAAATGAACATGGCGTCGGCATCTTGGGCCTGGGTCATATGACCCACCCCAACCCCTCCGCTGTATCGCCTCTTCTGGGGGCCGCCTTTTCGTGGCCCCCCTCCCTCCCCTGCGTTCCTCTCTTTGACTATCTCGACTCACCCACCCCCCCTCCCCTCCCCTCCATCTTCCCTCCTCTCCCCCCATTCCATGTTTTCTCCCTCTCCCCACCACCACCACCACCACCCCATCTTTTCTAGATCAATCCCAATATGTGTTTTTTTCTCTGTTTCCATCGCCATCGTTCCCGCCGTCTTCTTCTCCTCCATCCCCCTCCCACCTCCACATACATCCAACGCATGTGTTCGCTTGAGCTCAGCTAGCATCGCGTGGGGCAGAAGCTTTGATTTAAGGCTTTTTTCACAGGTTGCGTTGCTTTGGCGGGTCGCCTTTGCTGATTTGGCTGGAGCTTAAGGGGTGAGAGAGGGAGAAAGAGAGAGCAGATCACGCCGAGAGGGAGAGGGAGAGAGGGAGGGGCGAAGGGAGATGCCGCGAGAACCACCTCTCACTCTATAGAGGCTCCAGAGTGCCCGATCATCCCTCACAACAACATCCCCACATCACACCGGACTCCACCCCCCCCCCCCCCACCCACCCTGCTCAACTGCACTGCCTCAACTCACCCCGGTGTCCGGGATGGCGGAGATGCTCAGCACATCGGTTAGTTTTGCCTCTCTTCCCCTCCTCCCCCTCTCCCCCCCTACCACCCCCCACCCTCAACCCCCCACGTATCACCGTGGCCTTAGCCATGTGTGCCTCTTTGGCCTGCCTCCAGTGGGGGGGAGAGGGGGGGGTGTGGGCCATGCATTATATTTTAGCTGTCTCCGCTTTGGCACTGGCAGCAAAAAAAAGGGGGGGGGGAGGGGCGCCGATATCGCGTATCAGATCTCGTGGGGCGTCTTTTCGTGGGGCTTTCTGTGCGATGCGGGATCCGCTAATCCAGCAACAGCAAACGATATCGCGCGATATCCTGTGTGTGGTGGGTATTCGCCTCTCTCCCTGTCTCTCTGTCTCACCTTCTCCCGTTCCCACCCCTTCCCCCGTCCCCTACCCTGTCGTGCGAACGGTAGCTTATAACTTATAGATTTTTTTCAAATTGGCGAGAAGCGTGGCGGGGTGGAGCACTGTGGGATAGCTGCCAGGCTGCAGGTTTCTTGGAGATCTGGCCGTGCCTCTCATGTTTTTTGTTTTGGTGTAGAAAAAAGAGCCTTGGCGCGTCACAGAGAGAGCGAGCAAAAAAAATTGGGCAGAAAAAAAGCAGAGAGCGGTTGCTACTGAAGGCTACTGAAAATCTACCGGTGTGTGACACGTGTGAATGGCTTTCTAAAGCCGCACAGAGAGCCTTTTCGTGTGGGGAAAGGCACATTTCTTACTTTTTTTTGTTTGTCAAAATTCAGTTTTCTGGGCGATCGTTTGCTCCGCTTTGTGCCTTCGCAGTACAATTATCCCCTATGGGCCGAAACGGTTTGTGGGCGTGTTTTTTTTGTGTGTGTGGAAAACGCGTCAAAAAATATATAGGTGCGCCGCAAGAATCGCAAATGTTTAGATGAGATGACGATGAAGAGACGGCAGAATGATGAAACGGGTTGGTGGTTTATGTGCCATCATTGCTTCCCCCCGATACTTTCGTTCAGCCCCAGAGGCCCTGCCGCACAGATTTCACGTGGTGCCACACGTGACGATGTGAGCGAGAGCAGCGCGGGTTTCTTGATTTTTTGCTTCTCCAAAAAAAATGTACGTGTGTGGGAGCTGTCACGCCAAATAACCAACGCATCACAGGGTAACCCAGAGGAAAAACAACAAGACAATAGTAGACTCCAGACCAGAGAGAGGCAGAGAGAGAGAGAGACAGAGAGCTCCAGATGACACCACCGCCCCCCTCCCTTCCCCACCAAAACCGCCACCACCACCCTCCCATTCTTAGAGTGAGAAACAGAAACACATCACCTACCCCACCCTCCACTACCCACTATTGGCCTCGTGCAACAAACAAACCTGTGTTTTCCAGCGGGGGAGAGCGGCCAGCAGAAATAGCCATATTGTTGTGGTTGTTGAGGCCAAATAAATCCCTGCTTTCTGGGTGGCAGAGTGGAATGT
The DNA here is from genome assembly GCA_963210315.1 of Rhynchopus euleeides. Lineage (NCBI taxonomy): Eukaryota > Euglenozoa > Diplonemea > Diplonemida > Diplonemidae > Rhynchopus > Rhynchopus euleeides. The sequence goes on along the minus strand of OY723317.1, from coordinate 755,752 downwards.
TGCCCGCCGCGATTGCCTCGCACGTCAGGGGTTCATGGTGTTTACGGTGCCAGTATTTTTTTAAAAAAAAACGAAGAAGAGTAGCGAATCCCGCTGTTTTAAGCGTTTGTTTGTAAACAAAAATCAACAGCGGGAGGGGGGGGGGTGTCGTGGAAAACAAAAACAAATGAATCATCTGCGGGTGGAAAACAATGCAAACCAAAAGAAGACAACACGAGTCGCCAAAACAGACGATTTAGGGGCGATATTGCCTCTTTGTCCACGGGGGGGCCACGCTCCCCCAAGCGATAGCCTTTTTGCGGTGCCCCCTCCCCTACCCCCATCCCCGCAAGATGTGTTGCAACGACAAAACTTAAAAGGGAACTGCCGCGTCGGGAGGAGGGGGTGTGAAGGCAGATGCTGCGAGTTCCCCCTTGTCAGGCTTGAGGGCGTCTGGGGGTGGCTTGCGCGGTCCCCCAACCCGGCAAGGCAAAGCAAACAAATAAAATCAGCACATTTTCTGGGTAAAAACACAAAAATCGGTCTTTTCCGCCCCCCAGTGGCTGGCTTAACGCCGGGGTACTGTAAGCAGGGGGCTGGCCGGGGGGGGGGGGTCCCTCGCAAAGTGGGGGACAGGGGGGGGGTACACTGGCTACCTCCCGCACCTGTAGGAAAGGACCCCCCCCCCCCCCTTGTACCTGTACAGGGGGGGGTACTTTTACCCAATTGGCATTTCCCAGTAAGTGGTGTCAATAGGCACCCCATGGCCAAAATGACCCCACCACGATTCGCACGGATCCCAAATATCCCAAAGAACGGGTTTTTGGAAAATCCGAGGGGGGGGTCCCGCTGGGTGGGTAGGTGGGGTGGGGTGTGGCTGGTGAAGGTGGCTGCCTCCCAGCCACCTTCACCCATGACCAGTCCCTGAACCAGACCCACGTTTCATGGGCGAAACTTGGCTCGTACACCACCAAAGTGACCCCACTGTGATCCGCAAAAATTCCAAACTTTCAAAAGAAAGGGGTTTTGGAACACCCGAGGAGGGGGTCCCACTGGGTGGGTGGGGTGGGGTGTGGGCTGACTGCCTCCCAGCCACGCTGACCAGCCCCTGAACTAGACCCGTGTTTCATGGGTGATGCTTGGCTCGCACACCACCAAAGTGACCCCACTGTGATCCGCACAAATTCCAAACGTTCAAAAGAAAGGGGTTTTGGAACACCCGTGGAGGGGGTCCCGCTGGGTGGGTGGGTGTGGCTGCCTCCCAGTCACATTCCCTTAGGACCAGCCCCTGAACCAGAGGCACATTTCATGGACGGTGTTTGGCTCCTAGACCCACAAAGTGACCCCACTACGATTCGCAAAAGTTCCAAACGTTCAGAAGAACGGGGTTTTGGAATACCCGAGGAGGGGGTCCCGCTGGGTGGGTGGGCTGGTGTGGCTGCCTCCCAGTCACATCCTCCTGGGGCCAGCCTCCTATGACCAGACCCTGAATCAGACCCACATTTCATGGGTGAAGCTTGACACCTCGACCCACAGTGTGACCCCACTACGATCTGCACAGATTCCAAATAGTCAAAAGAAAGGGGTTTCGGAACACCCGAGGAGGGGGTCCCGCTGATTTTGGGTCACTTTCGGGTGATGTCAGGTACCTGGAGTGACCGCAGGTAGCCCATTTTCAGGGTGGGAGCCCTACTCGTACGTCACCCAGATTCAGCCCAAACCGTGCACCTCGGGTGCACGGTCGCCGGCAGCGCGCGGGCACCCGGAAACAGGCCGCATTTGCGCGCGCTGCCTGCACCCTGCACGCCAGCCCCCCCCCCCCCCCCCCGGGGCTGTAAGCGACCCCCCAGAAAATTACCCCAGCCACTGCCCCCCCCCCCCCCCCCCGGTGCCCGAGCAAAACAAAAAAAGAGCAAACAAAAATGACGCCTGCTAAGCCCGTCCCCCCCACCCCCCGCCTCTCACACCCTTCGCCCTAAGGCAAACGAGAATATCATTTGTCTTTGTACTTGCCTATCACACCCCCCCGCCCACCTCACACCTTTGCCTTTTTGAGTGGGTAAGTCCAGGCCAGAGTGAGTAAGTCGTACAGAGCGCTACACCCGCTGTCCAACACATCATACCACTTGGTAACCCACTTGTAAGGGCCTTACTAGTGCACTGTGGATGTGGATCACTCCGTCTCTGCACGCGATCACCCAAGCAAAGGCCCGCACCGAACCAGCTCTGAGGGTGCTACACTCCACTGCCACACACACAAAGACGGGCTACGGCCCGTGCACGGCTAAACCCACCAAAGTGAAAACACACACAAAGTCAGGGGATAAGATAGGTCTGGTTTTCCGGTTTTCAAAACCAGGGTTTCCCGGTTCCCGGTTTTCTGGAAAAAAAAAAAAGGTCGATCTCATTTTTGGCGGTTTTTTTGTGACTTTGGGACAGTAAAACAGTCAGAAAAAACGCCATAAAAAAATAGAAAGTGACCCCATCGTGATCCGCACAGAGCTCAAATAGTCCAAAGAAGGCAGAGAAGCGGAGAAGAAAAAATGGACCTAGCGGGTGGCCCGGTGGGTGGTGATGCCCTCGTCATGCAGGCCTCTTCTGTTTTGAAGGTGCACACATGGTGGACTCCAGCCACCCTAGCGAGTGTCTAAGAGGGAGTCTAAGACTGCAGTCTGTACTGGAGACGGGAGTCTATTTTCCAGCTAATTTACGACTCCCGCTAGTTGAGACTCATGGGAGACACACGGTGTACTCCAGCGGAGGTAGGGTAACCTCCGCTGGAGTTCACCGTGTCGTCTGCCTCTGTGCAGCGTCACTCGGTGCCATCGAATACATGGCGACAGCCCACCAACTCGAGACAGATCTGCTTGTCTGGAGGGCTGAGACGAGAACACGAACGACTTTCAAGCAATCTTGAAGGTCGCCAAGCCTATTGGGGGCAACTAACAGATGAGATTTGTTTGTTGCCTGTCGTCACAGCTAGGTGCCCATTTCCTCGATAACGGAATGTGTGCAGAGATCTCGTGGACCCTTTGGCCATTCTGTCGTGCACCCACTCCACCCACAACGCACACCTGTCACGAGTGGTCGCTCCCCCGTCCTCCTCCACCCTGAAGGTTGAACCCTCAAGGACCAGTGATCTCCTGCTGGCCGGGCTGCGATACAGCGAAGCCTTCCTACTTACAAGCGAATCCAGACTGTAGGGAACAGATGATCACTACCGTGGCCTCCGGCGGCTGGGGGGCTCCGCCCCCCAGACCCCCCTGCGTAAAAAAATTGCACCAGACCGGTTTTTTGGCCGAGAGTCCAAACTTTCAAAGCAGCTGCTGCGCCTGCCCCACCAAGCAGCCTCAGTACGACAGGACGCGCGCAGGCACCGGGCCCTCTCAGATTCTGGGAGGGTTTGCGCGGGTCGCGCGCGCCGAAGGCGCGCGCGAAAAATTTTCAAAACCAGAAAAACCGGAAAACGGCGCCAGAAAAAAAGTCTATCTTATACCCTGACAAAGTTTTTTAAAAAAAAAAGGTGATCAACGCACTGCCACACACACAACACCACACCCACACCCCACCACCCCCCTCTCCAGGCAAACCCGGGCATGCTCCCGGAGGGTGTGTCCCACACACACACACACACACGCCCCCACCCTCCCCCGCGGGACCTCCGACACAACCCCCGCATATAGAGCGAAGGTGAAGGTCTGAGTCCCCCTCCTCTTTGTCGTTTCTCTTTCTCCCCTCCCCCCCTCACCCCACCCCCCCCCCCCGCGCGATTCTCATTCACGGTGGGATCTTGTAAATTTTACATGTATAACTACAAGTATATACATGTATTATACATGTATAATACTTGCATGTCAACTATTATACATGTATAATACATGTATATGCCTGAAATATACATGTAAAATACATGTATATCAAGTAAAAATACATGTATAATACTTGCATGTCAACTATTATACATGTATCTTTACTTGATATACATGTATTTTACATGTATATTTCATGCATTTACATGTATTTTACATGTACCGTATACGTAAATATTTTGGAACGTAAATATTATGGAACGTAAATATTTTGGAACGCTGGTGGGTTGGCGTTCCAGATTTTTTTCGTTCCATAATATTTACAGGGCTTTCTGCGACTCGGGGACTTGGACCAGGTGATCGGACGGCATACAGAGTCCCTGACGGGACCTACTCGTGCACTTTTCGCGCGATTCCTGACGCAAGCCGTCCTCACCACCGAGTCCCCAACTGGCCCTGTAAATATTATGGAACGTAAATATTATGGAACGGACCGGCCAAAAATGGGCCCGTTCCATAATATTTACGTTCCATAATATTTACGTATACGGTATAATACTTGTCATGCAAGTATTATACATGTAAAATACTTGCATGACAAGTAAAATACATGTATTTTACTTGCATGCAAGTATTTTACTTGTCATGCAAGTATTATACCGTATACGTAAATATTATGGAACGGGCCCATTTTTGGCCGGTCCGTTCCATAATATTTACGTTCCATAATATTTACAGGGCCAGTTGGGGACTCGGTGGTGAGGACGGCTTGCGTCAGGAATCGCGCGAAAAGTGCACGAGTAGGTCCCGTCAGGGACTCTGTATGCCGTCCGATCACCTGGTCCAAGTCCCCGAGTCGCAGAAAGCCCTGTAAATATTATGGAACGAAAAAAATCTGGAACGCCAACCCACCAGCGTTCCAAAATATTTACGTTCCATAATATTTACGTTCCATAATATTTACGTTCCAAAATATTTACGTATACGGTACATGTATTTTACTTGTCATGCAAGTATTTTACATGTATAATACTTGCATGACAAGTATTATACATGTAAAATACATGTAAATGCATGAAATATACATGTAAAATACATGTATATCAAGTAAAGATACATGTATAATAGTTGACATGCAAGTATTATACATGTATTTTTACTTGATATACATGTATTTTACATGTATATTTCAGGCATATACATGTATTATACATGTATAATAGTTGACATGCAAGTATTATACATGTATAATACATGTATATACTTGTAGTTATACATGTAAAATTTACAAGATCCCACCGTGTTTATATGCATGGATGCCACAGCGAAGAAGCGCCTTCAGCGCGGGTTTGTCGATGAGGTGCTCACCGGGGCCAGCGGCGCGCATCCGCAGCGGCACCGCTCCACAGCACCCTCGGGTGGGGACACCCCGCGCGCCATGCCGACGCCTCTCGCTGGGCACGCCGGGATCCTGCCTCCCTCCACACGGCGAGGCTCTCTGAAGAGCATGGCGACACCTCCGTTTGACCCTCTGGGGGATGAGCCCGGCCCTCCTGCTGCAAGGGGTCAGACGACACGCCACCCGTCTCAGCCGACAACAGCCGCATCGGGGTCGAGAGAGGTTGCGGGTATGACCCGCCGCGAGCTGGAGGATATGCTGGTGGCTGAACTCATCGCAGAAGGCGGCGGGGAGGGTGCGCACACCGCTGCGGTACATAAAGTCGATGGGAAGGTTGGAATGCATTTCGAAGGCCGGGCTGTGGTGGAGGTCCTCCCTGGGAGCCCTGCGTATCAGGCAGGGATTCGTGCTGGAAACCACATCTTCAGCATAGGCGGGAAGCGAGTCCCGGATGAGAGCGCGGTTATCCACAGGATGCTCGTGGAATCACCCCCTTCCTTTGAGCTCGTCGTCCAGCAGCCCATCAAAGAGAGGTGGACCCGCCCTGCTGCCCGATTCCTCACAGGCAGCGGAGGTATCTCCCAAGGGGCTATCACACGCCTGCCTTTGGAGGACCCCCACAACCACCAGCAGCATACAGTGGTCTTCACCCCCCACCGGGGCACGGCGCATCCTGGCACTCCCATGGTGATGTACGAAGGGGGGGGTGCCTGCACGACATCCCTCTTGGAAAACGCAGGTGAGGGGGATGAACGGCAACACCACCACCACCACCACCACCCCCACCGCCACGGCGTCCCCCCTCCCTCCATGGCTCTGGTCGGCGCGGTGCAGGCCACAACACCCCACCGGGGGCAGCCAGGGGTTGACATGGTGTCCGGCTTTATACACTCCCCGGGGAGGCAGCAGGTGATGGTGCCGAAGAGCACCTGGGGCCCTGGGGCCTCCGCGGGGGGCAGGCAGGACCTGTCCCATCTGGAGGCGGAGCGCGACGCCCTGCGGGATGAGCTGAAGGACAAGCGGCGCGAGGTGTTGGATCTGAGAGGGGAGCTGTCGCACCTCAGGGGGGGAGGCGGTGCCGCCGCCGCCGCCGCTTCTTCCCCCGTGACTACCGCAGCTGCGCAGGATCTGATGCAGCGCATGGCTGGCGGGGGGGAGCTGGAGGCACTCCTGGCACAGCGCCCCGTCAGCACAGTCGAGCAAGCCGCTGCTCTAGGGGACAGCCTCCTGTCACACTACGTCGGCAGAATGGGAGGTGCCGAAGAGGCCGATCTCCTCCGTGTGTTAGCGGTGGGATCCCTCGCGGGGCATATCGTCGCCATGTCGAGTCGTGGAGGTGGAGGAGGGGGTGGTGAAGGTGTTGTCGACGCGCCCCTTCAGGCGCAGTGGCGAGCCGGGGAGGCGGTGGCGCAGGAGACGATCGCCAAGTCGTGGGTGCGTGGTGGAGGGGCGCCACCCCGTGCCGCGTCTCCGGCGAAGCTCCTCGAACCCTCCCCACCTGGCGCAGATGAGTGGGACCGTGTGGCGCAGGCGGGGGGTGGTGGTGTGAGGGAGGTGGTTTCGGCAGGAGGCGCCCAGGTTCACCCGCCGCCGCAGCCAGCGCCGGAGACGCCTGTCTCGGAGTGGGCCCGGCCTGCGGTCCACCCAGCAAATGGTCTTCACGGGCCCTTGATTGGGTTGGACGATCTGTGAGGGAAAGGGGGGGGGGGGGGTGGTGTGTTTGGGTGGACCCCACCCCATATGGAAATGGGGAGGGAGGGAGGGAGGGGGGAGAGGGGGGGGGGGAGTGCATACACACATCAGTGTACACACATCGACTCGTCCCACCGTATTAGACTATGAACACTCCCCATATCCCGCCCCCCTCACACCCTCCACCGATCCTGGGAAATATATATGTGTCGCTGGGCTTTATCTGCTTCCATTGTGTTTAGATGCGGTTTTTTTTTGGGAGGGCGGGGGGGGGGGGGGGCATTTCCCCCCCGCACAACTCAGATGGGACCTGCTGGATGTTTTGGCGTCGTTGTGTGGTGTTGGAGGAGGCGCAAAAGCAAGAATGGAGGGGAGGGGAGGGGTCAGGGTTATGAAGCAAACTCACCCACCCCCCACCCCCCCCCCATTTACCCGCCGTGCGATCGCGATGGGTATTCGTGAGGGGGAGGGGGGGCGGGGGGGGGGGAAGGGGAGGGGTTTAGGGTTATTATAAGGCGAACCCACCCACCCACCCATTGGAGGGGAAGGGGATGGCCTGTCATGCCGTCAGGGGGAGGGGGGGAAAGCCGTTGTTTGTTCCCTCCCCCCCCCCCCCCTCTCTCCCAAACTTTTATTTTGCCACAAAACAGAAAGCAGGGACATCTCTTGTCAGTGTCGAAAGAATTTGTGTGTATGGTCGCTGTAGGTGGGGGGGGGGGGAATGTGGGGGGAAACCAACCAACGGGCATGCGTGTGTTGGGATGTGGGGAGGGGAGGGAAAGGGGGGTGGCTGGGGCTTGATGTGGGGAAGGCGTCCCACTCTACCCAACCCATGCACCCCCCCCCTCTCTCTCTCTCTCTCTTGCTCGCTCCTCCGGAGGCAGCAACCGCCACTGGCTCCCCCCCTTGTTGTATCTGCTGGATGTCAAAGTGCAGCTGCCCCCGCCCCCTCCCCACCAAATCCCCTTGCTGGCTCTTTCTCTCTCTCAAGCTCTCGCTTCACAACGTGCCGCTGGCGTGCTGCCCCCCCCCTGAAGCGCTAGACACCGCAAGCGTGGACCAAGGCAAGCATCACACACACTGTGGTGGGCTACGATCCGTGCAGGGTTTACCCCACCAAGTGATCAACACGTCTTCACTCTCTCTCTTTCTCTCCACACCACACCCCAACCCCACCGCAGACCACCCTCCCCCCCTGGGGCGGGGCGGCCACACGCCACCAAAGGTCTCGGGTTCCTGGGAAGCCAAACTTCCCCCAAGGCAACTTTTTCTCACCCGCTCCCCCCCCCCCCCCCCCCCCCCCATGCCTGTCTCTTGTATGCCGGGGCGGAGGGGCTCTGCCTGGCCCATCGCAGCGGCTGCGCTTCTGAGCTGCTGCTGCGCGGTGGGGCGCGCGGCGCAGCCGAAGGAGCTGAGTGTCGACTACGAGGAGTGGCTCGACCAGCACATCACTCTGGGCAGCAAGGTGACGGCGGTGCAGTTCTCGGGGAATGCGGACTACATTTCTGCAGTCGGGGCCGACGGATCAGGCGTGATCAACCACCCTTCAAAGAGCGCCGGCATCGCCTTCGGAGGGGGTTTCAAACTCACGGACATCCTCCTCAGTGGGAACGGCGGTGTTGCGGCCGGCTTCGTCGCACCCAACAGGCTTATCCTCCGCGACACCCGCACCGCGGCGGGTGCAGGCGTTGTCTACACAAACATCACAGTGGAGCTGAAAGCGCCGCCACTCTCGCCTGCGAGGATGGCCTTCAACGAGAACACTATCGCGGCATGCGATGTCCAGGATCTGCTCGTCTGGACACTCGACACCGCGGGGTGGCGCAGCGACGGAACACCGCCTTCCGGAGTGGAGCTGAAGGTGAAGGCGTTTACACGGTATGCCCTGCCTACCGGGGGCCAGGCGTGCGGTGCGATGGCTCTCTCGCATGACGCGACAAAGGTTGTGGCTGCCTCAGGCAAGGTGGTGCGCTGGGTCGCCGCATCCGGAGGGTTTCTGAAGAACGGGACCCTGAGGGTTGACAACACCATCGAGACGCAGAGCAAGGAGGACGTCGCCTTCATCTCGTCGTCCCACGAAACGGACTACATCGCTATCAACTCGGTGTCGGGCAGAGCGGAGGTGTGGAAGAAGGGCGTCACCACGGCTCAAAAGAGGATGAATTCCATCGCCTCGATGCGAGCCCTCGTCGGGAGTGGGGAGCAGGGGATCTACGGGCAGAAGAGCTGGGAGATAGTCGCGTTTGCCGATATGACGGGTGTCACAGTGACAAGCATATTCAGCTTCAAGAGCAGCTTGGGCCTCGTCTCCGACTGGGGCAGCACGGGGGAGCCGAACGCTGTTGCCCTGGCTTACAACGCGACGCGCCTTGCTATCGCGCGCGGATCTACAGTTCACATCTACCGGGGGTGCATTGCTGACATGGCTGCGAAACACTTCAACATCCCTAACAACGGCTACCGCAAGGTTGCCACCGCAACCCTGGAGCAGTGTCGCGATGAGTGCTGCATCGACCAGGACAAATGCAAGGTTTTCCAATGGATTGGCCCGGATGAGCCCCGCAAGAAGGGGTACCCTACCGAAGAGTGCCTCCTCTTCACAGAGGGCGAGTCCTCTCTCGTCGAGGACACCGACCAGCCCTTCCACACCTACATCATGCGGGACATGGTGGACAGCGACCCGGTTGAAGAGGAGGACTCAATTCTGGGCACCATTATGCTCGCGCTTGTCCTAGGGATTATCCTCTGCGTCATCTGCGCCATCTGCATCTTCTTCGCGGTCCGACAGCTGAGCAAGGGGCGCGTTGGGAAGGGGATGGGTCGATCCGAGGCACCGCAACCCACCGGGAGGAACAACGCGCAGCAGGAGATCGACGCGTCGCTTCTGCAGAATGAGGTGGGACAAGAGGAGGGTGACGGGGCAGGGGAAGCGGAGATGGACGGCAAGGCCCCAGGGGAGGCCTCCTCCCGAGAGATGTCGAGTGCCGCCCCGTCGCCTGCGGAGGGGGCACATTCCGACAAGGCATCCCCGGCTGTGACGGGGAAGAAGAAGAGTGGGTCCAAGGTGCGCAGGACACCCCCTGTCACCTCTGTGACGAAGGCGAAGAGCGCCAGCGAGGTTGGCGACGCTAGCGACGCCCCGTCAGGCGGAGCAGCGGACGGGGGTGACGAGGCAGAGAGTGGGAAGGAGAAGGAGAAGGAGGAGGGCGGCCTTAAGGCAGAGGGCCCGAAGACCAAGCCGCCTCGCAGGAGGAACTCCCGCAAGTCCAGCAGTGCGGATGTCTGAGAAAAATGGGGGGTGGGGCGCGGTGGCGGGGTTCCCCTCAGTTGTGTTCCGTCGTTCTTGTTTTAAGTTTGCCACTGCAAATATGGATGGGGGGAAGTTAGGTTCACGTGTGTGGGTTTCTGTGGGGGGGGGGGGGGAGGGGGGGTGTCGTCATTATTGTCCAACAAAATGAAACCGTGCGGAACGCAAGAAAGTTCAGAACTGACGCTGTGTGCTGGCGGTGCTGCTCCTGCGCCAAAGAGGGGCGGAGACAAAGCCGAAACTGCCGTGCCACTGTATTTTACCCTCCTCCCCGCCACCACCGCCACTGCCCACCCTCCCGCAAAAATAGAACGTCCGAAACGGGACGGTGTGAAGGAAAGAGCAGTCACACGTGTCGTGTTCCGCTGCACAACACGTTTTGTCAATCCATTGAAACCAAACAAAGGAAATAAGTTGGAGCAAGACGCAGGAGGTGCACCAAATTCCCGTGGTGTTCACTGGTCATGCCGCAGACCCGCTTCAGTCGAGGGTTTGAACTAGAAGGCGCTGTCTTTGGCAGGACTCTGAAAGTGCCGCCTTGATATCCTTGTTCAATGTTGGATAGAACCCTCAGATCACAACTCTCGATCAGCTGACGGACTAGAAGTGACACGCGGAGTGACAGGTGAGAGAGTCTGAGGGACTGGGATGGGGGGAGGGGGGGGGGTTTGTGGGGGGAAGGCGCAGAGCTTGCGGGCAGATTGCCTATTTCTCCAACATATTTTCTCCGCAGCAATCTAGAGTGGGTTCATTCACGCACTGCATGCCTGCCTTCGTGGGGTAGGGTGGAGTGGATCTGGGTTCAATGTACAGAAGCATCTGTAACGGGTTTGCAGAATTGATTTGGCCATTAACTTCGTCAAAACCCTTGTGTTGGAGGGGTGAACGAAAAAAAAATGCGAATAAAAAATACAACCCAGCAAAGCTTGCGGGCCTGTGATGTGTGATGGGCTCCTGTCGCACCGTTTGGCGCACAAAGTAACGCGCTATTCTTTTCAAACAAATAGAACCAAAAATGAACATGTTCTTTTATGGCCATGGCGAACTGCCACTCCGGCAGTGGACGGGGGGGGGGGTCAGAGGCAGGGGCATCAAACTCTTCACTCCTCCTGGCCAATGGATGAAGCAGATAGATCGTCTGTACGTTTTTTACTAAGTCTTTTATCGCGGCCTCTGGCAACACTGTGCATCGCTTTGCGTCGCTGCTTTGTCTCGTATGCACACCAGCCCCCCTTTTTATTGAGTCTTCCAAGAAGGTCAGGTTGCCCCGTTCGGGGTGTGTGTGTGTGCGTGTGGGGAGGGATGCAACGTTATGGGCAGAGGGCAGGGCAGAGCGTGTGTTTGTTTTTTTTGCGGCTGACGCATAGTTCTCCTGTGCCTGCCAATGACACCACACAATCTGCCGCCATTTTTTTCCCCTGCAGCAGAGCTCCTGTCAAGTCAAAAAAGATAGCCGGCAGCCGCTTTGGGAAAAAGATCAGCTCAGGAGAAAGACTCGCGGCAGCGTTCGGTGCCCTTGCGCACATTGCATTGGCACCATCCTGACGAACAACGGGCAAAAAAGGATGCAAATGGGGCCTCAGCTGCGTGTGTCAAACTGTGACAGCTTGCCTCCGTTTCTGTGAGGTGGTTCGCTTTTCTGCACTTCTGAGCGAATGGGCCTGAAGCTTCAAGTTTGCGTGTAGAGCTGCCTCCAGAGGGAACTGCGTTTCCTGCTGAACAAAAAGAGGGCGCTTGAAGATGCCGGCGTGGTTTCTGAAATAGTTTTCCTTCATCCTTAGTCACTTCTACAGGTTCACACACACACACACACACACACACACGCTACTATTCTGTTTAGTGCAGCGGTCGCCCCGATCAAAATCTGATGCAGCCTCTCACTGACAGACCCGCACACATCTCACCCGGTTGCACACAAGCAAAACCATTACGCACATCTCCCCTCCTTTTCCCCTTCCTGTTTTTCCTCCAGGACAATATTTGCGTCAAAAACCCCTCACCCCACTTCTCCAAAAGCCACTCACAGGAGCTTGTTGAGGGCAATGCCAAAAAAAAATGTTCAAAGCTCAACAAATAGTAGTCCGGAACTGTTCTCCCACAGTTGCTGGACAGGGTGTCGATAATAAAGGAGTACGATTTCTGTCGTCAAAACCGTGACATATGCAGCACGCACACGGCGGACTCCAGACGCCTGAGCGAGGTGGGGGGGGGTTTTTTTTTCTTTTCTGGGAGCGGGTGACATATCGGATGCATCAAGTGCCCCACACCCTCCCCAGCAAGGGTTCCCGGTGGGTTGCGATTTCAGAGGGAGGGGAGGGGAAGGAGGGGGGGGGGATTTTATTCTCCTTCGCATGTCGTCATCCTATGCATACAGCCGTCAGCACGCCGTGGTGGACGGGGATGCGAAAAATTCAGTGGTCTCCCCTGAGAGAACGGACACAACCATAGCGTCTGCGAGTGAAGGGTTGGTAAGTATTCTTGTGCTCCCTTCTGCTTCTATTTCAATACCCCACCCACCCCTGAGAGAAGCAGTGCTGATTCTCCCCCCCCCCCCCCCCCCTCTCTCTCTCTCTCTGGCTACCCTCTGCAATGCGGAACTCCGGGGCCCTTTACCGCTAACCCATACATCCTTCCTCCCTAAAAGTAAAGTCACCAACCACCCTCACCCCCACCCCACTCTCCACCCTACCCCGAAGATAGCGTGAAGAAGGGGTGTGTGATTGTACCATCACAGTTCGCTCGGACTGCACCGATCTGTGGGTGCTGAGAGAGGGAGGGGCGGTTCCTGTCGTTTGCCTTTTTCAATAGCACACTCCACTGGCCCCTTGGTGGCGTGCCGCATCGCCAGGTTTGTGGTTTGCCGAGGGGGGGGGGGGGTGAAAGGAGGCAAGCGATGCAGCTTACAGCTCTCTGTTGAACAGCGGATACACTCCTCCAGCAAAAAAAAATCAAAAAAAGAAGGGTTAAACGTGCGGCTGTCGCGGGACCTGCCAAGGGGAGGGGAGGGGGAGATGATATTGTCGACCGGAGCCATTGTTGGGGGTGGCCCCGATGCAAATTCCTGAGTGCAGTGGCCTGAGAGTGCCTCGCCGTACGGAGGGAGGGGGGAGGGAAGGGCTGGAGAACTGGCCAGACACACACACAGACACAAATCTCGAGAGCTTGAGAGGTGCTGCCTACCTGCTCCCCGACCTCCCCCTCCCCCCCATCTTCTTCACAATATTATGTACTGCAGCGTGGTATCGAATTGTCACACTCCTGCCATGTAACGCAGCAATCATACCTTCACCCCCCCCCCCCCACGCGGCAGGTGTTACACAACCGTTCTGCTTGAATGCATACTATGTCGCGTCTTCTGCTGCTTGCGACACTGGTGTCGACCGTGGGGGCCTGGGGGAGGGGCCGGCCCTGCTTCCTGGGGTGCCCTGACGGCTACGAGTGTGAGGAGGTCGTGCCTGCCCCCACCTGTGCGGCGGTAGTGCGGCGCAGGGGGCTGTGCGGGGAGACCCCGGAGTGCTGTGCAGCGGGGCATGTGTGCATGGGGTGGCGCAACCCGCGGTGCTGGCCGAAGATCCTGAAGAGGTGTGTCGAGGTGAAGACTCCCGCGCCGTCCACGCCTGCACCGTCCACACCGGCACCGCTGACACCCGCACCTGACACACTTGCGCCTCCGACGATGTCCCCCCCGACACCGGCGCCGTCCACATCTGCACCGGCCACGCCTGCGCCTCCAACACCCGCGCCTGCCACACCTGCGCCTCCGACGCCGTCCCCCCCGACGCCCGCGCCGGCGACGCCTGCACCTCCGACGCCCGCGCCTGCCACACCTGCGCCTCCGACGCCGTCCCCCCCGACACCGGCGCCGGCCACATCTGCACCGCCGACACCGTCACCGCCGACACCCGCACCGGCCACGCCCGCACCGCCGACGCCGTCCCCCCCGACACCGGCGCCGGCCACACCCTCGCCGCCCACGCCGTCCCCGCCGACGCCCGCACCGGCCACGTCCGCCCCGCCGACACCCGCGCCTGCCACACCTGCGCCTCCGACACCGTCCCCCCCGACACCGGCGCCGGCCACATCTGCGCCGCCGACACCCGCGCCTGAGGCATCGTGCACTCTGTCGTGCGGGACCGAGGTGCCCAGCAGGTGGCAGGTGTAAAGTTGAGGGGGGTCCAAATATGTAAAGTTGAGGGGTATGGACCTTGCTGTGAAATATGTAAAGTTGAGGGGTAACAGGGAATTTCCAAAATCCCCCTCAACTTTACATGTTTCACACGGTAAAATCTGAAATTTCTGAATGGTTTACCCAGCCCAAAAATTTTCTGGGAGAAATTTTTTTTTGGCCCGGAACACCGAAACTTGGCTTCCCCAGTATCTCACAGGACTTGGTATGAGCCCGATTCTGTGATTTGGTGACCTGGCGAGTGATTTTTGGCCGAACCAGTTTTGGGAGGAAATCCCTGTTACCCCTCAACTTTACATATTATCCTACTTTTGGCTAGGGACTGTGGGGGACTCAAATCCCCCTATACCCCTCAACTTTACATATTTGGACCCCTAGTGGGTGGGAGAGAATTTTAGTGCCCACATGCACAGAAACCCGGAACCTGCACACTGCCCACTCTCAAGTGGCACCGAGCCAATCAGATCGACTGAGTGGGTGTCTGTATCTTATTTAAATGTTTTGTTTTAGAAGCATGACAGCCTCGTGCAGCGAGCTTGGATGGTTTCTGTGTTCCTTGTGAGGTAGTGGCCGAACCAGTTTTAGGAGGAAATCCCTGTTACCCCTCAACTTTACATATTATCCTACTTTTGGATAGGGACTGTGGGGGACCCAAATCCCCCTATACCCCTCAACTTTACATATTTGGACCCCTAGTGGGTGGGAGAGAATTTTAGTGCCCACATGCACAGAAACCCGGAACCTGCACACTGCCCACTCTCAAGTGGCACCGAGCCAGTCAGAACGACTGAGTGGGTGTCTGTATCTTATTTAAATGTTTTGTTTTAGAAGCATGACAACCTCGTGCAGCGAGCTTGGATGGTTTCTGTGTTCCTTGTGAGGTAGTGGCCGAACCAGTTTTAGGAGGAAATCCCTGTTACCCCTCAACTTTACATATTATCCTACTTTTGGATAGGGACTGTGGGGGACTCAAATCCCCCTATACCCCTCAACTTTACATATTTGGACCCCTAGTGGGTGGGAGAGAATTTTAGTGCCCACATGCACAGAAACCCGGAACCTGCACACTGCCCACTCTCAAGTGGCACCGAGCCAGTCAGAACGACTGAGTGGGTGTCTGTATCTTATTTAAATGTTTTGTTTTAGAAGCATGACAACCTCGTGCAGCGAGCTTGGATGGTTTCTGTGTTCCTTGTGAGGTAGTGGCCGAACCAGTTTTAGGAGGAAATCCCTGTTACCCCTCAACTTTACATATTATCCTACTTTTGGATAGGGACTGTGGGGGACTCAAATCCCCCTATACCCCTCAACTTTACATTTTATTCCACCCGATTTTCGTTTGTGCAGAACCGAATCTCCCTGAGGTTTGCTGGGAAATCCCTCATAACCCTCAACTTTACATATTTGACCAGTTTTCCCTGCAACTTGCATGGGAGCCCAGCTCCCTCATACCCCTCAACTTTACATGTTATTTCACCCGATTTTCGGTTGTGCAGAACCGAATCTTCCTGAGGTTTGCTGGGAAATCCCTCATACCCCTCAACTTTACATATTTGACCAGTTTTCCCTGCAACTTGCATGGGAGCCCAGCTCCCTCATACCCCTCAACTTTACATGTTATAACATACCAGTTTGGCAGAGTGGTTTTGTGCAGGATTGAAAAAGTGGTATTTTTGCCTGAGGAAGTTCAATTCCCCAAACTTGCAAACTTTTGGTTGAAAACGTCATTTCCCCCTGAACTTTACATATTTGACCAGTTTTTCAGCCAGGGTCTGTTACCCCTCAACTTTACATGATTTCAGCCATTTTGAAAATGTCATTTCCCCCTCAACTTTACATATTTGACCAGTTTTTCAGCCAAAACAAATCCCCCTCAACTTTACGTTTTTGGACCCCCCTCAACTTTACGCCTGGCCAGCAGGTGGAGCGGCACGGGCGAGGGCAACACCGAGTGCAACACCTGCTCGTGTGTGGACGGCACGCTGACGTGCAGCACCGAGACCTGCCCTCCTGAGGCGCAGTGCCCGGGTGCCACGTGCAACCCCTACACGCGTGCGCCGCCTTGCTCCGACGGCTTCGGTACGTGCTACAACGCGGCGACATGCACCTGCGGCCCGGGTCGCAACACGCGGTGCGATGACCTCTGCGCCACCAACCCTTGCATGGAGGGTTACACCTGCAAGGTGAGCACCTGCAACGAGTGCAGCTACCAGTGCCTCCCCAGCACGGGGCCCCTCCCCCCGTCGCCCTTCATCTAAGCTCTGGACACACGTGAGCGTGTCTGACTCCCACCCTCATCACATCCCCCCCCTCGTCCGTCCGTCCATCGCTCTCCTCTTAACGGGGAAGGGCGTGCCGCTTGTTGTCTCAATGCGAGCCCCGTGCATTCGTGCCGAATATTTTGCCTTTTTTTCCTCCCGCATTCCGCCCAGGGTATAAGATAGACTTTTTTTCTGGCGCCGTTTTCCGGTTTTTCTGGTTTTGAAAATTTTTCGCGCGCGCCTTCGGCGCGCGCGACCCGCGCAAACCCTCCCAGAATCTGAGAGGGCCCGGTGCCTGCGCGCGTCCTGTCGTACTGAGGCTGCTTGGTGGGGCAGGCGCAGCAGCTGCTTTGAAAGTTTGGACTCTCGGCCAAAAAACCGGTCTGGTGCAATTTTTTTACGCAGGGGGGTCTGGGGGGCGGAGCCCCCCAGCCGCCGGAGGCCACGGTAGTGATCATCTGTTCCCTACAGTCTGGATTCGCTTGTAAGTAGGAAGGCTTCGCTGTATCGCAGCCCGGCCAGCAGGAGATCACTGGTCCTTGAGGGTTCAACCTTCAGGGTGGAGGAGGACGGGGGAGCGACCACTCGTGACAGGTGTGCGTTGTGGGTGGAGTGGGTGCACGACAGAATGGCCAAAGGGTCCACGAGATCTCTGCACACATTCCGTTATCGAGGAAATGGGCACCTAGCTGTGACGACAGGCAACAAACAAATCTCATCTGTTAGTTGCCCCCAATAGGCTTGGCGACCTTCAAGATTGCTTGAAAGTCGTTCGTGTTCTCGTCTCAGCCCTCCAGACAAGCAGATCTGTCTCGAGTTGGTGGGCTGTCGCCATGTATTCGATGGCACCGAGTGACGCTGCACAGAGGCAGACGACACGGTGAACTCCAGCGGAGGTTACCCTACCTCCGCTGGAGTACACCGTGTGTCTCCCATGAGTCTCAACTAGCGGGAGTCGTAAATTAGCTGGAAAATAGACTCCCGTCTCCAGTACAGACTGCAGTCTTAGACTCCCTCTTAGACACTCGCTAGGGTGGCTGGAGTCCACCATGTGTGCACCTTCAAAACAGAAGAGGCCTGCATGACGAGGGCATCACCACCCACCGGGCCCCACCGGGCCACCCGCTAGGTCCATTTTTTCTTCTCCGCTTCTCTGCCTTCTTTGGACTATTTGAGCTCTGTGCGGATCACGATGGGGTCACTTTCTATTTTTTTATGGCGTTTTTTCTGACTGTTTTACTGTCCCAAAGTCACAAAAAAAACCGCCAAAAATGAGATCGACCTTTTTTTTTTGTAGCCTCATGCAATGAAGGAGGAAATGGAACACGGAGAAAGCAGGTCATTCGAGTTTACGGCACGCGTAGTGCCGTAATTGCAGAGCCACATCTCACCTCATCACAGGTCGAGGTGTGTGCGTTTCACCACAACCTCTCCCCTCCCCATTCCCCCGTGTTGAGTGACATGTGTCGATAGTGTTCCATTTTTCCCAGAAAACCGGGAACCGGGAAACCCTGGTTTTGAAAACCGGAAAACCAGACCTATCTTATCCCCTGATTCCGCCCCTCGCCTTCCCCCCACGCACCTGCAGTGATTCCCAAATTTTCCGCCTGCAGTGACTCCAAACCCATCCGGTTCGATCAGCAGAAGTTGAGTCTACAAAACAAGGGAACAGAATGAAGAAAGGACGAAGCTACTATTTTCAATCCCCCTCAAAACAAAAAAAAGCTTCTTTCAGGGGGGCCCTCGCTACCAGTCACTGCTCGTCACAGCTCGTCAGTCAGTGAGGGGAAGTGGGCTGGAGCTCACTTTTTCTCACTCAGTCACACTTGGTAGCGAAGGCCCCCCAGGACAGCATATAGCACTGCACCACCAGTGTCAGCATATGTTGCACATTGAGGGCAAGCTGGGTGGGGGACAAAAAAAAAAAAGAAAACTTCGGGAAAAACAACCGCACCTCTCTCTGTTCACAGCCAGCATCCGCCTTTATTTGGATATCTCTCCGCAGCTTCCAGCTGTGCCTTACTGTATTCTTGACTTGTCTCTCGTTATTTACTCCGACCCTTCTCTGCAACTTCCAAGGCAAAAACCGTCTCTCCAGTTCGCACAGTACAACATATCCCGAATGGCCGCAGTTCTGGGTGATCTGGATATTCTTGTTCGCCCGGCTTTGGCGCAGTGCACAACCACCTCCCCCCCCCCCCATCTTATATTCGAGACGTTCGAACAGAACCCACCAGCTCGCTAGTCCCCCCATAGCCACCCCCACCCCCACCCATTTTTCTCCCTTGCCAATCCACCCTTGGGCTGCATTCACACACAGTGTTCCGACGCAGCTCGGGTGTGCTAGAGGAATATCTCACTATTGGTCAACAGACTCACCCACACACGTCTCTGCACCGCACTCCCCACCCCACCCACTTCCTTTTCACACAGGGTGAGTGGGGGGGAGGGCGTGGGGAAACTTGCAGGTTCGTGAATCAAAAGACAAAGCGGGGGGGGAGAAGAGCGAAAAGCGCGAAAAGCGCGAATCTCCCTTCACGGGGTTTATTCGTTATGCGTTGGAGTCAGCGAGAGAGCGAAAGAGAGAGAGAGAGAGACCATCATATAGTTACAGTCTACTGGCGTGGGGGGTAAAATCATGCGGGGGGAAGGTGGAAGAGGGATGGGGAGGGGCTTGTTTTGCTTCTGTCAGTTTCCCCGGACTCTGGACTACCTACCTATCCTCCTGGTAGCGGCTGCACCTGCGGAGGTGAGCGGTTAGAATTTGAGGTGTCAAAGTGCGGCCGTCGCCTGTCGTAGTTGTGTTACACCTTGGGCAAGACAAACCATCCTGCAGGCTTTCCTCATCTTCTTCGTCAGAACTGTCATCCCCCTCCTGCTGTGCGCGTTGGTCAAGCGTGCTCAAAGTCGCCTCGGATGACACGAATGGTGTGAAAGTCGCCCCCAGCGGGATTGGCATTTTGCACAAGCAGAGCGATAATTTGCGGTGTCCTTCGGGGAACCGGAACAGGAAGTAGGGCGCGCTGCTGGGTTCAACGAAGTCCTGTGTGTTGCAGTGCACAAACCCCTTCTGCAGCTGTGTCAACTGTGTGCAAAGAACATACACAGCCAATCTATGAGCGTGTCGGGTGTGCAGACACGGACACAGAATGACTTCTCTATACCCGAGGATCCCGTCCTGCGACAGGTGCGCAACCTTCCAAGGCATGCCCGATTCGCGCCGCTTCTCTTCTGCCATTGCAAGATCTCTCTCGTAAGTTGCGGAGCTGGCGATTGTAACGGCATCTTTCTTGCGATGTCCGTTCTCTGCTTCTTCAAATTCGTCGTTGTTCTGCAGAGGCACTGCATCTTCTGGAGCCCACCAATGATGGAGACTGTGTACGTAGGCATTGCGCGTTGATCCCTTTTCGGCATGCTCCATCAACCAGTGAAATATATGCCCTGAGATCCGAGCACGCAAGAAGGGAATCCGGGCTGACTCATCCTTGCATCCCCAGAAGCGCCAGGGGATGTCTGCATACCGGAAATGCATGAGGTCTGCAAGGGAGACAAAGAGGTAGCGGAACAAGCCCTTGTAGGTGGTGTCCTGTGACATGGCAAGCACGACCTTCCGGAACTGAGCACCTGTCCCATTCTGCGACACATTCAGTGCAAGGTTTGTACAGGTCTTGTCGAATATTTTTTTTGTTGTCTCATCCAGTACCCTGATCAGCCGCATGGCGAGCCCCTTGCAGTCATGGAGTGCTGGGGTGACGTAGCGGGCATTGGGAAGCACACCTGCCAAGAGGGAGGGGTAGCCAGCCTCTTTCATCTCAGAGAGAGTCAGGTGCGGGTATCGATGCACCTGTTGATACCAGCGTTCTTCTGGGATGTCGCACAGTGAGCATCGGTGCCCTCGCCCCCCGCATCGCCTCATTGTTGCCCACTGCTCAGCATGGTCGGCGGTTATTCTTGCTATGGACACACTCGCGACATGCACCCCTCGGAAGATTTTCGCTTTGTGCAGCCTCATGATCTGTTGCAGCAACGCGTGATTTTGGAACAGCTTGTGATCACCTTTCGGAAGGTCTGAGAAAGTAATACCCGGCGCAGTCATCGTGTTTTCGGGATTGATGACCCCGAGAGACAGACGGACACGTGCGTTATCGGAACGTAATGAATTACGTGGCGTGTATCCGTCCGTGTACATGACGCCGAGAAGTGGCACGCTACACTGCATTGTCGATGATTCTCCCGCCTCTTCTTCGAGGAACTCAAATGCCCCGAGCAAACCACGGGAAAGGCGCCATTCAACACGTTCGCAGGCAGGCTTCTCCATTTCGCGGAGTCGCTTTCGTGACACACCCAGGTTCTCACCAACACGCTCCTTATGAAGCTGGTTGACCTTGGCGAGTGTCCGTTGAGACATCCGAAGGGCATGCCGGTTGGCAGCAAGAGTCTCCCCGACACTCTTCGCTTCATTTGCATTCGACATGGTTCGATGGCATGGGTCTTGAAAATACCCCCTGTGACACCTGTGAGAGCGAGTGTGAGTGGAGCCGAATAAGGTTGCAACACACACACCACGTCAGATGTAGCCAAGCGAAAAAACTGTCGATGTTTTGGAGTGTGGGGTTTGTGGCTTCCATGACAGTCTGATCATTCAACTTCCGCAGGCTGATGCACAGCCAGCTTCCCTCAGAGGGTGTCCATGTCGTCCTCCTCCACTGTGATGGCCTGCGGGATGCTCGGAGGGGCTTCTTCCTCTGTGTCGGGGACCTCAGGCTGTGCGAGGTCGATCCCCAGCAGGTCCTTGTACCTCCCCACGGTGGAGGTGTTGGCCTGGCCTGAGCCGGTCACCGTGGCGCGGGGCTGTTCCAAAGGAACGGTGACCTTCCACAGGGCCAACTGCCCCTCCACCTGCTCGCAGGTGATGGGCTCGCCATCGGCAGGGCTCCTGGGGAGGAAATAGGTGGCGGTGTATGTGCCGCTGGGGATTGTCGAACCCTTGTGGACCACGCGAAGACACGTCAGCGACACCTGCAGGCCTGTCACTGAAAACTCAACCCGGGTCAACAGCCCCTCGAGCATCACCACATGCACGTTGGCTGCCCCAGGCAACGGGGTGACCACCGGGAAGTGCTGCATCACATTCTTCGTCGTAGTATCCTCCTCCTGCTGCACGGCAGTGTACACGTTGTTCATCTCGACCTCCTTGTAGGCCGGGGCAAGCGCAGCAAGGACCCGCTGGTACAGCGGATTCTTCTTGTGGCCCTCCTCCGCCCAAGCCAAGGGCATCTTTGGCTTGAGGGTGACACCCACCAACTTGGTGTCTTGCACCTTCCCGCGCTTCACCTCAACCCTGTAGGTGGCGGGGAGGGTGCCGTCCTTCTGCATCATCTCGACCTCCCTCACAGCGAGCTTGTCCATGTCAGGGAATACGGCGGTGATGGCGTTGGCCACCTGGGGGCTGTGCTTGTTGATCTCCTTGCCGGTCAACACCGTTGCTAGGAGCCTTCTAATGGATCCCAGTGTCAGCACACTTCCCCCTTTTTTAACGAGGAAGGCCGTGCAAAAATCAGCCACAATGTTCGTCGCCTCCGCAGCCTCGGGACTCTCTGCGCTCTTCTTCTTCTTACTCGACTTCGCCGCCGGCTTCGCTGCCACCTTCACTGCCGGCTTCGTTGTCGTCTTCCCCATTTTTGTGAATCAGGTCTGCGAGCTGGGATGGGTGGAAACGTCCGTTTGGTGTGTGTGTGTGTGGCTGTACTTCAGTGACGAGTGCCACATTGCATAGGTATCATGGGAAAAATGAGTGAAAATAGGTGAAAAGACTCCCGCTAGGGGGAGTCAGACTCCCGCTAGCGGGAGTTGGACTCCCCCTAGTTGAGACACCCGAAAAGGGTTACCCTACCCCCGCTGGAGTCCACCGTGCACGCTAACTTTTTTACGTAATTTTATGGCCACCCCTTGTTATCACGCCTGTTGGTGTTGATGTTGATGCCCCGTGATTTCACATTATTTTTTTGGGATATTTTTTACGCACACGACTTTCGCGCGGAAAGTGTCATTCAGCTCTGCCAAACGTGCTCTACACACCACCCCCTTCATCAGGCAAGTGGGTTCGTGAGTGTGTGTGGAAGCGTCAACGCATTTCTGCTGCGGGACGTGGGAAGAAGGGGTTAGGGCATGGCAGGTGGGGGGGTGGGCGGCGGCGATGTGACATTCCTGTATATTTCGCAAAACAGGGCAGTACCTCTTCTCTCGTGTGAGAAGATGGAAGGGCACAATGTGGGGGGACGGGTACGAAGTTTAAAAAATAAAGATCGCGATCGCGCCGAGACTATTGCGGGAAGGGGCAACGGCAAACACAACCGGCAACACTCCTGCAGTTGAGTTGATTTCTGTTATTTGCCCCGCCTCTGGATATATCGGTGCGTACCCAACATCCCCTGTCCTGTTTTCACGCAATACCCGTTAAGACGCCGACACCCTCAGGCGCGACGTGGTGGAATTGCGGCATCCGCCCTTCCCCCCCCAACCCCCCCCGTGCCCCGACCCCACAGCATCTCTTCCCCCGCCCAACTCCGCAACACATCAACAAAGCTGCCCCAGATTTCTTCTGCTGTGCAGGTATACCGCCTGCGCATGAATGAGTGAACATTTTGCACATCATTTTTGCTGTTGGTTTTGCTTTCGTTTTCCCGCTACTGATTTGCCATCTGCACCCCCCCCCCCTAGGGGGGGTCATAAGCCCCCCTAAAAACGTACAAATACCAAAAATTTCAACATACCATCAGAACCGCCCTAATACCTGATCTGACCCGAAAATCCGACCCATACCCCCCCGGAAACCGTCTGGAGCCCACTTGTGACACCTGATGCGCACTTTTGTGATGATTTTTTGGGGTCCTAAAAAATGTACCTCAGTTTCGTACCTTGCCTTTGTACCTGAACCACTCCCGACCGCAGTATTTCGTTCTTTGCAAGGCAAGGAGTGAGCCGTGTTGACCCCCGCTTCCGCTCACGTTCCCCTCACCTGAACGTAACCATACAAAGGGGCACTGGTGAGCCGCTTCAGAACGTGCATGAGACGCCCACCCGCTCACCCGTTCATGGCTCCAGTGCCTCACACCGCGTCCCTCCCCTTCGTGACTCGCATGCCAATATTTCTGATTTGAGTTGACGTATCCAACAGCAGCGAAGAGTCGGTGTGGCCTCCACACCAAGATGCTTGAGGACTGTGTGGAATTGTCGCCACTTTCCCCCTCTGGGTGGGGTGGCGTGGGTGTTGTGTGTGTGCGGCTGTAGCCCCCCGCGCCACGCGACCCACATGACCCACCGCACCCTCCCAGACCATTTGTTGTTGACCTTGTTTTGCCAAGTTCGGCAGAGACCACTCACGAGAATCCTGCACTGCATACATTCTTTCTTGGCAGAGCAGCTATCTGTTCGCTCATAACGTATTGCGAGGGAGGTGCGAGGGGGGAAAACGAATGCACAGGGAGGCACGAGCAGTGTGTTGCCCTCACAGCCGCCAATTACGCCACCTTCCCATGCATGAGAAGCAGTTGAAAACAAAATACAAATCATCGGTGCACGTTGCAAGACGAGGCCCCTCCCCCCCCGCATGGAAGGAAGGCCCATTCCAAGGGCAGTTGGGTATCGCCCTTCCTTTTGCACCGCACAGTGTCGGACATAGTGTTCTGCCGCCCTGCTGTTGGTGTGTCCTCCACCTGACGACACACACACCCTCAACTCACAGGGACAGGGTGTGTGGGTGGGACCCTGCCCTGACCCCTGCCGGCATGTCGCGCTACGCAGCCACCGCAGAGAGCATCGCACGCGGGACAAGGGAGGCGGAGAAGGTGCTGGACCGGTGCAGGCACCCTGTGGCTGCTGCGGACGTGCCCCACACCTACGCCGACAAGTTCAGTGTTGCGGAGTTTGTGGTGTGTGCCGGGGTGGAGGCGGTGCTGGCAGGGCTGCGGTGCCTGGGGGCGGGGGCGGAGGCGGAGGCGGATGCAGGCGAGGCGTTGCGGACAGCACACGTGTGGGCACGGGATCACAGGGTGCAGCTGGAGCTGCAGCATTCGGAGACGTGCACATTCCGGAGGCGGCTGTCGAAGGAGCAGGGCGCACAGGGCAAGCATGCCGAGGAGGTGCGTGGGCTGCGTGGCACGTTCCGGAAGCTCACAGGGGCGGTGACGACGGTGGAGATGTACGAGTGGGACTACGAGGCACAGTGGCGGGTCTGCCTGGTGCGCGGGGCAGACGCAGACGACAGCAGCAGCACGCTGCTGCTGGCAGAGGGGACCAACCGCAGCCTGGTGACGACGTGCAGTAACGACCCGCCTTACCGTGCGCGCACCAGCGACGCACCCTTCTCGACAGACCTGACGTGGCTGCTGCGCACGCTGAACGCAGACCTTGCCCCTGTGTTTGCGATCGACCGGACGGGGCGTGGGTGCCACACCCCACGCCGCAACAGCGATGTGGAGGGTGCGCTGCAGTGCCTCAGCGCCTTGGGTGGCTGGGGGCGTGAGGTGTACGGCTACTTCGTGCACAGCGTGTTTGTGGCAGACGAGGAGCACGGCGAGGACCTGTCGATGTGCTGCGCCTCTGTCTTCTCGCCTGCCCTGCCTGTGCTGCGTCAGGCGGAGCAGAGTCCGGAGGCGGGCACAGTCGCGCAGGCCCCGCTGGCTGAGACACCGTCTGCCACAGACCGGGCAAGCCTTGTGGAGGAGTCCAGGCGGCGGCTGCAGGAGGGGCTGGCCACAGTCGGCGCGTCGTACGGCTCTTCTGCTGCAGGTGTCACAGTCGCAGCAGCGTCAGTGGCGTACGTCGCATCGTACCTCTTCGGCATGCAGGACGCCATCGAGGAGGGCTTGGACTACGTGGAGCTGCTGCTGCGCGACCAGCTGGTGCGTGCCATCGGGCGTGAGGTGTCGTCGCACGACTTCGCGACCTACATGAGCTACCACTGCCGGAAGCTGTTCACCGCTGCGGCTGCACCCCGCCCCTTCAGCTACGCGGTGCGGCAGCCTGCCCGCGACCCCGAGGGCACGCTGGAGCTGGTGCGCGGCACGGGCGGTGCGGCGGCTGAGATGGAGACAGTGTCGTGCCGGGTGGAGGCACCGCGGCGCGGCACACGGTTCGCCCTCGACGCCACGACGGAGGTCGTCTTCCACGGCCCGCGGTACCTGCACGCACACTGCGCGCACAGGTTCTCCACCGAACCTCCTGCCGCAACCACGCTGCGCCTCAGGGCACGCCAGTTCGGCGCGTACATCGCAGTGCTGGGTGTGGTGTCAGGACCAGACACGTTTATCCCACGCCACGCTGTGCTGCTTCAGAGCAGGGACGACCTCAGCATCCCGCTCGACCTGGAGGAGATACCCAGCGCCAAGGAGTTCCGCAAGGCGGTGGAGTCGCTGTCGCCCGAGCAGCGCCGCTTCGCCCAGGCGTACCGCAGCATGCAGATGGAGGCGACGCTGTTCGCGGTGTGCGTGGTGCAGGTCAAGCCGCAGGTCGAGGCGGTGCTGAACCTGCCGCAGGGCAGCCTCGCGAAGGAGGTCGCGCTGTCGCAGCAGCTGATGGACCTCTTCACGGCACAGCACATCGCCTCCGACCTGCTGGCCTACAGGCCGGAGGGCCCCCAGCACGAGACCTCCGTGAAGGGCAAGGTTGCCTGCGTCCGCAGCAGGGCACACGCCGTTGCCGCATTCGTCGCTGCTGCCAAGAAGCGCCAGGTGGAGGAGCAGCAGGAGCGGGCTCGCGTCCAGAAACTGCAGAAGCAGAAACAAGACGAACAGCGACGCATCGATGCTGCGACTCGGGCAGAGATCAATGGCGGCACCCCGCGTATCTTCTCCATCACCCTGTATACCCGGGTGGGTGGAGAGGGGGGCGGGCCGTGCGCTGCCTCGGTGATGGCAGAGGCAATCGATGTCAACTCGTCACCCTTTCTGATGAGGGCTGCACGGAGGGAGCACCTCGCCCACGTCTCCCAGATGGTGGCCAAGAAGGGCGGCAGTCCTGCGGACTTTCTCGCTGAGAACACCGAGGCGGGGTATCAGATGGTGCGCTGTGTTGACATCTCCTCGCCTCCTGGGCTTTGCTGCGTCGTGAGCAGTGGTGGCAGCTTCCCACAGCGTAGTGCTCTTCGGACTGCCAGAGAGACTCTCGCCGAGGCCCGTCATGCGATGGCTGCTGGTGCCAGCCTCACCAGCGCAGACTTGGAAGTCAAGCTCAGCACGGAGAATGACCTGGCGAACATGGAACAGCTGGCCAAGGTCACTGCCGAGGTGGACTACGTCCGTAACATCTCTGCTATGAATATTGACTGCCTCTTGGAGCGTGGCGAGAAGCTGGACGATCTCGTGGTATGCAACAGCGCACCGGGGTTCTTGGGAGTGGGGGCGGAGTGGGCGGAGCGGGTTATCCGACCCTCCTGTGCGGCATTCTTCTCGCTCATCTTCTGCCCACCACACACACCCCTTGCAGTGCCGGTCCGAGTGTCTCTCGTCGTCGTCGAAGCAGTTCTACAAGACTGCCAAGAAGAAGTCCTCCTTCCTCGGGTCGCTGAGCATGCCTTCCCTTTCCCTGGGCATGCCAGGCGCCGGGTCTTCCTCCGCCTCCGCCCCCCAGCCGAAGATGGAATGCATCCCGACGATCGGGGCGAAGGAGTCAGATATCCGGCAGCTTTGTGAGGGGATGGAGAAGCGCAAGGCAGCTGCAGCAGAAGCAGAAGCAGAACAGGAGGTTGTGCCGTCAGGCGAGGCACAGCAACCCGCCGCAGGGGAGGAGCAGGGGGAGCAGGTGGCAGCAGAGCAGCGCGACAGCAGCGCTGAGGCGGGTGGACAGGCAGCGGAGGAGGAGGAGGAGGACATCAGCCAGCTGCCCGAGAGGCTGGAGCAGCACCTGGGGCGCATCGAGGGGATTGCGTGTGTGCGCCCCACCACCATCACTGTGGGGGGCGAGTGGCGGCGTCTGCGCTCGAAAGGCCTCGTTGCGAAGAAGGCGGAGGAGGAGGTGCTGAGCGGGGAGGCGCTGGAGAGCGAGCGGGCCCATGCGTTTGCCGTGCTCTCCGCATTGACGAAGTGTGGGGAGCTGCCGCTGGTCAGCGCGGAGATGCATGTGGTGACGGTGGTGACGCACTGCTTCGACGAGACGGTGATGGACACAGCGGTGAAGCGGAGCGAGAACCCTGTTGAGATGGTCGAAGCCTCGATGCTGCTGATGGCCTCTGCCGTGCTGGGCAAGCCTGTGCGGGACCTGCTGGGCGCGCCCCTCGTCTCCCCTGCCTTCCCGGCCCTGTTGGAGTGAACCGTGTTGGCCCCCTGGCTTCCGCTCACGTTCCCCTCACCTGAACGTAACCATACAAAGGGTCAGCGGTTAGCCGCTTCAGAGCGTGCATGACGCGGTTGTTGGGCCATGCCGTAAGACACCCACCCACGACACTCCACCTCCTCACTCCCGAGCCGGCACTGGATGTCGGACACAACCTGCATCACGAGTGAAGGGAGGCCCTCCTTGTGAGCCCCTCCGCTTCTATTCCACGACCCGCCCCCTCACTCTCGGGTTTGAAAATTCCGCGATTATCTGATTTGAATTGGCGTATCTAGCAACAGCGATGATTCGGTGTGCCCTCCACACCAAGGTGCTTTGAGGAAATGTGTGGAATCGTCGCCACTTTCCCCCTCTGGGTGGGGTGGCGTGGGTGTTGTGTGTGCGGCTGTAGCCCCCCGCACCACGCGACCCACACTACCCACCGCACCCTCCCAGACCATTTGTTGTTGCCCTTGTTTTGCTTGAGTTCGCCAGAGACAACCCATGAGAATTCTTCACCGCGCGCGCATCCTGCCTTGGCACAGCAGCTATCTTTTTCCGTTGAAGAGAGTGTTCGGTACCCCACCCACATGCACGCGCCGCCCATCCGATGTGTTGCCCTTCACTCACACAGTTGCGGCGGAGCGAGGTAGCGAAGGATTGGCGTCGTGCCACTGGAGTTTTCTAATTCGTGCCACTTCCACCACTTCCACCTGAGACTCGCCCAGCTCTGAGTGGTTCGCCCAGAAACTCACCTCCCTCGCCTCCCGCCCCGCAGACCGAGCACCAGACATCGGTCCCACGACACCGCCCCCCTGTAACAAGACACGACCGCCTAGCCTGCTGCTACAACGCAGTAACGTGCCTCAAGGGTGCTGGCATCTTTTCTTCGGATGGGAAATTGTTCTCGCGACGGTGTTCTCGCGATCGACAAATACCCGCTGGTTCTTCTCTCCCCTTACTGGTTTGCAGACGCATAGTTTTCAACGTTTCATCCCGCTGCAAAATGAAGGCGAAGAATACAACGCAGCCCCCGTGCATTCCTCGGCTGCATTCTGTTTGTTGATGCGTTTACGTTTCTCCACACAACACCCCTGAACTGATAATCGCCCTCTTGACCCCGATGAAGGGCGGGGGGGTGTGTTAGTGAACAGGGCAACGTTCGGTTTGCCCTGCTGCGGTGGGTGACCTCACCCTCCCCCCCGACACCTGTGCGAACACCAGCAAAAAAAACGCACCACATTGCCCAGCCACGCGCAGTGAAGGCACCCTCCCCTATCTGCCGCCTCCCTTGGTTTCCATTCTCCCAGGAATGGGGTCGGAAAGAGGTGGGGGGCGCCATTTCGGTCGGAGATTTACTTATATATAGGGGCGGGGGGCTGGAAGGGAGGGGGGGGGGGGCAGTAAACGGACCGACCCGTCGGTACCGACCCCCCCAACCACCAACCACCGCGTCGTCGGAAGGCCACACCAAGACAAGAGGATGTGTTCGGTGTTGTCTGCACCACTATAAAGAGATTCGCGTGTGTGTGGAGGAATGCAACCCTGACCAACGTCCCCACACAGCGGCGTGTGCCTTATGTGTCGTTAAGGGCCTTCGCTCTGTGCCACTGTGTGTCAAACTGTGTCACTTTGCAGCCAGTGTTGTGAGGGCGGTTCACCATTCCGCTCTGCATTTCTGAGCGAAGGCCCCCGTTATGTTTCTGCTCGGTGTGATCTGCACCCCGCAAAAAAGAGTCATGCGTGTGCTGAGCTGTTGGAAGATATATGCATCGGTAGTGAAGGCACCCGGTCTGGCGAGTGGAGCGGGGGGGGGGGGGGCAAACTCATCAAAAAGTTCTGCTTGGGGGCGCACCCCTTCCTACACTTAAAACCCCCAACGTGCAAAAGCGGCCCCGGGTAGTGAGAAGCGCGTTGAGAGAGAAGGCTGGCGCCCCACCGCCTCTTCCCACCCACCCACCCCGTCAAAACCTGATTTGGCAAAGCAAATCACCCCCTCCCCAAGGCATGGAAAATGTGCTGTGAGGAGGATCGTTTGCTTTCACATCTCGGCAAAATCAATCCCCCAAGGAATGTGCGAATACCTCCCGATGTTTACCAATAGTAGAGCACCGCCCAAGACAGGTTATCTGTCGTCGCTGCACCATGGGGCTCGTCAGGGCAGCGTGCCTGCTGCTGTGCCTTGTGACGGGCAGCCTTGCCGACAGCGTCTACTCGTTTAAGGTGGTGGAAATCTGGCAGAAGCAGCGGGGGAGCCGCAACACCTGGTTGCGGAGATACGGAATGACAGCGT
This sequence comes from Rhynchopus euleeides, assembly GCA_963210315.1. NCBI lineage: Eukaryota > Euglenozoa > Diplonemea > Diplonemida > Diplonemidae > Rhynchopus > Rhynchopus euleeides. The sequence continues at coordinate 725,516 of OY723317.1, read as the reverse complement.
CGCTCAACATGACGGGGGGCCCCAGCGTGCCAATGGAATGTGGCACATGCCAGGCTGTCGGCGACTGCTTACTGACAAGCCAGCGGGCCGTGTCAGGGGTTCAGACGATGTCGGGGGATGTGCTCGAGCTGACTATTGACTTCGACGCATGGCAAGAAGACGTGGGCGGCGCGTGCACTTTCGATGTTGGTGATGAGGAACGTGTCACAGAGACGTGTATCTTGAACATGAAAGCCAGCCCCGCAGGGATCACTCATGACTTCACCTGTGACGGAGGGAACGCACGCGTTGTGGTGCGGTACAATTGGGAGCCGAGTACGCCTGCGCCTGCTACACCTTCGCCGCCGACCACGTCAGTGCCTGACACAGCTGTTCCACCAACACCGTCGCTACCCACCCCTGCACCGTCTACACCTGCACCTGCAACCCCGTCGCCTCACACATCTGTTCCACCAACGGCCGCGCCTCCCACACCGGCGCCCGCAACACCTGCTCCTGCTACGCCGTCACCGCCCACACCAGCATACACAGCTGCTCCACCAACGGCTTCGCCTCCAGCACCGCCGTCTCCGTCTCCTGCGTGTGCAGTGACGGACACGTTTGCCCAGCAGTGCGCCCCCAAGTGGCGGCACTGCCTGCTGCAGGTGCAGCACCTGGAGGGTGTGCTGTCTGTGGCCTTCTCACACGACGGCACGCTTGTTGCGGCAGGGGCGGGTGGTGCGGTGCGTGTGTTCAGCACAGCCACAGGGCAGGAGGTGGTGCGGCTGGGGTGTGCGGACTTTGCGGCACACGACATCGACTTCTCTCCCGACGGGACGCGCATTGCCGTGGGTGGTGCAGGCGGGCGTGCTGTGGTGTGCGACGCGGCAACAGGCGAGCTGATGTTTCCACTCGGTCTGCGCAACCAGAACACAGAGGTGCCTGTGCGGCGTGTGGCCTTCTCGAGTGACGGGTCGCGTGTTGTGTGCGGAGGCGGGTCTGACCAGGCCACACGTGTCTTCGACGCACATGTTGGTGGGACACCACTGCTCGTCGTGCAGGGCCATGCAGCAGACGTGTCGTTTGCACAGAACGGCACACTCCTGGCCACTGCAGGGTCAGGGGCGGGTGCGGTCCGCCTCTGGGACAGTGCGAACGGGGCCTCTCAGGGAGAGGCATCGGGGCCGTTCGGGTCGACTGCTGCCATCGCATTCTCTGCAGACGGCAAGGAGCTTCTGCGTGCTTACGAGCACGGGTACGTGCACGTGTGGTCGCGCGCAGCTGGCGGCACGAGGCTCTCTGTGCAGGCTGCGGACGGTGTGGGCAGGCGCCTCACGGACGTGCAGTACCTGGTGGGCGGGCGTGCCTTCGCCACAGCCGCGTCGGACGGGGCAGTGGTGGTGTGGGATGCCACCTCCGGAAGGGACGTGCTGCGGCTGGGCGGGCACCAGAAGGGCGTCGCGCGTGTGGCGGTGTCTCCCGACGGGCAGCGCCTTGCCACAGCCGGCACAGACGGCAGCCTGCTGCTGTGGGACGTGTCGGGGCTGTAGGCCCCCACTGGCACCGCACCACACGGGATACAGCAGCCCGCTCACCGCCCCCCCCCCCCGTCTGCCCGCTGCCTTCTCTGCAGGCATGTCGCTAAGCGTCGACCGTCGACCCAGTGATTTTGGGTTTCCCCCCCCATAAAAAAGCGTCGACCCAGCGTCGACCCAGTGGACTGGGTTGACGCTTGGTCGAGGCTTGGAGCGTCGACCTAGTGGAACTGGGTTGCCATTCAAGCCTGGACCAAGCGTCAACCCATTTATTACACTGGGTCGACGCTAACCTAGCGTTGGCCCGGTTACACTGGGTCGACGCTCACCAAGCGTCGACCAAGCGTCAACCCACTTTCACTGGGTCGACGTCGAAGAGAGTATGGTTTTGCAGGAACAGATGCTCACTACCGTGGCCTCCGGCGGCTGGGGGGCTCCGCCCCCCAGACCCCCCTGTGGCGTATGTCTCGTACTCAAGTCATTCGATTCCCATCAGGTCAGGGAATCCACCCACTCCAGTAGCCTCAGGAGGACGCAGCCAACTCACACAGAATCTGTACGCTCACAATGAACAGATGCTCACTACCGTGGCCTCCGGCGGATGGGGGGCTCTGCCCCCCAGACCCCCCATCTCGCGTGCCCGTCTAGTAACCAAGTCCTTGCGCTTTGACGGCCGTGACATATCAGGGGGCAGCGTCGAAATCATGGTCCCGAAAGCCATTTTTTGGTTTCCTCCGGCACCCGACGGCGCGAGCGGGAGAGGAACCACGGAAGGAACCCAGCGCCTCACACCGTGCCCACCTAGTGGTCCACCGATGGGAAAATTTGGCAACAACACGAGCGCGCGCGAGAAAAATTGACCCCTAGTGTTTTCCCCCCTGATGATGACAGTGATCCCCCCCCAAAACAGGAGCGTCAACCCACCAAATCTCCAAAATCGAAAAGTTAGCGACAGGCCTGCCTTCTCTGCACCCCAAAGCCTTCCTTTCTCGCCCACCCACACCCCCACCCCCTCCCCACCCCCCTCCGCCCACCATCAGCTGCATGTATTGTGCCTGCTGCTGGGCCTGAAGTATGAGATCTGCTTTGAGGTCGAAATCCGCGCTGGTGATCTAGCACCTGCCCTTGAAGTATGAGATCTGCTTTGAGGTTGGGGTCCGCGCTGGTGATCTAGCACCTGCCCTTGAAGTATGAGATCTGCTTTGAGGTCGAAATCCGCTTGAGGTTGAGGCCCGCGCTGTACTGTCGGTGATCTAGCACCGTTGACCTAAACGCTGATGAAGTATCGGCCCGCAAATAGTTCTTCTGCCTGAACGCCTGATTCGCGAGTTGGCGATTGATAGGTCGCTTTTTTTTTCTTTTTTTTTTCTCGCTGGCGCTAGTGATATCGGCTGGCAGAAAAAACCACACACAAACCCCCCCCCCCCCCCCCGCGTGTCGAGTGACCTTACCTGTCTGAAGTACAGAAATGTGTCGGGTTGGGTGGAGCATACACACACACAACATGTTCACACAAACACAGAACAAACCGCACAAACGTGTGCACACATCCGGCATCCTATGCGAAATACCCGCCGCTCCCCGGGAGCTGTTGCGGGAACCATCTGCTCTTCCGACCCAGCGAGACTCTTGCCGTATTTTCTCTACCACACGGGGTGTGTTTTACCAAAAAAAAACGGGGGAACAAAGAAAAAAAATAACGGAAAAGGTGGGCCACTTTTTCCGTTACCTAGGGTACCCCGAGAGAATGTCACCCCCTGGGTGACCTTGGAGAATGTCACCCCCCCTCGGCCTCCGCTTGGGGGGTGACATTCTCCAAGGGCTACCCTGGACAGAGGGGGGTGACATTCTTCAACGGTTGCCCTGTGTAGCGGCTGGGAGGAATGTCGCCCCCCCCTCGCCCTGGGCCCTCGAGGGGGGTGACATTCTCTCGGGGTACCCTAGGTACGGGGATATTTTTCCCTGGGCTAACACCCTTAAAAACGCTCGGCCCATGCCGAAGGGACACATTCTGCGAGGGCTGGTTAGGGTGCGGGGTGTGGTGCGCATCTCTCAAATCGGCTCCCGTGTGCCGCACGCGAGACAGTTGATGTGGTTTTGTGCCCCATCCGCAGCCCTTACGGAAGAGCGAACGGGGTCTGTGATGGTTTGCAGGGGAGCCATGAGGCACTTCTGATGCATCCTTATCGGGAGCTGTCACGGGTTTCCCCTGCATTCCAGCAAAACAGTGGTGCCTACCCGTGTTACACAGGGGGTACCGTTCTTTCTCTGAGCAGTGCTGTGTGGCGGGGGGGTGGGGGGAAATCGCGCCAACGGGTGGGGAGGCATGCGGGTGAATTTGAGCTATTCCCAGAAGGCTGCCCAGAAGGTTGGGGCCACCCCCGGAAATGCTCAATGCGAAGTCGCATCACCTCCCCACCCACCCCCCACCCCCTCGATAAACCGCCTGCATTTTTTTTACTAGTTACGAGCGACGAAGCGTAGCGAAGTCGCGAAGTAACGAAGGAAATCGTACGACTGAAGCTTTGGATTAGCACCTCATGCCACTTCACAGGGCCTCAACACAGCCTTGAGACAGCAAGTGTGCGCTCAACAAAAAGTAGTCCGGAACTGTTCTCCCACAGTTGCTGGACAGGGTGTCTATAATAAAGCGAAAGGAGTACGATTTTCCACACACAACAAGAAGAAAGCTTGTCACAGTGAATAAGATAGTTGGCAGCGCTTTGGGTGACAAACACAATCTACCTTGCCTTGTTGCTATGACTGTGCGCATATTCATCAGGCAAAACACGTTGAGGTTTGTTCACCCGGGTTTGGCGCACAAACAACGCCTTATCTTTTTCAGGAAAAACGTACTCAAGACATGAAGGGGCAGCTGTACGACCCGTAACCCTCACCCCCACACAATCACCCCGCCCCCCTCCCCCGCCTCGACCCCCGCTTGGTCTTTTTTGTTTGCCTTACAGAAAGTCACTTCGCCATTCAGCCTGGATTTTGTTGGTTGGTGCGTTGACGCTTCTCCATACAACCCCTGAAAATGATAATCACACCCTCAGGGGGCCCTCGCTACCAGTCTCAGCTCGTCAGACAGTGAGGGGAAGTGGGCTGGAGCTCACTTTTTCTCACTCAATCACATCTGGTAGCAGAGGGCCCCCTCAGGCCTGATGAAGGATGGAGTTAGTGCATAGAGCACGTTTGGATCGCTTGCTTGTGGGTGGGTGACTTTCTGCTCACACGAGCGTGCGGAATAACACACACACACACTAACCCTCCCCCCCCCCCCCCCACTCCCCAACAACATCCCCACAACAACAGCACAGGGGGGGGGGGGTCCCGCCCCCCACACGCCCCTGCAAACCCCCCCACCCTACACCATGCCAACCCCAGGCACCTGGCGCGAGGTCCCCCTGCGCGCCTTCTCCCTCCGTCGGACTCTCCTCGGAGGCCAGGTGTTCCGATGGGTCGATGTATCTGGGGGCTCCCCCGCCACCCCCCACCAAGGGAAGGGCTCTGCGCGCCGGGGGCGGGACACGCCGCAGGCTGGCCGCGCCAGCGCCGCCGATGAGTTCATCGGTGTGATACACAAGAGTGTGGTGCGGCTGCGGCAGGACTGGGGATCTGGGGGATGCGTCTCCTTCAACGTTGAGGCCTCCCTCCCGAGGTCTAAAGTTGTGGATGAGGCTGTGATTGCAGATTTCTTCAACGCGGGGATTGACCTCGAGGCTCTGCAGCGGGGCTGGCTCGCCTCCACGGGGAACGGCAACCTCATGGTGCAGTGGAAGCGCGTCGTCGAGGCTCAGCAAGGCGCGTCGGCTCCCCAGACATACCTCCGTGTTCTGAGGCAGAGCCCGGAGGAATGCCTCTTCTCCTTCCTCTGCTCGCAGAACAACCACGTCTCGAGGATTGCCGGGATGATCGAGAGGCTGTGCGACACCTACGGCGAGCCGATCGGAACCGTTGGGGGTAAGGAGTGGTGCACCTTCCCCACCGCCGCCACGCTGCGCAAGGTGAAGGGGCTCGATGCCGAGCTGCGGGGTCTGGGCTTTGGATATCGCTCTAAATTCGTCGAGGGGACAGCCCGCGCGTTGGGGGATCGGGCACACCCCGGATTGCTGAGCCTGCGTGACAGCAGCGCCCATTCCTATGAGGATGTGCTGCGCGTGCTGACGGCGCTGCCAGGTGTAGGGCGGAAGGTGGCTGACTGCGTCGCGTTATTCTCCCTCGACAGGTCGCACGTCATCCCGGTCGACACACACATCCTCCGCCTCGCCAAGGCGACCCTCTCCGACCAGATCGAGTTCAGAAAAACCCTCACCCCGAAGACCTACAACGCGATACAACATGCCTTCTCGGAGGAGTTCGGAAAGCACGCCGGGTGGGCGCATTCCATGATGTTCCACAGCGAGCTGGTCACCGCAGACTCTTCAACCAGGGTTGAGAAGGGGAAGCGCCGAAAGGGCAAGGCGATGCCGGAGCCAGCTGAGGAGGAGGAGGAAGAAGACGAGGAGGAGGAGGAGGAACAACCGCAAGCGAAGCGGCGCCGGAAGGGTGATGAGGTGTCGCGGGCGGAGGAAGAGGAGGAGGTGGAGGAGGAGGAAGAGGAGGAGTTTGCGTGCCAGGAGTGTGGGGCAACCGAGACGCAGCGGGGCGTGGCGTTTGCATCGGAGGCAGCGGTGCGGAGGCACGTTGTGGCGGCGCACCTCATCCCGTGGGAGCTGTACGTTGCGAGGCACCCGTCGTGAAGAGGTGCTGTTTGGGTGTGGCAGGGTCAAACCAAGGTAGCCATCTTGCCACCCAAATTATTTTTGTTAGTTCGGCGTAGCCAACTGGGGAAACTTTCTGTGCCTTTAGCTGGATCGTGCGTACCCACTCACACCACTTCATCAGACCGGGGAGTGGTGTACACAAAGAGTGGGGTCTGCGTTCCAACAAAACAACTTTCGGCAGTACTTGGTTTGTTGTCTCGTTTTGCTGTCACTTTACGATCCAGCGGGGGCACAGATAGTTTTCCCCCGGTCGACGTCGTTCCCCAGCCACCGACTCCCACACCCCCTTTGAAAAGAACCGACACCCGATGCGCAGCGCTGCAGCACCCTGGGGCAGAGCCTGCGGGGGGCCATGCCGTAGGGACAAGGGGTGCCCTGGGTTATTGCCTTTATGCCCCCAAGCTGAGGTGTCAGCCAGCCAACGTGCATCATCACCCGATCTCCCGGAGGCATCGTGGGGGCCCTATCGCCCTAACCCCACCACCGCCCCATCCGCTCCTGGGAGGCTTTTGCTTTCCTTTTTGACCATCATTCTCCCCCATATCTCCTCCGCCCTCTCTGCCCGGGAGAAAAACATTTCCCCGTTTCCACTTGAATCGTGAGCTTTTGCTCACTGTGTTGGATTGGGAGAGGGGAGGGACGTATGTGTGTGATGTCTACACTATAATAAGATTCGCGTGTGTGAGTGTGTGTGTGGGGGGGGGGGGGTTAGACGTGCCAAGCCACTGTCACACACAAGGGCGGGGGGTGTGGGGGAGACGTGGGGTGGTGTGGGAGGAGGAGAGAGAGTCACAGAATTGAAGCGCCCGCTCGGACCTGTTATTTATCCCAATGTTTTTTTGTGAGAGGATTTTTTTTGTGCGGGGAAGGCTCAAAAAGAGGCGGGGGGTTTCCTTCCCCCGGACCCCCCCCCCTTTTTTTTGCAGGCTTCTCTCGGCAGAGAGGTGTGTTTGCACCAGGGGATAAGATAGGTCTGGTTTTCCGGTTTTCAAAACCAGGGTTTCCCGGTTCCCGGTTTTCTGGGGGAAAAAAAAGGTCGATCTCATTTTTGGCGGTTTTTTTGTGACTTTGGGACAGTAAAACAGTCAGAAAAAACGCCATAAAAAATAGAAAGTGACCCCATCGTGATCCGCACAGAGCTCAAATAGTCCAAAGAAGGCAGAGAAGCGGAGAAGAAAAAATGGACCTAGCGGGTGGCCCGGTGGGTGGTGATGCCCTCGTCATGCAGGTCTCTTCTGTTTTGAAGGTGCACACATGGTGGACTCCAGCCACCATGTCTAAGAGGGAGTCTAAGACTGCAGTCTGGAGGGCTGAGACGAGAACACGAACGACTTTCAAGCAGTCTTGAAGGTCGCCAAGCCTATTGGGGGCAACTAACAGATGAGATTTGTTTGTTGCCTGTCGTCACAGCTAGGTGCCCATCTCCTCGATAACGGAATGTGTGCAGAGATCTCGTGGACCCTTTGGCCATTCTGTCGTGCACCCACTCCACCCACAACGCACACCTGTCACGAGTGGTCACTCCCCCGTCCTCCTCCACCCTGAAGGTTGAATCCTCAAGGACCAGTGATCTCCTGCTGGCCGGGCTGCGATACAGCGAAGCCTTCCTACTTACAAGCGAATCCAGACTGTAGGGAACAGATGTTCACTACCGTGGCCTCCGGCGGCTGGGGGGCTCCGCCCCCCAGACCCCCCTGCGTAAAAACATTGCACCCAGACCGGTTTTTTGGTCGAGAGTCCAAACTTTCAAAGCAGCTGCTGCGCCTGCCCCACCAAGCAGCCTCAGTACGGCAGGACGCGCGCAGGCACCGGGCCTCTCAGATTCTGGGAGGGTTTGCGCGGGTCGCGCGCGCCGAAGGCGCGCGCGAAAAATTTTCAAAACCAGAAAAACCGGAAAACAGCGCCAGAAAAAAAGTCTATCTTATACCCTGGTTTGCACACCGCTGTTGAGAAAAAAAACAGGTGCTGCTGTTGGAGGACACCCCCGCCCTCCACCCCCACCTGCCAATTGCGTTGCCTCTCTTGTGTGACCTTCGCTCTGTCCGGTCGCCACACATACACACACCCCACCCCCATCTTCAGCGACCCCCCTTGGGCGGGGGTTTGCGAACCGGCACACAGCCCCCTGTTGCTGTGTGTTGAGATGCCTTTTCAACTCGCGGTTGCCGCGGATGTGTACGGGACGAAGTTCAACAAGCTGTTGAGCTTTCCGCTGTGCCCTTCGATGTCGGAGCTGCTCAACGCTGTGGAGAGTGTGTTCGACACATGCGCCCGGGCGAACCGCCCCGCAGGCTACGCCGATGTCCCATTCAAGGCGCAGGCGCTGCAGCTCCACCACACCGTGGAAAAGCGATGGGTTGACGTCTGCAGCACATCGCAGCTCGCCGACGGGTCACAGATGTTCTGCTTCCAGCCCAACAGTATCTGGCACACCGACTCGGAAGGCCCGATCCCTGCACCGGACACCGGCATCACCTGGGTATCCGCCGAGGCACACCGCCAGGGGGACCGCGAGGGGAAGGACACCGGGCCCCCCCCTTCGCTGAGCGAGAAGCTGCGGAGCGTGTTTCACAACATCGACTCGCAGAACACCGGGGTGTGCCGCTACGCGGACGTGCGGGAGGCGCTGATGAAGTGCGGCATGGAGTTCACCACGCTGAGCAGCGCGGATGTCTTCCGTGCGGCCGACGCGGATGGGGATGGTAATGTGACGTATGACGAGTGGGTCACGTTTGCCCTGGACAACCCTTCGATAGTCGATGCGATGTTCTTCCGGATGCAGGACTCGCAAAAGGCGGAGACGGGGTGGCTTGTCTCGGTCACCCGGCAGTGCACAGCAGACAAGGAGAGGGCACGTGCCTCCCAGCTCGAGACTCTCCACTCGGAGGCTGCGTGGGCCCGTGAGAGGGTGAAGTCGCTCCGTGATTATGAGCTGGCACGGAGGGAGGCGTCAGTGGCACGGCTGTCTGCCGATGCGGCGGATGCGAAGAAGGCGCTTAAATACTCCAACTTCGTGCATTCGCAGATGGGGCCGTGAAAAAGAGATGTCTTCAGACCCTCCTGCAAGCTGCACCTGTGTCACACCGGGACCCCGACTTATATCGTCAAGGTCGAAGTGTGTGCGGTGGGGTTGCGGAGGGGGGGGTGGGGGGGAGGGGAGGGGAGGGGAGGAGGAGGCGCGGTCATGTAGTTTCTCACCCAGGTGCCTCCTTCTTCCCCGGTTCTTTGTTCTCAAGGGGGGGGGGGGTACCCGTTGTTATGAATCTTGTAGTGTAGTGTACTGTAATGCAAAAGATGTGCCAAAAAAAACCCCCCCCGGTACCCCGGTCCCGCTCCCATCCCTTCTGACAGTTTTGTGGGCTGAGCTTGCTGCACCTGTGTGCGTGGCATGACACACTGCACCATACCACGCATCACCGCTTGCCAGATCCAAGCAGACAAAAGAACACACAATGAGGGAGGTGATCTCTATCCACATCGGCCAGGCCGGTTGCCAGGTCGGTAACGCGTGCTGGGAGCTGTACTGCCTCGAGCACGGGATCCAGCCCGATGGCGCCATGCCGTCGGACAAGACGTGCGGTGTGGAGGACGACGCCTTCAACACCTTCTTCTCCGAGACGGGTGCTGGCAAGCACGTGCCCCGCGCGGTGCTGCTCGACCTGGAGCCCACGGTGATCGACGAGGTGCGCACCGGTACCTACCGCCAGCTGTTCCACCCCGAGCAGCTGATCTCGGGCAAGGAGGACGCCGCCAACAACTACGCGCGTGGTCACTACACCATCGGGAAGGAGATCGTGGACCTGTGCCTGGACCGCATCCGTAAGCTGGCTGACAACTGCACTGGTCTGCAGGGCTTCCTGGTGTTCAACGCCGTGGGCGGTGGTACCGGGTCTGGTCTGGGTGCTCTGCTGCTGGAGCGCCTGTCGGTGGACTACGGCCGCAAGTCGAAGCTCGGGTTCACTGTGTACCCGTCCCCGCAGGTGTCGACGGCCGTTGTGGAGCCGTACAACAGCGTGCTGTCGACGCACTCGCTGCTGGAGCACACCGACGTTGCGTGCATGCTGGACAACGAGGCGATCTACGACATTGCCCGCCGCAACCTGGACATCGAGCGCCCGACCTACACCAACCTGAACCGTCTGATCGCGCAGGTGATCTCGTCGCTGACGGCGTCGCTCCGTTTCGACGGTGCCCTGAACGTTGACGTGACCGAGTTCCAGACCAACCTGGTGCCGTACCCGCGTATCCACTTCATGCTTTCGTCGTACGCCCCGGTGATCTCCGCCGAGAAGGCATACCACGAGCAGCTGTCCGTGGCCGAGATCACGAACGCGGCCTTCGAGCCCGCGTCGATGATGGCCAAGTGCGACCCCCGCCACGGGAAGTACATGGCGTGCTGCCTGATGTACCGCGGTGACGTGGTGCCGAAGGACGTGAACGCGTCCGTCGCCACCATCAAGACGAAGCGCACCATCCAGTTCGTGGACTGGTCGCCCACCGGGTTCAAGTGCGGCATCAACTACCAGCCGCCCACGGTGGTGCCGGGCGGTGACCTGGCCAAGGTGCAGCGCGCGGTGTGCATGATCTCGAACAGCACGGCCATCGCCGAGGTGTTCGCCCGCATCGATCACAAGTTCGACCTGATGTACTCGAAGCGTGCCTTCGTGCACTGGTACGTCGGTGAGGGTATGGAGGAGGGTGAGTTCTCGGAGGCGCGTGAGGACCTTGCCGCCCTGGAGAAGGACTACGAGGAGGTGGGTGCCGAGTCCGCCGACATCGAGGGCGAGGAGGACGTCGAGGAGTACTAGGCACACACAGCCGAGGCAGCATCCATCACCACCACCACCCCCAGCCTGCTTGGCGACGTATCTTTATGTTATCCTCCTTTACTCTGCGGAGGCCGGGGAGGGATGCAAGCAAAAAAAACCACACAAAACAAACGGTGGGGGTGGCGGCCGAACAGTCCGTTACCTCCCCCCAACCATCCCTCCCCCCCGCCCGACCTGTGTTTTCCCCTCCCCGAGCAGCGCAGCCCGTCTCACCTCTTGCCGGACGGCCCTGTTCGGCAGTCATTTTGCCCAAAACGCAAAAATCTGCAGAGCATTCTCTTGTCATGCCCGGTAAGGCGGTAAGTGGGCTGCCGTCAAAACAACAACATTTTTCTGTTCTTTTTTCCTTCTTCATTTTTTTTTTCATTTGCTTTTTCCTAGTAGACGGCCTGTTGGGTTGTGTCATGGACATGTCAAAACAAACCAAAAAAAAATATCCAAAAGACACGGTGGCACCTGCATCCGAACACACTATACTACAACAGGATCTGCCACTCGCCGCGCTCCGTCTCGCTCATCAGGTTCGTGGGAGTCGGGTCTCCCCAACAAAAAGAGAAAGACAGAATCACATTTTTCCGAACGGCTGAACTCCGGCAGCACGGGGGGTCGAGATCTCAGCCCACAGGAGGGTTGGACCCACCAGCCCTGTGCACGGCTCGGCGTTCTGTTCGGGAGAGGGTCTTGGTTCTGTGTGGCAGAACAACCGCAGCACCCCCCCCTGAGAGTGAGTCAGAAAACTGCACCCAACAGCAAAGAAAGATGATGCGTGGCGTTGGTCCCCCACCCCACCCCACCCCCACCCCCACCCTCACCCCCACTCTCTCCGTCCTGCAAGAGAGAGAGCAGAGGGCATCACCAGACATCTCACCTGGGGGGGGGGGGTAGGGGTGGGTATACACGGTGGACTCCCGCCCGGTCAGACACCCACTTTGCAGTTTGGAAAATTAGCGGGTGTCCTGGCACCCGCTAGTGGGTGTCTCGGCACCCACTAGTGGGTGTCTAAGCGGGTGTCAGACACCCACTAGTGGGTGCCAGACACCCGCTAGTGGGTGTCTGACACCCACTAGCGGGTGTCTGGCACCCACTAGTGGGTGTCTGGCACCCGCTAGTGGGTGTCAGACACCCGCTACGCTACTATACTATATTCTCGAGGTGAAAATCTGGCTGGATCAGGGGCATATCCTGGGATCCTGGCCGGGGTATCCCGGTATTAGAGAGAAGAGGGGGGGGGATGATGAGGAGGCCCCAGACCCCAGCCCCTGCCACTTGTCATTTGCGTGTTGCCTTTGCGTGTGCGCCTGTGCCTCCCTGTTCTGTATTTTTTTACCCTCACGGGTATCACGATACAGGGCAGTCCCCCCCCCTCCTCCCCCCAAAAATCGTTCGCATCATCTTGGCGCCCATTCCTTCCACTTTCTGTGGATGTGTTTGGTATTTCCGAACGGAATTTTCCAGCGTCAAGACTGATACCTCGCCGTTTTCGAGTCAGTCACTTCCACCGCCGCTGCGATTTGCGTACCGGTAGTTGTGCAGAAATGCTAACATTTAATTTGCTCTGTGGAACCTGGACTGCACCTTCTGGGATGTGAGCCTGTAGATAGTTGGACAGTTGCGGTACCCATCTGTTAGAAAGCTGAAAGGAACCTTGTCGGGCGATCAAGGACGACTGAGGGTTCAGTTTGAGTTTAATGTGGTCCAAGGGTACAACAGACATCACTGCTTTGCAGATCCCTCTTGCTTGTCCCTCTGGTAACTTCCAACGGCTCAAACTCCTCGACTTCCTTGGGTGGGCATTTGCCATACCTGACGTAAAACAGTGATGCTTCGTGCTAGTGGTGAACCTGACGTTAGTAAAGGAAGGGTGCTGCGGCTGTCCACGAGGGGCTCTGATGCCTCCTCACGGTGCCTGGTTGGTCGGTTCAGGATGAAACAGAGCAAATTTAGTGTTAGGGGGATGCCTCTGGTCAAGGCCTTTTCACAAAAATTGACCCACGGCGCCGAGTTGGGCCGTTGGTTCCTGGTTGTAGCTCGGTCTACGCCAGGTTCCACACCCCGTCATCGCAAAACGTACGCATACACAGAGGCAAACACAACAGCCTCTGTGGTACGGGAGCATGGCGGGAGTAAATTTTGCCTTTTGGTCAAATAGGCACCCTTTTGGAAACAATTGACCCGCAGGGTGGCTGAGTCTTATCAGACAGGCCGACCTATATGTTGATCAGTGGAACCACACAACCTGTTCAACCTGCCCCCGGGGTGGCTGAGTCCACCCCTGCCGTAGCGTAAGATACACCTACGTCGACCCTCGTCGTCCCCTTCGTCGTCCTCTTCGTCGTCCTAGGACTGTGGAGTTCAGCAATCAAGGATGCGGAACTGCTGTGAGCTGCACACTCTCTTGACACACCTGCACGTATCTGCGTTACACTCGTGGTAACCCCGAACCCTGTATTTATACAGGAGACTTCCATCTGGGACAGTTTCTGTTTCAGATGAGCTTTGACAGTGGTAGCCATCTTTGCTATGGAGCCATCGTCATTGCTATCGTCGTCACTCGGACCCATGAGCAGTGGATACAATTGGTGTGGGAGGAGAGGGTGCGGTTCTGGATCAGCAGGTCTGAATCTGAAATTGACTGAACCCCACAGGTCTGAGATGACTCCAGTCGAAATCAGCAGGTCCCAGGTTGACCTGACATGATTTCCACCCAGAATTACAGGGAATCCCCAGTAATTGGTGGTGAAAAGAGGGTGCCAGACACCCACTAGTGGGTGCCAGACACCCGCCCAGAGGGTGCCAGACACCCACTAATTCCGCCAAACTATTCACCCTCTTTCAGACACCCACTTTGGCCTGTGGGAGTCCACCGTGTACCCCCCCTATACGCGTGAGAAATAGTTACCGTACCTGGGACCCCCCGTGTTTAAGTCCCCCCCCTGGAGGCGATTTTCGGCCGGGGGGGACTTAAACACGGGGGGGGCGGACCTAAACACAGGGGGGGCTTAAACACGGGGGTGGCACAGTGGAGACCAAGAAGACCTCTTCCTCTGCTGTCGTAGGGGGGTAATTCCGGTCCGGATGGACTTTTGGCACCCCACTTTTCGACTCAGACAGCACCTGGAGGGCCTAGGGGCCACATGATGACCCTCCAGACCAGCCCACCCCCGTGTTTCGGTCCCCCTGTGTTTAAGTCCCCCCCCCTGCCAGACCCCCAGGGGGGGACTTAAACACGGGGGTAAGGGGGGGGGACTTAAACACGGGGGGTCCCAGGTATTCGGAAAAATACTGGAACGGAAAAATGCTGGAACGGATTTTTTCTGGAACGGAAAATAACTGGAACAAACCCGGATTTTCGAAACTTGGAACATTATTCCGTTCCAGTATTTTTCCGTTCCAGAATTAGAATATGGGGGAAATTGACGGGTACTTGTCAGTTTTTGGGGCACATGTCCGAAATCCCACCTCACCCCACCCCATGCCATGGTGGAGGATGGTGGGCCCAGCATACCCTTGGGAAAGTACCCGACTCTCAGAAAATGGCCAAGTCCGCGCAGACCCCCCAAAACAATTCTGGAACGGAAAATAACTGGAACAGATGGGGTCTCGGCTGGAACTTGGAACATTATTCCGTTCCAGTATTTTTCCGAATACGGTATTAAATTACACGACACTAAAGTAGCCATTTTTTTACTCGAGTTTGGGATTTTTTTGCACGAGTCGCCGAAGGCGACGAGTGCAAAAAAACCCATACGAGAGTACAAAAATGGCTACTGTGCATGGTTGCATAGCGGCCGTTTTAAAAAATCCCTTGTATTTTGTGGACTTGCAAAAACGGCCGCTGATTTTCAGCATTTTAAAAAACGGCCGTTTTTTTTATCTGGGAATTTTGTATGGGGCGTGGGTCAGCAGGCGAGATCCCACCACCAGGAGTGCCTCCCCACTGCAAGGGATACCCTGCAGCAAGCATTGTGAGCGCGCCTTCAAGTATGATGCGAAGAGTTCAGACTTCGTGGACCACTTTGACGGACCGCGCCATATCAAGAAGAAGAAGAACGCAGCGTTGAAAGTGCAGAGCCAGGGAAACAGCTGGCGCTGTCGGAGTGCGATACCCTCAGTGGCAGGCTTGCAACTTCGGATCGCCCGGGGTGCGTTGTTCACCGGATCACCGGCTGGCATGGTGCATGATGCTGTCAAGAAGTGTGTCCCGAGGAGGGGCTGAACATGGTTGCGGCCAATCTAGGCACGTGTGTCGTGGATGACCGTGCAGGCAGAGGTGGGTGTCGCTCACTGGCATCAGGGCTCTTCTGACAGAGCTTTCCCTTGATATCGGCGACAGCACCCCGGATGAGAAGGACACCGCCTTCGCTGATTTATTCCCGAAGGCACGGGCGATCATCCCGGGCAATATGCAGCACCAGCTGGATGGGTTCACGACCGCACTGGCGCTGAAGGATGTGCTGTGCCACATCTCTGACGCAGCTGAGAGGGAGAAGCAGGCGAGCAAGACGGCACCACCGGCCGTGCGATCCCGCTTCTCTCCGACACACACTACCTGCACCGCTTGAGTGGATCTGCACCTTGCACCACGTCCCCGGGCATTTATACAATCTTCCGGGCCCGCTGCAGGACAGCGGCCCTGCTACGTATGCGTCGCTTCTGCGGTTGGCAGAGATGCCCACGAAATCGCTGGGCTCGAGTCCCACCTGCAGGCCGCCGTCCGCCTGACGGCACCCCTTGCATCGCTGCTCCAGAAGTACTGCGATGCGCAGCTGGGTGTGCCAACGGCGTGCCCCTGTCGACGCAGTGTACACCGACATTGAGAATGTCATCGAGAAAGTGTCTGAGGTGGGGAAGTACGACCCCCCAGTGCCCCTGGCAGGGGAGCTGGCCTGGGCTGGCGACCGCATGCGCAGAAGGTGGGACGGCACGGAATCAGGGAAGTCCTTCTGGTTTGCGGTCCGCCGTCTGTGCCCGAGCACGTACGGCCGCATGAGTCGTAGGGGTGTCAGAACTCCGGTGCCACCTCCCCTCTGTTTCGGGGAGGTCACGAGCAGGGCCTGGGTGATCTACGACTAGGCCACCACGTTCCGAGGGTGTGCTGGATTTCTGGGACAACCCGGGGGCGAACCGGGCTGCTACACTCCTCTCTGCTCTCGGGTGTCTGCTGCTTGTCGAGCGACAGGCAGGGCGGAAGCCATTTTTCTTTGTACAGTCGACAGAGAATCGCAGTGCCCAATGTCATGTGCAGGCAACAGGGAGTTGTCAAGTGTGTTTCCTCAGCTCGGTACGGTAAGCAGGAGGCGAATCTCCAAAGGAAAATAGGAGGGGGAAAAAAACGGCCGTTTTTTCGCCAACAAAACATGAAAACGGCCGTTTTTATATTTCGGTAGCGGGAACTGAGGTAGTGAATTCTCAGAAAATCCACTCCCTCCATGACGGCCGTTATGACACTATGACTGTGGAGTGTAATTCGTGATTTTATCTTACAACACCACAATTTGAGTTACTCCGCCCGGGTCGAGAATACCCCCCAGTCGAAAAAAACAGTGAAAATCACTTTATAGGCAGTAGTGGTAACTAGGTGCTATTTGGCCTGGATGGGGGGTAGTGGGTCCCAGGGTGTGCCTCTGAGTGGAAAATATGTTTCCTGCACCCTGTGAATAAGTTTCCTGCACCCTCTCAAAAAAAATCCCGGAGTGGTGCCCCTGACGACCCCATATTGCGTAGTTTGTGCGTAGTGAAAAGGGGGGGGGGGTCTCATTTTTTGATTTACTCAGCCATTCTCTGTCTCTATGCCGGGACCCCAAACTCAAGGAGTTCTTGCTGTTCCGGGGTCAGTGAGGGTGCAGGCGCTTCAGGTGCTGCAGGTGCTGCAGGTTCTTCAGGTGCTGCAGCGCTGGCAGCCTTCGGTGCGGGTTTCGACGCAGTCTTTGCAGGTCTCTTTGGGGGTGCCCTTTGGCGCGGTGCCTGCTTCAGCTCGTCGGGTGGAAGCATCAACGCATCATTAAGCGGTGCCTGCTTCAGCTCCTCCGGGTGGAAGCGTCAACGCATCATTAAGGAAGAAGGAAGCACAGTTGCTACGCTTTTTTGCAGCTGCAGGAAACGACACCATACCCAACAACAATCCCCAGACCGTCGAGGGAGAGTGGGCGCCTGGATCCCGTGACACAGATCTCTAGTGCCGTTGTGATCCCCTCGGATAACGTCTCCTGGACGTTGTCAGCGGAGGTTGCCTGTGTGGCGGTGACCTCCGTATACCCCGCGGGATCCAGTGCCAGTAGCGCCTTCTTCAGCTTTTCGTCGACCCCTCGGCCGACGCTCTCCTTGATGTCAAGGGCCACCTTCAGGGTGGCACCTCGCAGCGCCCTGAAGGCTGTGATCGTATCATCATTCACAATCTCGAGGGTGTTCTACGCGGCTCCTGGAACTCACTTCCTTCTCAGGTGTTTCTGGGCATGGGGCAACCTTGCCCAGGTGTTTCTGGAGTCCCGCCCCACATGTCGTGCGTTCTTTCGTACGGTGTATAGTGAGTTCTGGCAATAATTTTTTGCTCGGTCAGCGCAGTGCCTCCAGTCCTGTCTCAGTAGCCACACAGAAAGGGGGACCAAAAAAAACTGGGGGGGGACCAAAAAGCGAGACCCCCCCCCCAGATTGCGTAGTTTGTGCGTAGTGAAAAAGGGGTAAATCAGGGGCACCACGGAGACGAATTTTTTTTACAGTCAAAAAAAGTGGGGGAGGAGTAGAAAAAAGTGGGGGTGTAGGAGATTAATAGGAGTAACGAAAATTTTGGTGGAGTAAGATAAATAACATTTTCGGGAACACCAAAAAGTACCTCAGAAAGCCATGTAAAGGGTGCCAATGTGCCCAGATCGTCCCAAAAGTGTTTTGTGGTGGAGATTTCACCACCAGATCAACCTCAGTGCTGATATTTTGGCATTCTAAAAAAATTGCCCATCGGTGGTTCCTACGGTGCCCCCCGGATAGGCACTGCACACTCACTCACACCCCTTCACATGGCTAGTGCCACCCCACAAGCCTGTTACCAAGAAAATATCACCCTCGGGAACCAGCTCGCGCAGACTGTAGAACGAGGCTACTCCCGCATGCCAGATTCTATAGCAATCGACACTCTTCTCCATGACGACATGCTGCCTGTGTTGAGCGCCGCACTGTGCCACAGTTGAATTCAGTCACTTCTGAAAACTCATCTTCGCGAAGAACTGGGCACTCCTGGTGAGACATTAGCAGCTGAGGCGCAATCATTTTGATAGGCTCAAGGCACGCCTCCAAACCCTCACGAAATTCAAAGTCCAAACACCTGCCTGCCAGCATGGGAACCAATGCCTGGCTGCGCACACTGCAGCACTGTCAACAGCAGGAATGCACAGACACGCAACAGGTGAACTGAGTTACTATGCACATATTTGCTGAATTCGAAGCAAATGACGAGGAGGCTTTTGCAAACCACCCGAATCGATGGAAGTCATTCCTGTGACACCTGGCTCTGTTGAGGAGCGTGATGGACGAATTGCCCATCAGGCGAGGCACAGGCGCGCCCTGAAGCGCAATCGTATTGACGAGCTTCGGGTGCTCTGTGAAAGAAATATACTGGCTGTGAATACCGACAGCCATCTGATTTTTCAGCAGGGCTCCACGCAGGATAACAAGACCATACAGGCCCATACCTGTCGGGATATGCACATCGAGATCAATCCATACAGGCAATCTGTGCCTATCCAGGCCTGTACAGGCCAAGACACGCCTATACGTGCATGTAATTCGCGCAAAAATTAGTGGGACAGGGGCACAGTCGTCGAAACTCGTGTCCGGGCAATTTCCGACACCCCCTTCACCACGCCTACCCCGTATTGTGCCAGCAAAAGGGCGTGTCCAGCAAACAGAGGTGGGCCTACGGTACCACCAGGAACCACCGGCGGGCAAATTTTCCGGAACCCCAAAAAACACCCCATAAGGCCCCACAAATGGTGTTGGTGGCCTCAGGATATCATTCTGGCACCCTTTGGGGTCGGTGCGTGTGTCAGGTAGGGGCTGAGAGGTGTTTAGAGCGTGTCCTGAAAATACCCATTTTCTCACAGGGGTATACCCGCCCCTAGGGGGGGGGGGGAGAGCACTGTCGGTCTACGCCATAACCTCCACGCTTCCCGCGGACATCTCTCTCTTCAAATCACACCACCACCACCACCACCACCGCCTCTACAAACCAGGTGTTCCCCCCCCACCCTATCCCCCTATACACAACACACAGCCCAGCGGCGCGTCAAGGGGGGGTGGGTGGGCGGGTGGGGGTGCACCCCCCACCCTCACCCCCACCCTACACACACACACCACACATCCCCCTCTCTTTTTCGGGACAACAAAAAAGGGAGCAGCAGTGATTGTTTGTTTAGTTATACCCCACCTTTCGTTACTCTCTGCCCCGAAGGTGTGGAATACACCCCGTGAGCTCCGAAGAGAGAGTGGAGATATCAACCCCTTTCCCCTTGTTAGTCAACCCCCTCTCTCTCTCTCTCCGTCAGGATGTCAGCCCCTCCGTGCACCCCACGCAGCCCGAGGGATGACTCCAGCGTGGAGCCCAACAAAAGCTGCATGTCCCTCTCAGCCTCCTACTCCCCCAGCGCGCTTGACGAATCGGCAGTCCCTCGTATAAACATGGCCTTCTTCCAGCCAACCATCGACTCCCCCCGGGAAACCTCCGTCACTGGCCTGAACAGGCAGCTGAACGACACGGAGGAGAGGTTCCGCGAAGCCAGCGCGAGGTGCGCCGCGATATCCCAGGAGGCATCTGAGCTGCAACAGAAGGTTCAAAGAGAGGAGCGTCTCAGACACATCGCGGAGGTTGAGGCATATGGGCACCTCGAGCGCGCCGTGGGGGGTGTGGTTTCTGAGGAAGCCTCCCAACGCTCCACCATCCTCTGGTGCGCCGTGGAGGGGATCTCCCATCTGATAGATGTCGCCTCTGCCCTGGCCTGCATCACTGCCGGGCCGGGTGGATCCCCGGGGGATGGGCTGAGCCGAGGTCCCTCAACGGCATCCCTAACAGACAGCTCTCATAACAAGGCGGGGGATTTGGCGGATGCGCAGGAGGAGATAATGGCTCTGAGGAGGCAGTTGGGCCGGGCGCGGCACAGCCGTGAATCGTTTGATGCGCTCGCCATCGCGATAAAGCCGATCGCCTTTGCGGAGGAGTATCATAAGGAGGCTGCAAAGAGGGCGGAGATGCAGACACAGCGCGCTCTCTCAGAGAGGACGATTCTTGCCCTGGAGGAAGAGGTTGCCTCCCTGAGGCTGGACAACCAGGCGTTGGCGAGGAAGGTGGAGTCCGCGGCTGCGGCACAGCAGGGGCATAAAAGCCTCTCCGGGTCGGAGCCGGTGCAGATCGTCGGAGGCCTGTTTGTCAAACCCGGGGCGAGGAAGCAGGCGGTTTCAACCGCGACAACGCCATCCCTCAGCCAGCCCACCCCGGTGGAGCCCCCCGGGGGGAAGCCGCGGATTGAGTACCTCTTCGGGGGGCCGAATGGGGAGGGGTTGAGGCCGCGCACCGTTGTGGCGTCGACATCCACCATCGGCATCGGGGATATCGACGTCGCACACCTCCTTGAGAAATACGCAAGCCCTGCAGGGGGCGGGGCTGCGGCGGGAGGCGGATCCCCGAGGAGGGAGAAGCGGGTGACCCCCCGGAGTGCCCCGCTGAAGTCGAGGAAGTCTGTGGGGAGTGGGGCGGGCGGTGCGACGCCGAGGGGGGCGGTGCCGGTGCCTGCCCTGGATGACACGCTGAATACCACCGGCGGGGCGAGGCACGCCGGTTTGGGCGGGGGCTCCGCCGCGCGGAGGAGGACGGGTTCGCCGAAAACACCCCGGGTGTCCGGAGCTAGCGCGCAGCTGCCCTCGAGGCGCTCCGCCTCGGCGGGGGTCAACGCGCAGAACGGACGTGCCCCCTCCGGGCATAGAGTGCGGGGTGGTTCCGGTGCTGCGAATCGGGTCCCATCGCCTGCGAGGGTGCGGGGTGGGGTTGGGGGAGGTGCCCAAGGTGTAGGCATGTTGGGGACCCCTGTGAATGACACGCACCCGCCGCGCCGGCGACCCGAAGGGTTTGTACAGAGGGGGAAGGCGGCTGCGGCGGCGAAGGGGCAGATGCGGCGCGTGTCGCTGCACCGCGGGTCGCTGCAGGGGGTGTCCGACACGCCGACCGCGAGCATAGCGAGCGGGTGCACGCCCACGACCCCCGCCAACAGCCCTGTTATTGTGAGCATCACCCCTGCTGCTGCCTCATCCCAGAAGGGGGCTGGGAATATAAAGGATGCGAGCGGGGTTGCACGCTCGTCACCCAGTGTGTAAGGAGGAGAGGTCGAGGGTTGGTGGGGTGGGGTGGGGTGGGGGCGTTTCCCTCCCCTTCTGCTGAAGTGGTGTGTATCGCATTTAAAAAGGGGACGGGGTGGTGGTGGTGTGCGACTGAGTGGGGGTCTGGACCCCACCAAGGGCTGGGCATAACGAGTGAAGGGAGATCATCCTTGTGATTCCTTCTACTTCTATGTCAGCACACCTCCCCCCGTCCCGGCAAGGGTTGTGGGGGGGTGGCATGCTATGCGCCTGCTGTTTATTTTGTTGTTGTTCAAGTGTTGTTGTTTTTGTTGCTTTTTGGGAGCCCGCACAGCAGCAACAAGTATAAAGTAAAAGAGAAAAAAAGCTGAGTTGTTTCGGGGGGGGAGGGGGGGACACAGCCCGAAATATAAGAAAAGAAGTGGGCCCTCATCCTCTGCCCCCACCCCCCCCTCCCTTGCGGTTTTATGGGTCCGATAGTCGCGCTTCTCCGTGACTTTGTAACGCTTTTTTGTATTTCTCTTCGGATACGGGGGAGGGGGGTGGGTGGGTGAAAGCAGGGTGGGCGGGGAGATTGTGGCCTTCGCGTTTGGCCTGTGTTTTATTGTATTTTTTTTTGCGAGAAGAAATTCACCGAACTCTTTTAATGTCGCCTCATGCAACGAAAGGGGGGGGGGGAAATGGAACACGGGGTGAGCAGGTCATACCTGGTATATACGGCAGCGCGGCAGTGCTGCAGTGCTGCAAAAGTGTTTCATTGCTTTTCCGGAAGAAAAGGCCTTGCAGACAACGCGAAGGCCCCTTTCCTTTTCCCTCTCTTTGTTTTTTTTGTCATTTTTTTGACAAACAGGAGAAACTATACCCCGATGAACCGGACAGGACAAAAGCAGGGTGTCTGTGCAGCAGCATGTACCCTCTGGCAGTGCCTGTGATTGTCGACGCTAACAATATAAAACCCGTGTCAGATGTGACGCCTTAAATGTGATGATGAGGGTGAGGGCGGGGGGTGTGATCGGGCATATATATTCTCACTCTTTTTTCGTGTGCGCTCAACAAAAAAAGTTGTCCGGAAACTGTTCTCCCACAGTTGCTGGACAGGGTGTCTACAATGAAGCGAAATGACTACGATTTCGCTCTTCGCATATAGTAGGACCAGACTCACCCCCTCTTCCTCCCCTCCCCTTCTCCTTCAGGTCCGGAAGTATGTATTTTCTGTACAGAACTGTTGTCCCAGTTACACACAGCGGTGCAATTGCCGTTTATCCTCTGCGACGTCCTCGACCAATGAAGTACAGCAATGAAGTACAGCAACTCTCTCTCTCTCTCTCTCTCTCTCTCTCTCTCTCTCTCTCTCTCTCTCTCTCTCTCTCTCTCTCTCTCTCTCTCTCTCTCTCTCTCTCTCTCTCTCTCTCTCTCTCTCTCTCTCTCTCTCTCTCTCTCTCTCTCTCTCTCTCTCTCTCTCTCTCTCTCTCTCTCTCTCTCTCTCTCTCTCTCTCTCTCTCTCTCTCTCTCTCTCTCTCTCTCTCTCTCAAAGTGCTTTGACAACGTGCCGCTGGCGTGCTGCCCCCTCCTGAAACTCCAGCCCACGCAAGCGCAGACCAAAGCAAGCGTCACGTCTCGCTCGCCCTCTCTCTCTCTCTCTCTCCCTCCGCGAGCCGCGTTAACATGTATAACCCTTAGTTTTCCACCAAAAGAACGCAAGCAGACAGCGCACCCCCCCCCGCCCCGCCCACCCCCACCCGGCGTCATTTCTTTGAATTAATTTTCGCTGTATCACTTGCACACTTTGCATCCTGCCCACCACCACCCAGCCTGCAGGAGACGAGGCTGTTTGGCGGGTCGGGGGTGTGGGGTGTGTCCCCACCAGTCCACCCATCCCCCCCGGAGTACCTCCGGGTATGCTCGCAGTCACCCCTGACGGCGGGCTGGGCTGCCTGCCCCTTAGCTGTGGCAGCGGTGGCGTTTCCTGCGTGCACCCGGAGTATGGCCTGGAGGTGACGGATGCTGAGGGCTGCTTCAACAGGATCAACGCGGCGATATGCGCCATTTTGGACAACAAGGCGGACACGATCCGGTTAGAGGGAGGGGCGGGCCCGCGTGTGGACGACCCGTCGCTGGAGCAGGTGGTTGATGCCCTGGCGAAGAACAGCAGTGTGACAGCCCTGGATCTGTCGATGAACGACATCACAGATGCGGGGGCGGTGTGCTTCTCAGAGGGGCTCCGCTCAGGCGCGATCGCCGGGCTCCGGGAGATCGCGGTCGACGGGAACCGGTTAACCTGTGTCGGGGTATCTGCGCTGTGCAGCGCCTTGTCGCATTGCCCCACGCAGCAGCTGACCCGCCTGGACCTCAGCTGCAACGCGATAGGCGATGACGGCGCCGCCGCGGTTGCGGAGATGCTTGCGGGTGCATCCGCGCCCCCACTCTTCATGCTCTACCTGAGGCAGTGTGGCATCGGGGATGCGGGGTGCCGGGACATCTGCGCTGCCGTCGGGTCGACGCTGCTGCACACCCTGCACCTCAGCGCCAACAACATCACCGATGCTTCGGTGGATGCGATCTGCGACATGGCGTCCGCCTCTGCGACCCTTGGGGACTTGAGCCTTGCCAGTATGCCCTGGATGTTGTTTCAGCAAAATCCCACCCAGCACAGTGTGCGATCAACGGAAAGCTTTTCGTTGTTGGCACAAACAAAGACCCGTTAAAGACTTGTTCCGCCCTCCACACCTGACACACACACGCAACAGACAACGACATGACCTACGAAGCCCTGGACAGGCTTGCAAAGGGGCTGCATCGAAGCTCCACGCTGGAGTGCGTGCACCTCAGCTGGGAGGGGAAGCGGTTCTTCCCGCGCTGCCTCCAGCAGCTTGTGGAGGAGAACAAGGTGACACGGCCGTCCTTGGTCGGGGAGGAGGGGCAGTTTGATTAGCACCAGGGGTGGAGGGGTGGGGGTGGCACGCCGGCGGTGAACCACCAAACGCATTCAACAAAACACACTGCGGCCTCGTGTGCATCCCCCCCACCCCCTCGATGTGCTGACTACGACGGCGTAAAAAGCTCTGGAGAGAACCCTGGAGGGCCAGGATCCCTCCACCTTTGCTGTCTCTCAGGCGTTGATACCGCCCTTTCCCATTCTGTGCCTCCCAGCCCCGAGGGCTTGGGTCTTCTGGCCCATCAGTCAAAAAAACACGAGTTTTGGTGTGATCATGGAACCCCCCAGAACTGGCACAGACCTGGCACAGAACTGGCACAGAACACCGGTCCACAATCCTTCAGGAAATGTCCGTGCAGGTTTGTAGTGGCCCTGTAGTGGGTCGAGAGACCACAAACAAACCTTGTGGTGAGCCCCAGTGACGAAAGGCCAGATATGGGTGTGAATCGGCACCCCGTGGTCAAATGACCCCATCACAATACGCACAGATGGTCACCCCTTGGGAGGAGACTTGAGAGGACGCCCAGCCATTGTTGTTCGAGCACGCCGAGTACACGGCTCTCTAGCCTCTGCCACAGATGACCAACAACACGGGTGTCGATGGCTTCCGCCCTGCATGTCACCTCCCTCGGGAGCGAGTCACTTCCCCACACCTGAAGCAAACCAACATTCCAGGAGTGGTGTGTGGCACCTACACTGCAAAAGTGACCCCACTACGATTTGCACGGAGTTCAATTGTTCAAATGAATGCAAACCCGATGTTGGGGTGATTGAAAATCGGGTTCCATGTCGATTCCGTGTACGTGTGGTTCCTCAGACTCACTGCCTTTGAGGTTTTAGGTTGTGGCTGTGCCGACTACTGCACAGTGCACCACCGACCGAGAACCCAGCACAGTCCACTCGAGCCCTTCCAGAGCCTGTGGTGTCACCTCAGAGGCAGTGTTGGTCCACTCACGCCTTGGAACCAGACCCACATTTCAGGGGTGATGTGTGGCACCTACGCCAATGAAGTGACCCCACTACGATCCGCACAGATTCCGAATATTCAAATGAACGGGTTTGTGAAAAAACCGTCTGGGGGTCCCGCTGGGTCTGGGTGGGTGTTGGCTGCCCGACTGACCCTTTCACAAGAAATGAACTCTCCCAGGAGACACCAAATCCACATACCGTATTCGGAAAAATACTGGAACGGAAAAATGCTGGAACGGATTTTTTCTGGAACGGAAAATAACTGGAACAAACCCGAGTTTTCGAAACTTGGAACATTATTCCGTTCCAGTATTTTTCCGTTCCAGAATTAGAATATGGGGGAAATTGGCGGGTACTTGTCAGTTTTTCGGGCACATGTCCGAAATCCCACCTCACCCCACCCCATGCCATGGTGGAGGATGGTGGGCCCAGCATACCCTTGGGAAAGTACCCGACTCCCAGAAAACGGCCAAGTCCGCGCAGACCCCCCAGAACAATTCTGGAATACATTTCTCGAAGGATTCCTGAAGGGCCCCCAGAACTGGCACAGACCTGGCACAGAACCGGCACAGAACTGGCACAGAACCCCTATATGATCACACCAAGTTTGTGTTTTTTTTTGTATCTTGCCTCCACACACGACCACCACCACCACCCTGGTAGTGATGGCCGTGGCACGCCCCGTTCGCCACAGAGCAAAAAAAGAAAGGAATTGCCGCAAATTCCAAATCGATTCTTTGGGGGCCCTCGCTACCAGTCAAAGCTCGTCGCAGCTCGTCAGTCAGTGAGGAGAAGTGGGCTGGAACTCACTTTTTCTCACTCAGTCACATCTGGTAGCGAGGGCCCCCTTTGTGGCGGCGAAGGGGTGGGGTTATGTGCCCATGAGCCCAAAGGGAAGGGCCGGGATGGGGTGTGTGCGTGTTTGGCCAGGCGCGTTGCCATGCGCCGGGGCCGATCCCCAAAACACCCCACCCCCACCACCCCTTCCCCGCCCACACGGGCGGAGACGTCTTGCTCTTATCACGGGCGGAGGGAGGCAGCCCGGAGAACGACACAAAGAGTGACAGAACAACTTTCGGCAGCAATCGGTTTGTTTGGTCTCGTTGTGCTGCCACCTCACGACACCCAGCGACGGGAGAGGGGGGGGGGAGGGGCACAGATAGGGCTTCACCCCACCCCACCACCACACACCCTCCCCACATCTGTTCTCCAGGGATGCACTTCACTTCCCGACTGGTCGCAGCATGCCTTGCGCTGTCCCTGCTCGACCAGCCGCCGCTCGGCTGTGCCGGTGAGGAACCATGCCGAGACCTGCCCCACCCATCCGATCCAGATCTGCCTTGGTCCGATGAGCACGGCAGGACCTGCGCTTACTTCGCCGGAAGCTGCGGGTCGCGCAAATTGTTGTGGAATGCCTCAGAGGCAGTCCATCTCCGCAGCTGGCAGGCCTGCTGCGCCTGCGGCGGAGGCTACCGGAGCCATCTGGGGGTAAAGACAAATATTGCGCCCTGCCTCGTCGGAAAGGACTGCCTCGTCGAGGCTGAGGCGTACAAACTCCTCCATCTCAAATACGGGTGGTGCCCCTCCACCAAGGCGGACGTGGTTGGGGAGCCATTCTTCTGGTCTGATATATACTTCAGAATACTGCCCGTTGAGGACAAGCCGTTCCCAGAGTTTTCCGACATGGAGTTATACCACAGGGTGCCCAGCCCAGATGCACCGGATTACACTATGGAGTATCGCAGCGCAGTGAGGCGGGGCGGGATGAACTGCATCTGGGATGAGTTCTACGTTCTGAACAAACGGCGCACGTTCTTCACACGCCCATTCGGAATGTTGCTTGCGTGCCTCTTCCTCACGGGCTGTGTCGTGGCGATCTCCTTCGGGATCCGCTGGGCTTTAAAGAGGTACCGTGATGCGCATGCCGCCGGGGATTTGGATGCAGCCCCTGACACTTCCTACGTCGCCTGCGCGGAGACAGGAGCGGAGGAGATGGAGGATCTGGAAGGGGGTGGCGGGGGAGGGGGCGCCGGTGTAACCTCCTCAACCTCAGCGGGACCCAGCACCGGCGTTGCTGCCGCAGATGCGGTTCCGGATGACCTCCACAGCCAGGCGCTGCTTGCCTCCTAGCGGGTTGGGTGGGTGGGGTAAGATCGTGCCACTTTGGGTTGTTGCTTGAGAAGGGTGCTGCGCGGAAGGGGTGGGGGTGGGGAGCGCAACCCAACGGCGGCCCTAAATATCGCATAGGATCTCCTGGAAGAGCGGCGTAAAGAAGGTCGAAGTTTCCTTTTGAGAGGTGCCAAATGGAAACGAAAAGAATGCCTTTGTGTAAGATCTTCTGCGTAACCAATAGGCCTTTTCAAGGGGGCAGGCACCGAACAAGCCCCCCCTTTTTCTCTATGTTTGTTAGTTCGGCGAAACTTTCTGTCTTGTTTTGCTGTCACTTTACGATCCGGCGGGGGGGGGGGCACAGATAGGTTTGAATTTTTCGGAATAAGTTCCGTGAGGGCAGGGGTGATGGGTTGAGGAGTACGTGGGGGGGGGGGGGGAGGGAGGGGATGCGTTTCACTTCTCAACAAAGCTGTAAATATGTCGTTCAAGAGAACACCCCAACCCCCCCCCCCCCCGCGGCATATGTGAAAAGAGAATGGTTTTTTTTCACGAACTCAAAATCGACAATAATGAACAGAAAAGAACTAGGGTTGCTGAAACGGCAAAGCGGCAGCGCCCATCCCCCCCGCCTCCCCTCCCCTGTGGTGCCGTCTTTTCCGGTTTTGCACAAACATAACACTGGGGCATTACGGACCTACCGGAGCATCCACCCCCCCGCCACCGTCGCGATGCGAAATGACACCCACCCAACAACCCACATACACAGCGTGGACAGCACCCTCTCGCAAAGGGTGATATGCGGCGCAAATTTTGTCTGGTACCTACCACCCCCCGTGAATATGTCACCCCCCCCCCCCCCCCCCCCCCCCAGGTGCAAAAATCGGGAGGGGGGTGACATGAGCACACCTTTTCGGGGGTGACATAAACACGGGGGGGTGGTAGGTTAGTGTATGTCACCCCCCGCCAGGGCCGCCTGGGGGTGACATAAACACACCTCTTTTGGGGGGTGACATATACACGGGGGGGGTGGTAGGTATTTTAAAAAAAGAATCACACCCCACGCATGCGCACGAACCCCTCCAGCCCGTCTCCACCCCCCCAACAACCCCTGCCGCTGGCCTCTTCGATGCACCACAAAAAAGCATACTCTCGGCGAGCCTCTCCGAGACCCGCCCCTGTTTTGCCCTCCACCTCGATGCCTCCATGTGTTGTTGATGCAGGTGGAACCATAGAAGGTTATTATGCGAGAGGCGGTGGGCCCCCCGTCCCCCGCTTAACGCCCCCCCCCCCCCCACCCCCCCCCCCCCTTTCCCCGACTGCCACAGCGAAACAGTGGATTCTAGCTAGAGAGAGAGAGTCTATTTCGCGCATTCGCGGGGGGGGGGGGGTGTCTTCGGCTCCCCTCCCCACACTCACTGGCTCAGCATGCCCAGTCTGATCCACCCTCCACCTCGACATCAGGGCAGCCCGACAGGGCCACACGGCACACACCTGCTTCCCTCCCACTCACCACCCCACCCCCACCACCCCAATGCACCGCTGATCCAAACCGAGAGGTGGCAGCGAGCGGGAGTGTGCTCCTCTCTCCCCACCCTACCCCCGCCCTACCACCCCTTGGGTTCTTTCTTGGCTACACACACAAACACACAACACGATTCTCCCGCTTCCCAACCCCATAGCCCATGCCTGTATCCCCGCGAACCCAGCCTGGAGAGGCTGCTGGGGGCTGCGGCGCACGGGGGGGTGTCTGTGGGGGTGTGCGGCAGCCAGCCGCCTCCCCGCGCGGCGGGGCGATGGGGCCGGGCGCCGCGGCAGCCACAGCCCCAGCGGTCCCCCTGCTGGCCTTCCTCCCGGGGAACTCGCCGCGGGGCGGAGGGGAGAGGTGCGGGACGTCGGTGGGGTTCCACCAGGGCCCGAGGCGGTTCAAGCCGCGGTATCCCCACTCGCAGTACCCCATCACGCCCTGCTGGGGGGAGGATAGCGGGAGGGGGGCTGTCCTGGAGTCAGGCGCAGGCGCGTTGGGCCCCGGGGAGTATCTTGGAGTTTCGGACTTCGGTGGGCCACAGTGTCGGGCTGGCAGGTCGCGGTATGCAAAGACGGCGCGGCGCCCCTGCCTGTCGATGGGGGGGAGGGTCGTGTCGACGTTTGGGAATGCGGACCGGTTTGTGACCCCGCGGTGCGCGACGCCCGGCCCGCAGAGTTACGACGCGCGGGGGTGCCGCCTGGGGGACGGGAGGGCCGATTTCAGGAACCGTGCGGCGCAGCAGCCGCTGGGAGGGGGGCAGAAGGACAGGACGCAGCACGGCTTGATGTCGAAGAAGCTGGGGGCTTTCATACCGGTGCGGATATCGTCGGAGATTGGGCCGCAGTGGTATTCACCGATGTGCACGTCGATGCCGTGTGCGACGTTCAACAAACAGTTTAAGATGCAGCAGGCGAGATTTGCTGCGGCACGCACACCGAGGCCTCCATCCGCATCGGTCCAGAGGCCACGCACTGCATCTGGGTACGCCATGGCTTAAGTTGAGGTTGAGAGTTTCTAAGATTGGAGGCAGGGGTGTTGTAGCGCAAGCCATCCTGCTTGTATTGCTGCGAGACTTCGCGTTGGTGATGAACATTACCCTGTGTGCACAAAGGTGTTGAGATGGCCCCCCACCCCATGCGGCGTGCTGTGTGGGGTTTCGGGATCCACGGCTGTCGAGGGTTTGGAGGAGCCGGGTGCCCGGTTTGGCTGAGGAGAGAGATGTGCTGGTGGTGTGTTCTCGCACCGCTGCAAGAGTAACAGAGTATCCTCCGGGCGGGTGTGGCTGTGCAGAGAGCTGGAGTGTGCTGATACTTGTGTGAGGGCTGGGTCGTAAATGGCCTGCCACTTTCCACAACACTTTCCATACATATTCGCGTGTGTGGAGGGCAGCAGAGCTCGCTCGGTGCGACCTACACTAAACGAAAAAGATTAACCTGTGTGTGCTGTAACAGCATCCCCGACACACGGTTGCTCGGCACATGGATCATGTAAACGTCACAGCGCGGAGCGCATCAATATACGTCTTCTGCCCGCCCTCCGGTGCGCTCGTGACCCCCTGCGCCACGAGCACATCCCCCTCAGGGACAAGTGTCTAAAACAACGGGTTCTACGGCACCGCACCCTCTCTAAGACCCCCCCCCCCCATCCCCCCGTTCCCCTAAATAGAAGGTAGTGGTACTACCGTGCTGCTGCTGCTGACCCCCAGGATCAGGTTTAGAACTCCCCCACCTCCCCCCCTGGCGGTTTTGAAACACGGGGTGGCTTGATTTTGGCCTTATCTGCCTGCGTTGCGATGCGGGGGAACATCATTCAAAAAAATGAACCGCAAGATCCCCCTGCATTCAAAGAGAGAGAGGTTCTGGGGGAAATAATGCTGCTCCCAAAGAGTAGCAACGGAACGGGCCCCCCAAAGAAAAGCCTTTCCTTCAAGCCTCTCACAGCCGCTCTGACAATGGCTGCAGGGATAAACGCAGCGCCACCCCACTCTCCCCACCCCACCTCCCCCCTTGCCCCGCTTTACCTTTTTGCCATGCCCCTCCTTCAGAATGACATCCACGACTTGACGGCACGGGCAACCCATCGTAAAAAAAAGCTCGCAAAAAATCCCCACGCCCAAAACCGCACCAAGGGGCGGGCCTGGTGGGGGGGGGGGGGAAGGGGCAAGGAGGCCCCGGGTAAGGCCCCCGAGCCGCAGCGACAATGCGCCGCGCGCTGCTCTGCCGTGGCGCGGGGCACGGCGCCGCCACCCCCGCAGCGGCAACCAACTTCTCCTTCCCCTCCCCCCTCTGCCCTGCGGGCAGCCACGGCCCCAGCCCCGCCTCCTTGCAACCACACCCCTCCGCTGGAGGTGCTGCCTCGCGGCGCGCAGGCGTTCTCCGCGGGTCACGGAGGCACATCTTCATCCGCATCAGCGAGACGCCCAATGCAGAATGCAAGAAATTCGCCCTCCCTGGCGGCGAGCCTTTCATGCGGGAAGGGACCCGGGAGTACCTCGGGGCGAATGTGGCGTATGGCAGCCCGCTCGCGATGTTCATCTTCGAGATTGCCGGGGTCCGCGGGGTGATGGTCGGGCCCGACTTCGTCTCCGTCACGAAGGAGGGGCGGTGCAGCTGGATGGACATGGGCCCCAGGGTGTGCGAGGCGATCACCGCCTTCGCGCAGAGCGGGCAGCCGGCAGTCAGCAACGACGGGGAGGGGGTAGCCTACCCTGACACGCACCCGTCAGATGACGACTCGGATGCACTCCAGGCAATCAAAGAGCTGATTGCAGGCGAGGTGAGGCCCATGGTTCAACGTGACGGAGGCGACCTCCGCCTCGTTGGATACGACGAGGGGACAGGCGCGGTGCTGGTGACCCTGCAGGGGGCGTGCTCCTCCTGCACCTCCTCGTCAGACACGCTGAGGGAGAACGTGCAGCGGACCCTGCAGCACTGGCTGCCGGAGGTTGCTGCCGTGGTGCGGGTCACAGCGGGGTATGCCGAAGAGTTCCGGGACATAGGGTGTATCGAAGCCACGGGGAGGAGCCTCGAGGAGCTGGTCGAGGAGATGGCTGCGGAGCACAAGGCTGCGGCACAGGCTGTTGCCGATGCCGAAGGGGGAGGGGGTGTGGATGCGGACGACCCCAACGATCCGGACGCAGATCTCAAGTGGCAGGTGCGCGGTGGGGGAGGCGGGGCCTGCAGCAAATAGTAGTGTGGACTCTAGGGGACACTCTGCGAGAGGCTCCTTCTGAACGAAATGGTCCTGTCTGTGCTTATCGGAATGCAGGGCTTTGCCTGGCGGGTGGGGGTGGGTGGGCAAGTGGTGGAACCCCTAATGGGGACCTCCGCTAAGGAATGCAGAAAAAAGGTGGGGAAAGGAGTGAGCCCTTCCCCCCACTCTCACAACATCTCCCAACCTCCTCCCCCCCCACCCCCACCCCACCCCGCTGCCTTTGCCCTGCCACACAAGCAACCCGAGAGAGAGGTGTGACCCCCCCCCCCCCTGGGAACACACACAGGCCTTCTCTATATATTTTGCAGTGCTGCGCCCCACCACCCCCCCCCCCCCCACCCCCCTCCACCACAGGGAACTGGGGACAGGTGACGGGGAAAGGGAGGGGGATCCCTCTCTCTCTCTCTCCCTTTCAACCTCCCACCCCCACCCCCTGTCCCCGTCCCTACTCCCACCCCCCCCCCCCCCCCCCGATGGGTGATTCCCAGCCCTCCTCATGTCGTGGGGTCTCGTCGGCTCGCCGACCGCGATCAGCACCCCCCCGACGACCTGGCCCTGCCAGGCCCTGCAGCACCCGGAGGGCGTGTTTTGCAACGCCTCTGCTATCGGCCCGGGTGGTTCTTCTCAGCTTGGCCCTCCTTCTGTCTACCGCGCCCTGCCCCTGCGCTGGCGGGGGGGACAAGCCGGGGGGTGGGGGGGCGCCGGCCCAGGCACCCCGCGCCTCCATCTCGCGGATATTCTACAGCAACCAGACCTGCGCCGCGGGGAATGGGACCGCATCCGTCACGGGCTGCATCCCGGGGGGCACGCTGCGCCTCCAAGGCAACGCCGCGCTCAGCGGGGCCTCCATGTCCGAAGGCTCGCTCCACCTCCAACCGGCCAACCCGGAGGAACCTGCAACGGGGAGCTGCCGCATCCTCTCCAGAGGGGATGGGGTCCTCCTCTGCGTTCTCTCCGATATCGACACCTCAGATGAGTCGACCGTTTTTCACTTCCTCCTCGGGGGGAAAAGCGACCCCGATGTTACCGTCGGGGTTGTGACGGAGGCAGCAGTCACAACAATCCGGCACGACAGGCAGAGATGCTCCGTGCTGGCTCCCGGGGATGTCTCTTGCATGCCTGGGGCACTCCTGACCCTCCGGGGGACAGGCCTGCAGCTTGTCCGGAGCGTGTCTCTCAACCAGCAGCTCCGAGATGTCGCATCCCACCCCACCCAATGCCCCCTCCGATCCGGGTGGTGCACCATCGTGCGGCGAACCGCGCTCCTCATCGCCTGCCGCGTCACCCTCTCCCCCGCGAACTACTCCCAGGCTGCCTGCGTCCCCCGGGAGCCCCCCCTGATGGGCATCGCCCTCACAGGCATCCAGAGATCGACACCTCTTTCCGCGGCGTTCTCCCTCATGGACCCCCCGGTTATCCTGCAGCTCCACAGCACAGCCGGTGGGAGCAACGGGGGTTGTGCGGCGGGGGACGGGACCCTCCGGCTTGAGGACTGCCGGAATGGGACAGAGGTTGTGCTCTCCGGGGCGTTCCTCCGCTCCGGGGGGAACGGGAGCGGGTCGGGCGGAGGGGATACGGAAGTGCTGGCGAGCGGGAGGCAGGGGCAGGCGGGTTGTGCCATAACACACGAGAGCTTTTCGCAGATTTCGTGCGTCTTTTCGGTGGAGGGGGGTTGGGGTGGCGGCGGTGCTGCTGCTGCTGCGGGCGACGCGGCAGCAGCAGCAGCCTCTCCAGCAACCCTCACCCAGGCCCCTGGGGAGTACTCTCTATCGGTCGTCACCTCCGCTGGGGACAGCGAGGAGTCCGCCTCCCTTTTCCTCGCCCCCTTCCCCGAGATCCGCGCTGCGTCTTTCAGCACCCCGGGGGGGTGCGCTGCGGGGAACGGGACCCTCTCCCTCACCGGGTGTGCCAACAACACGCTGATCAGCCTCTCAGGCGCAGGGTTCGGTTTCACCCTCGGCCCACGCTCCTCCGGAAAACCGACCCGAAAAATCCGCGTCTCCGTCACCGGCATCCCCCCTCCGCCTCCCCCGGGGGCTGTGGGGGGAGGCGAGACGCCTGTCCCAGCCCTGCAGCACACCACCAACTGCAGCTGCCACCTCTACAGGGTTTTGCTCCCGCGGCTCACCCGCGGGGGGCTGGCGGAGCAGAGCGTCGTGTGGTGCGCCCTGTCCTGCCCCGAGGGGACTGTCACGGAGGAGCTCGAGATCCGAATCGAGAGCGGGGGTGTCCGGGCTGCGGAGTCGGTGCGCGTCACGCTGCACGGGCCCCCGGTTGTCACCCCGGGGTCTGCTCTGTGCGGGGGTGTGGAGGTAGGGGCTGCAACCGCCACCACCCCCTCACCCACCACCCCACCCCGCTGCCGCTCCGGGGATGTGATCACCCTGCAGGGGTCTGGGTTCCTCGGGGTGCCCTCTGTGGTGTTGGTGCCCCTCTCTGCCCCAGCCCCTGGGTTTTCCCTCTTCTCCGAAGCGGAGAGCGGGGGTGCCCAGATGCTGAGGCCGCACCGGGGGTCGAAGGCGGCAGGCTCCTCTGGGGCCCGCCCGCTCAACTCGACCTGCCTCGTGGATGCCTCCGTGACGAACGCGACGCACCTCTCCTGCACCCTCGGTTACTCCGACCTCCCCCAGGAGGGCATTCCGCTCTACGCTGTCTACGTCAAAACCAGGTGGGGCATATCCCTCCCCCTCTCCAGATGGCGCGTCGGAGGTGCTGCCTCCCCGAAGAACCCGCCCACCTCAGAGGATGTGACTGGCTTCCTCGACACGGTCCCCGCGGGGATATCGCAGCACCCCGTTGTAACCCTGGTTCCCAGCCCCGTCGTCAGCTCGCTGTACGGCTGTGTCAACACCCGGGAGGCGAAGGTGATAATGAAGACCTGCTTCCTCCGGCATGGAACCCTCCTCTCGGTGTCAGGGAGTGGGTTTGACCCCGAGGGGAATCGGACCACTGTCGAGCTCTCCCCGGCGTCGGATGGGAATGTGACGGCATCGGTGGGGCCGCCTCCGGTGTGCGTCGTGTCGCAGGTGATGCCGACTATGCTGACGTGTGTGATGGAGGTGCAGCCGCAGCACTTCGGGCTCTACGACGTCACCATCACCACGCCGGGCGGGCATGCCACGAAGAACGCATCGGTGCAGGTTGTGGCGAAGCCGCACATCTCCTCCCTGAAGGGTTGCACCAGCAGCATCTCCGCGCCGGACACACCGCATGCTGCAGCCGGTGGTGGAAACGCATCGCTTGGGTCAGCTTTGGGGGAGATGCTGGGTTTACATTTGGGTTCAAATGCCACCGCAAAGGCGCAACATGCCGGGAATGTGACGACACCGCCTCCGGATGACGAACACCCTGTCTCCCGCATCATCTGCAAGAACGAGGACACCCTCCTGGTGCACGGGGCCGGGTTCGACGCGGATCTGGGGATCAACATCGTGATCCGCAACAAGCACGACAACAGCTATCTGAAGGAGCACGAGATGCACCTCACGGTGGTGGACAGGAACACCCTCTCTGTGGCGATGCGGCACCGCTATGCCTACGGCACGGAATATGAGCTGCGCCTGCAGAGCCTTGGCGGGGATGCATCCCACAGCACCCACATCGAGCTCGTCCCCCTCCCGGTGCTGAAGCGGATTACCAACGCGGAGCGGTGCACTGTGAGGGGGATGCGCAACCCGGTGAAGTCGAAGGCGCACGCCCGGCGGAGAACCGACGCAAGCGATGACGAATACAACAACCAAGACGATGCGGACGAGGAGGAGGAGGAGACCACAGTGCAGAGCCTGGTGTGCGTGCATGGTGCGGAGGTGGAGCTGCACGGCAGGAATTT
The DNA here is from genome assembly GCA_963210315.1 of Rhynchopus euleeides. NCBI lineage: Eukaryota > Euglenozoa > Diplonemea > Diplonemida > Diplonemidae > Rhynchopus > Rhynchopus euleeides. The sequence goes on along the minus strand of OY723317.1, from coordinate 689,489 downwards.
CTACAAAGTGCACTCCCCGGTGCTGTTCACCCTGACGAATGCGGACCCAGCGGAGGAGGCTGCGCCGCAGCAGGCAGCGGCAGAGCCGCTGCCGGCGGGGGGCACCCCGTCACCCGCCAGGCGGAATGTGACTGTGCCGGCTGCCGTGCCCATCACCGCGCCGTGCCATATCGTGACGCAGTCCGCAACGGTGATAAAATGCAGGCTGATGCACACCTTTCAGAGTGGGAATTTTTTCCCGTTGGTGTCGTCGCTCGGAGGGCATGCTCGTCTGGCCAAGGTGGATGACAGGGACTTCCCCGGGGTGGAGCTGATCCCTCTCCCGGTGATCGCGCACCTGGCGTATCGGAAGGGCGGGCAGTGCCTCGAGGGGAACATGACGAAGGGGCTCCAGGGGTGCCAGTCGGGCACCCTGATCACCATCGCGGGGTTCAACTTCGCAAACACCCCGAAGGTCAGCATGCGGGCCGGGGGGGAGGGCGGGACGAACGGGCCTCCGGAGTGCTGGGTCACCAGCACCTCGAAGCACCAGCTGGTCTGCCTGCTGGACCACACCTCAGCCGCCGGGTCGTTTGAGCTCACCGTTAAGGATCAATACGGGGAGTCCATCACAAAGGCCACCGTGAGTGTTATCCCTGGGAACCTCTACCTCCTCTTTAAGAACACGGGGCTTGTCCTGGCTGTTTCCAACACGGTTGGCTGGGTCTGCTCTGTGCTGTGGACAGGCTCTATGGCCACCCTCGCCTGGAGCACCGAGAAGGCCCGCTCCACAGCGGGGATCAGCCCCGACATGGTGCTGTACAACGTGGTGGGCCTCCTGGGTTGGAACGTCTTCTGCATCTACTTCTACATCCACGACGAGCTGGGCGTCCCGATCTTCATCCAGGACATCGCCTACAGCACAACGTCATACCTGATAGTGCTGTACCTCTGCGGGCAGCTCCACAGGTTTGGGAGCCAGGGGTTCACAACGTTTGCCAAGCTCTACTGCACGGGGCTTGTCCTCCTCTGTGCGAAAATCGCAGTTGACACGCGCCTGGGAGAGAGGACACCTGATGTCGTGAGCGCGCTGGGGAAAGTCCACCTCGCGTGTGCTGTGGTGAAATATATGCCCCAAGTGAGGCTGAACTACGTCCGCAAGAGCACCGAAGGATACAGCATCGCTGCGGTGTGGCTTGACTTCGGAGGGGCGGTGCTCCTTATGGTTCAGATGTTCTTCGACGGGATCATCCGCCACAAGTGGTCTCTCATGATCACGCTGAACGTCCCGAAATTCGCCCTCTGCTGCGAGGTGATCCTCTTCAACATCATCTACGCCTGCCAGCACTACATCCTCTACCCGGGGCGCCGCCCGCTGGAGGTGAAGCAGTCGTCGTACTCGCCCACCGCCTCCCAAGACTCCCCGTCACGCCCTAAGAGGCAGCGGATTACCGAAGGTACCCTCTACAAACGCCCTCCAGGAGAAGGCAGCCCAGCCCTGGCTGTTTCAGTGTGACGGAGTCATGCGGAGTCACAGCGGAGGGGTGAAGAATCGGAAGGCGGAGAGCCGGTGGTGGTGGTGGTGGTGGTGGTGGGGTGTGGGTGGGGGCCATATTGTGTGTGATAGCCAAGTTATTTTGTGAGGCGGGGGTGGGGGGGGAGGGGGGGTAGTGTGTGCCTCCTCTTGTGTGTTTGTTGCACTGCTGCAGAGAGGGGGGTGGGGGGGGAGAGGGGGATATGATTTGCAGTGTGTATCGAACAATGCAAAGAGAGGCGAGAGGTGTGTCTGTCTGCTCTGAAGGTGTGGGGGGGTGTGTGGTTGTTGTGGTGGTGGCTTCTTCTACACCCATTGCGCGCAAAAAATTTTGTTTCAACGTATGTGTGTCGGCAACGGGATGCGGCGTGCCTCAGGAGCAAGGCATCTATAGTGGCACCAAAAATAGGCTCCAAAGGTCCCCTCAGTAGAAGAAGAAGAGGATGGATGCGATTACTGAGAGCTTTGGGACCTATTTTGTGCCGCTCTGGCGCACGCCAGAGCGGCACGCTGCCATGGTACCTGAGAGAGAGAGAGAGAGAGAGAGATGATGATGACGGGGTTGGTCCACTTCGACACTATCCTCACCCGGGGGTGCTGCCCTCGTGCCGCTCTTTCTGGCCTTCCCCCGGGGGTGAGGGATGGAGGGAGGGTGGATGGGTGGGTGGGTGTCGCTGATGTTGAAGGTTGAGTGGGTACCATAGAGAGAGAGAGACAGAAGGCAAAAGAAACAGAGAACAAAGAGAACCTCGCCGTCGAAAGCAGACCGTTTCGCCAACACTGCCTGGTGTTGGTGTTGCGGGAGGGTCGGGTGGGTGGGTGGGTATAGGCTAGGGCTAGGCTGCACCGCGCGGAACAGCATTCGGGCACAACACTGGATGCGCTGCAAACTTCGATTGCACAGGCACAGTCCTCCCCACCCCCCTCTCCCCCCCCATCCCCCTATTGTGTTATGTTGCCGGGGGTCGCGACACACCCTCCCACTTGCCGTACACACCACCACCTGCTGCAGGCCCGCGACACTCCTTAAAACACAACAATGGGCAAGAGGACTGTCAAGGTCGGGATCACCGGGAAGTTCGGTACCAGGTATGTTGCCATGCCATGCCATGCCATGCCACTCACCTTTTGCTGCTGGGCACACAGTCAGCCGCTTTTCTTTGCCACACAACACAACGCAACACATTCCCGCCACCCCTCTCTCTCTTTTCACTCAGGTACGGTGCCAACCTGCGTAAGCGCGTGAAGAAGATTGAGATCTCGCAGCACTCCAAGCACTTCTGCGCGCAGTGCGGGAAGTTCTCGATCAAGCGTAAGGCCGTCGGGATCTGGAAGTGCAACGGCCCGTGCCAGGTGACCTACGCGGGGGGTGCCTGGTCGCTGCACACGGTGAACAGCGCGACGGTGAAGTCGACGATCCGTCGTCTGCGTGAGCTGCAGGACAAGTAGTGAGTGGGTCACACATGTTGTGACAAACTGCGGGGCGGGGCCGCAGTGGGCAGGCAGGCATGGGCGAGACGGGGCGAGCGCGGCGCCCGTTCCTCCGTGCTGCATGCAGCCCACGTGCGTAGACTAAACCCCCCGGCGTTAGGGGGTTACCAAGGTACCCGCCAGATCATCAATCGTTTGGAGTGTCAGGGGTGCATGTGCCGTGGCAAACCACGGCATCATGCGTTCCGTCGTCCCATCTGCGCACGGAGAATTTGCCCTCTCCAGTGGCTGGCCATGAGGATGTACGGAATAGGGGGCCCTAGCCTTGAGCAGCCTCTGTGGGGTGGACAGAAGGGGTCGTGAGGCAGGAAAAAAAACGTTTCGCGTGGCCCGAAGAGGGAAGAGGGGTGGGGGTGTCCCACCACCCCACGTCTCCCGCCCCCCTCCCTTCCCGCTAGTCCTCGCCCCCCTCCCCTCCCCTCCCCTCCCGTAGCGTGTTCCTGATTGTTTTGCATTGTGTTAGCAGAGCAGTGGTCGCCAGGGGGGGTTTTTTTTGACGCAAAGTGCCAAACAAGCTTGTGGAAGAGTTCTTGGGGGGGGGGAAATCATAACCAAGCGGATAGCACAAAACAGCGGAAGGGAGGGGGGGGGTATTCCTCTGGGTTCTCTGCAGTGTCGGATCCGCTGCGTTGTCTTTTGTGTTGTTGCTCAACTCATCCCCCAGGCCCTCCCCCCCCCGACACTCATGCCACCCACACACGCTCCAGGGGCAGCAGACAAACCACACACACAAGATGGGTAAGAGGACTGTCAAGGTCGGGATCACCGGTAAGTTCGGTACCAGGTATGTTAGCAGTGCTTGTCCCGTGCCACATTTCTGAGTTCTGTTGCCCAAGCAGCCACAGGCTGGCAGGGGCCAGCACACAGCACAGTGCCTCAACGCAACACATTCCCACCACCCCTCTCTCTCTTTTCCCTCAGGTACGGTGCCAACCTGCGTAAGCGCGTGAAGAAGATTGAGATCTCGCAGCACTCCAAGCACTTCTGCGCGCAGTGCGGGAAGTTCTCGATCAAGCGTAAGGCTGTCGGGATCTGGAAGTGCAACGGCCCGTGCCAGGTGACCTTCGCGGGGGGTGCCTGGTCGCTGCACACGGTGAACAGCGCGACGGTGAAGTCGACGATCCGTCGTCTGCGTGAGCTGCAGGACAAGTAGACTTGCTATGTGTGCTATGCATGCCCCATAGCTTGATGATCAAGCTCAGAACATGAACTGTCAGCTCGAGACGCACCGCCGTCCCCCCCCTCCCTCCCCTCCCCTCCCCCCCCACTCCCACCCCCTCGCACTGTACCCTGCAGTACAACAGCAGCACTGACCACAACACACCACCCACCCACCCACCCACACAGTTCGCTCCACACCAGGGCGAGCACCACCACCCCCCCAAGCCCTACGGGGGATCTGTGTGTGTGTGTGGGTAGTTCGGGAAGCAAAAGGGATACCCCCTCCCCTCTCCCCACGGAAACACACACATCACACGCCGTGCCTACAGACCTGCCACCATGACGCTCCAAGAGAAGGGCAAGTCTGCCAAGACACAGCTGTTCCAGAAGAGCCTCCCGGAGCTTGTGAAGGGCATCCGGAAGCACAAGAAGAATGAGCAGGACTACATCCAGAAGTCTCTGCAGGAGATCAAGGAGGAGCTGCGGCACCGCGATGTTGCGGTGAAGGTGATTGCGGTGCAGAAGATGACGTACCTCCACATGATTGGCTACAACATGGAGTACGGCTCCTTCACGATTGTCGAGGTGATGAGCTCCGAGGACTTCCTCCACAAGCGCATCGGCTTCCTGGCATGCGCACAGAGCTTCCACGAGAAGGTCGAGATGGTGCAGATGATCCCCAACCTGCTCCGCAACGCCCTCAAGAGCTCCAGCCAGTGGGAGCAGGGCCTTGCCCTCAGCTGCCTCAGCAACATCTGCACGCCTGAGCTGGCGGAGATCCTCGTCTCCGAGGTGGCCAACTTGCTGCAGTCGCAGAGGCCCTATGTCAAGAAGAAGACGCTTCTGACGCTGTTTAAGATCTTCCTGCAGTACCCCGCTGCGCTCCGCCCCTGCTTCCCGAGGATCAAGGAGAAGCTGGATGACCCCGACCCGTCCGTCACCGCGGCTGCCGTGAATGTCATCTGCGAGCTGGCGCGGAAGAACCCGAAGAACTACCTCGGGATGGCCCCCGTGTTCTTCAAGCTGTTCTCCAACCTGCAGAACAACTGGACCCTGATTAAAATCGTGAAGGTGTTCGGGTCCCTCGCTCCTGAGGAGCCGCGCCTGCCGAAGAAGCTGTCGGAGCCCCTCAGCCAGTGCATCAACAAGACACCCGCGAAGTCCCTCCTCTACGAGTGCCTTCTGACGGTGGCGAGCAACTCGAAGCCCGATTCGGATATCATGGCTCTCGCTGTGGACAAGCTGAAGCAGTTTGTGCAGGACCCCGACCAGAACCTGAAGTACCTCGGCCTGAAGGGGCTGGCCATGGTGATGCGGAACAGCCCGCAGCTGCTGTCCAACGCGAAGGACATGATCATCGACTGCCTCGGGGATGAGGATGTGGCGATCAGGGTGAAGGCGCTGACCCTCGTCGTGGGCCTCGTGTCGAAGCGCAACCTCCACTCCGTTGTGGCGAAGATGCAGGAGCAGATGGTGCTGCGCGACGACGACGAGTTCCGCAACATCATCGTGAAGCACGTCGTCGACATGTGCCGCCAGCAGCAGTACGCATTCGTCACCAACTTCGAGTGGTACCTCCGCGTCCTGATGGACCTCACGCAGAGCAACATCCAGCACTTCGAGCATGGCGATCTCCTTGAGGAGGAGTTCCTCAACGTGATCATCCGTGTGCGCGACGTGCGCCCCTTCGGGATTAAATGCGTCGCCGCGCTCCTCTGCAACCCCATGGTGTACCAGAGTGCCGAGGACCCGAAGTCCACCCTGTCGCGCGTGCTGAAGGCTGCGAACTACCTTGCCTCGGAATACCCCGAGTATGTCCCGAACAAGCACAGCGTGGTGACGAGCCTGATGAAGAAGCGCATGACATCCGCGCCGACCGACGTGCAGGCCACTGCCCTGCAGGCGTGCCTCAAGCTGTACTCCTACGTCGCCAGCCCCACGGAGTACCACGAGACGCGCCTGGTGAAGGAGGACCGCGACGACGAGAGCGAGACGGAGGAGTCGCGCGACTGGGAGCTGCCCGACGACCCGACGACGCTGCAGCAGATCACCGACGAGATCCTCCCGCCGAAGCGGGCCGGGGGCGAGGAAGAGGAGGAAGAGGAAGAGGAGGACGAGGAGAGCGACAGCGACGAGAGCACGGAGAAGCCGAAGAAGGCGAAGAAGGCGAAGGGGCAGGACGGGGAGGAGGAGGAGACTGCGGGCATCGACATGTTCCTCACCTCGCCTGACGTGGATGTGCACGAGCATGCCGCGACGGTGAAGGCGCTGGTGGAGCTCCACCAGGAGATGATCACTGTGGACAGCGGGAGCGAGGAAGACTGCCCGAAGCTCAGCCTCGTCTTCCATGAGGAGCTCCGCCCTGTCAAGGCGGGTGCGCAGCAGCACATCGATGACCTGTCCGACATCGACGAGCCTATCCTGAGCAACCCCTATGCTGACAGCGACAACGAGTCTGACGACACCCTCTCCTCCTCGGAGCAGGAGAGCACAGACTCTGACGACTCCGATGCCAAGCGCCGCCGCAAGGCGAAGGATAAGAAGTCGTCCAAGATGGCGGAGAAGGAGCGTGCTGCCGCCGAGGAGGCACGTAAGAACAACCCCCACTACCTGCCGTCCGGCGGCGAGCTGCTGCGTACCCCGGAGGGCAGCGACCTGCCGCCGGTGGAGGAGCTGGTGGTGGAGAGCAAGTCGGGCGGGTTCGACGACTTCAACCTGGGTACCAAGGGCTTCAAGGAGAAGAGGCGTGAGAAGGGTAAGAAGAAGCGCCACCAGATGGCGCTGGATGACGACGCGCCTGATGGGTTCGTTGAGGATGATGACAAGAAGAAGAGGAAGTCGCGCAAGGCGGCCAAGTCGCCGGTGGAGGCACGCGACTCTGTTTGGAACGAGCTGGACGTCGACCTCACCGCGCCTGTGAAGGAGGCGCTGCCCACGGTATGTTGCCACATGACTCATGAGAAGGGCATCTTGTGCAGAAATGCGTCAAGAAATCTGTGTGGTAATGCCGCCCAGATTCTCATGAACTTCACAGTCAGGTCTATTGTAGACGGTTCGGTCACCCCCACCTGCTCGGGATATGGATTGAGTTGATTATGTGTGTTTGGCAGTGGTGATCGCATCAAGAGCAAGTGCCCGGTGTGTCTACACTATTATAAAAGGATTCACGTGCTGGGGAGGGATCATGGGGGGAGAGAGAGACTTGCCTTTTGCACCGCCCGCATTGCCCACCACCACCACTGCAGGTGAAGCCTTACGAGAGGAAGGAGGCGAGCGACATCCGGAGGGAGGAGAAGAGGCGCCTGAAGGAGGAGCGGAAGAGCAAGAAGGGCAAGAAGGGTGACGACGATGACGAGGGGAGCGACGCGCCCCGGAAGTCGTCGCGCCGCGCGAAGAAGGAGACTGTGTCTGTGGAGATCACGGAGTGCACGCGCAACAAGAACAAGAAGGGCAACACTGTGACGCTGGGGGTGCACGTCGTCATCAGCAACAACACGAAGACCACGCTCAAGGCATGTGCCCCTCCCCCCCCGCATTCCTGTGGTCCCATCCATCCCCACACACATCCGCCCCCGTGTTTGCTATGGTTCTCTCTCTGTGTTGAGGGTGTGCTTGGGGTCCTCGGGTGCTTCTCTACACGATACAAGCGTGACAACAAGGTTGCACGGTGGACTCCCGCACGTCGGGGTAGATCCTTTTGGGATATCGGAATATCGGGGGTCTGGATCCCCGCTCGCGGGGGTCGTCTGGGCACCAAAAATAGCAGGGCAGACTCCCGATGTCGGGGGGTCCAGACCCCCGCTCCAGGGGGTGGGGGTCCACCGTGTGCTTGATTCCCCCCCCCCCCCCCCCCGCCTCGGCCTCCGCCACCCCCACCCCCCTTCCACAGAACGTGTCCCTGAAGATCAAAGACAAGGGCAACAAGATCGAGGCCGGCGACGACTTCAAGCTCGCCGGAAAGAACACCATCGCTAAGTCTGCTGACGGCAGCGCCCTGAAGGTCTCGAAGGGCGAATCTCTTGCCATCGAATTCTTCGTCGAGATGGCAGACCCTGCGCAGCTGAAGGGGACCCTCTCCTACGCTATGAAGGAGGACGTGCAGGAGGCAAAGCTGGTGCTGGTTCACGGGGCCGCAGACTGCCTCGGCAAGGTCTCTTCCAAGGTGACAAAAGACAGCTTCTTCGAGGCCATGGGCGACATGAACCGCGACAAGGACGGCACCACAAGCCTGAAGAAGACCATCGCAGTTGCCGGAACCCTCGAGGGTGCGCTGGAGACCCTCAAGTCCCGCATGCGCCTCTGCGCGGTTGAAGTCCTCGACTCCTGCGCAGCCCTCATGGGGGTCATGGTGCTGCCCTCTGGGAAGCACAACATCTGCCTCCTCGTCAAGGCCACCTCGGCGTCTGCCCACGATCTGTCGCTGGAGCTGAAGACAACCGCACCCGAGGGCCCTGGCACCGCGCTGCTGGCGCGCATGGTGGAGCTGCTGCAGGCGGATGGGGAAGGGGGCTCGGAGGACGAGGCGGAGCCGACGCCGGCTGCGAGCAGGAACGCTTTCTTCGACGATGAGGATGAGGAGGACCGCGCAGCCCCTTCGAAGTCTGGGAAGAAGTCGAAGAAGGACAAGAAGGAGAAGAAGGGCAAAAAGGCGGAAGTCGAGGAGGAGGAGCCGGAACCGGAGCCGGAGCCGAAGAAGTCGAAGAAGGATAAGAAGGACAAAAAGGAGAAGAAGTCGAAGGCGGAGGTGGAGGAGGAGGTGCCCGAGAAGAAGGATAAAAAGGGGAAGAAGGACAAGAAGGACAAGAAGGCCGTGCAGGAAGAGCCGGAGGTGAAGGAGAAGAAGTCGAAGAAGGACAAGAAGGAGCCGTCCCCTGTGAAGGAGAAGAAGGGGAAGAAGGAGGACCCGCTGGCCTTCCTCGACATGTGAGCAGGCAATACACATTCACACCCAGCTCCGACGGACTGAAACAGGTGGGGGAGCCTGGGGTCAAGCAGGGTTGAGAGAAGGCTGGGAAATGGAGAGAGGGTTACGTTGCGGAGTGAAAGAGAAAGAGATGGCAGCTGAGAGACGATGTGCATTTTGTTTTCTATCGCATACCACGCCTGGCGTGTGGTGGGGGTGGGGGTGGGGATGGGGGGGGAGAAGAGAGAGAGCGAGGTGCCGTGGTGTGTGTGTGTGTGTATTGTATGTTGGGCGGGAGAGGTTCCTTCCCCCCCCCCCCCCCCGCTAGGGCTACACGGTGGACTCCCACCCCCTGGAGCGGGGGTCTGGGGCGGGGGTCTGGGCGAGTGGGGGTCTGGACCCCCGCTGTCGGGGGTCTGGACCCCCGCTAGCGGGAGTCTGCCCTGCTATTTTTGGTGCCCAGACGACCCCCGCGAGCGGGGTCCATACCCCCGCTCGCGGGGGTCCAGACCCCCGACAGCGGGGGTCCAGACCCCCACTCGCGGGGGTCCCGACCCCCGCGAGCGGGGGTCTGGACCCCCGATATTCCGATATCCCAAAAAGGTGCACCCTGACGTGTGGGAGTCCACCGTGTAGTCTCTCGGCGAGTCAGAAATTCTGCTCGGGCCGGGGGGGGGGGGGGGGGGATGCAGCTGGCTGGACTCGACAAAACCGAATGTTGCCGAATGTGTCAGAACAGGGGGGGGGGGGGGTGGGGGGGGCTCGAAGGAAAGGTTTAATTGGCACCGCCCCCTAGCACAGTGCCACCGGCGCTTTCCAAAAGTGATTCACGTGTGTGGGTTGGTGTGGTGTGACCCCCCTCTCCCCCCCCAAAAAAAAACCTCCTCGCGGCGCGGTTCTTGGTGGGTCTTTTTGTTGTATATGAGATATGAGCCGAATCGGCCCTGGCTGGAAAAGAGGGTTTCCAGTCGCGTGGGCAACGCAAAGAAAAACACTGTCTAACCCAGCCACCCACCCAACTACTCTCCCTCCCCCCGTCCCCTCCCCTCCCCTCAACCACGTAGCACCGAGACGACCGGGGAGGGGGAGGGGGGGAGGGAGCGTGCGATGCGAGTCACCTATGTGTGTGCTGCCCCCCCCTCCTTTTTTTCCCCCTCCTCAGCAAGAGAGGTTTTTTTCGTGCCACGCTTCCACCCCTGTGTGTGTATGGCAAAGGTTTGCCAAACGCAGCTTTCCGGCACAGAAAGGCGAAGGGGTGGGGGCAGAGAGGGGGGAGAGAAGAAGAAGAAGAAGAGGAAGAAGAAGGCACTCCTCCAGGGGGAAGGAAGTGATGTGCTGTGTGTGGTGTGTGTGTGTCGTGACCCCCTGTACTTTGTTGCATCCCGCCGCAAAAAAAGGCGATCTGATCTCCCGCTTTCTATCCAACCCCCCCCCCCCTCCCAAGCCCGCGGGAAGTCTGTGATTTTCTCTTCTTCTACTTCAAAGAATCCCCGCCCCCCGCCTGCCCTGCCAAAGAAGTCTAAGATAAGAAGGGTTTCTGTGCCTGCATGTTTTATTTTCGCCGTGTTACCCTTGGCGTCTCTTGTAGCGAGCCGTACGGCACCCACACAGCAGACGCAAACATCGTCTCTTTTCAAAACAGGTTGTGGTGGTTGGTGGTGGTGGCAGCAAAGCTCAAGGTATCGGCAAAAAAAACCCTTCCCTCGAAAACACAGAAAAAAATGCCGCCGCTTCCCCTCGCAGCTTTTGTCCGCAAGAAAATTGCCACGGGTGGGGGGGGGGGGGATGCAACATGCAACATGCAACAAGTTGTGAAAAACGAAACGCACTGTCGGCGTCACTGCCTTGAGCATCTCTCCGAGTGCGTTGGTAGTTGTCGATCCACAATGGAGACACAGGCTGGCCAGATTGCTGCCTGGAGGTGTGTGGGTGGGGGTGTGTGGGTCTTTTTGTTTATTGTGCCGAATGTGGAAGGGTGCCTGGAAGGTGTTGGAAACATGATTTTGATCTGCAAAGCCGTGTACCTCAACACTGTCTGCCACAACGCGCCGGAGCCCTCCATTCTCCCCTCCCGGATGGTTTCTCTCTTTTAATTTTATAGCGGGAAGGAGTACGATTTGATCGGGAAAAAAATGTGTTCGAACACACGCACACCCACTCCTCCTCCTCCAGGCATTTGCACAAGCTGGGACACCCTGTGGGTTGTCCATCCCCGCTGTGGAACGCGTTACACCCCCAGCCCCATAACCCGTGGATTCTTTTCAGCAGCCACTTCTCTATGCAGCTGCGTGCATGGTTCGAGCATGTGGTGTCAATGGGGGGGGCCCTCGACAGGAAGCAGCGCCAGTCGCGCGTGATGTTGTTGCTTTTTTCAACTCTCTTCTTTCTAACTGCGCTTCCTGTTCTATTCATGTCTGGTTTGACAGCAAAAGCCAACATGGTGGGCACAGTGGGGTACATGATTGTCAACTCAACGCTTGTTGTGGCGACGCTGTGCGGCGTGCCCCACACCACGCCTGTGTGTCTGATGTGGATTGTAGGACAGTTCCTCTCAATTACCGTGGTCGACCTGGACTATCAGGGTAGCATGTCTCACGTTTGGTTCGTCTACGTCATCACAACAGATGTGGTGCTGCTGCTGCGCCTGGACCGCAGGCTGTCTCTCACCTTCAGCGCCCTTACTGTGACCTGGATGTCCATGTGTCTGTGCGAGAGCGTTTTCCGCTTCGGCATGTTTGACCTGCCTCTGACGCACGGGCAGGATCACCGCAGGGAAGTCTTGACTGAGCTGGTCTCGTGTGAGGAGCTTCCGTGCCCCCTGAAGGTAACATCGCTTGCGTTCACCGAGAGACTGGTTGGGCTGATGGCATTTGTGCTGGACTTTGCATCCACACGGTACTTTGCAACCTCAATGGAGAACGAGCAGGAGTTGATGGAGACGACAATCGAGACTGTGAAGCAGATCGCGGTGCATTTGGCTGCTTACGACGTGGAAGCGGTGGATGTCCTCCTGAGGCAGTGCCAGGAAGCAATACCCCCCGACATGCACACAGCGCTGCGGTCCCTGGAGCAGAACCTGCGGCGGTACCGCCCCTACCTCCCGAAGACCTGCCTCCCGGCAAACGTCGCTGCGTGTGAATGTGATGATCAGTCGGTAGGCACCGCCCGCTGCAGTTCTACGTCAGAAGTCTCCTCCAAGAGTGACCAGTCCCCTCCGTGCCTGGCGTCCCCTGTGGAACCCAGCCATCTGCTGCTGAAGCGCGCCACGATGCTGCTGGTCAACATCAGCGGCACCCTCCGCCAGCTGGAGGAGGACTCACGCTCCTTCTGCAGCCTCTTCGAGCGGGTGCTGCGCGTCACGCTCGCGGCGGTTGAGGAGAACCTCGGGATGGTGGACCTGTTTGTGGGCGACAAGATCATGTGCTCCTTCAACGCGTCGCGGAACTGCCACGGTGATGCAGCTGCTGCTGTGGTCGCTGCGAAGCGCATCCGGCGGGCCCTCACCGGTGTCGTGAACTCTGCAGTCGCACAGGGAAATGTGCACTGCGGCGACATGGGGTGTGCAGACATGCGGCGCTTCGGACTGGTGGGGCCTCTCTGCACCGAGGTGGCAGGCCTGGAGCGTGCGGGGTCAGCGCTGGGCCTGTCGGTGGTGGCAAACGCGTGTGCCGAGCGGCAGGCGAAAACCTGGCACCCCATGAGGCTGGTTCCGCGTGCCTTGCACCTGATGGGTGCTGTGTCCAGGCGCCACAGCGCTCGTGCATCAGCAGCCGATTTCCTTTGTTCCCCTCGGGCAGATTCGCCCCGCCCACGCCACCTGTTTTACGAGGTGACAGACCACAACGTCGACAACGAGGAGTGGATGTACGAGCTGGCACTGACACATATGTGGGATGACTACAACACTGCGGCTCACGCATTCCTCAACGGCCGCGATCTGCAGGGCTCCAAGGCAGCGGATGTAAAGAGCGAGGAGTTCGAGGCAATCGCCAGTTCCATTGGTTCGTCGAAGCCCCTCGAGGTCCATGTTTGAGGAACCTTTTCCGAGGTTCCAGGGCGGCACCGGAGTTGAGAGGATGTGTATCGCGGGATTGATGCTCGCGTTGTGCCTCGTGGGGGGCACTGCGCGATGCGAAGTCGTCAACACCAGACGACAAAACAGGTGTGTATGGGTGTGTCTGTGCCCCTCGCCCTCGTTTCTAGTTTTGGAGTTGTGCTAGCAGAAGCAGGAAACTTTGTTGCGCAGATCATGCAGGACACACCACACCCGCAGCAGGCGTGTGGGGTGTTCTCGGATTTCCCGCATAAACAATATTGTGCGAAGACCTTGTCTGCCTGCCTTTCCTACCTAAAGTTCTTTCGTGCCGTGTGCGACACCACTGCAACGGGGCTGTGGTAGCGCGCCGTATCGTCAGGTCAGCCCAGAATGTGAGAGAACTTGCTTGCCTTTATCCGGGTCTCCCAGGCGCCCACCCGTGCCCATACCCCCCCCGCTCCTCCACGCGGTGGACTCCCACACGTCAGGGTGCATCTTTTTGGGATGTCGGAATATCGGGGGTCTGGCGAGGTCCGACCCCCGCTCGCGGGGGTCGTCTGGGCACCAAAAATAGCAGGGCAGACTCCCGCTAGCGGGGGTCCGCTCCAGGGGGTGGGAGTCCACCGTGCATACATTGCAAGAAGGTGCTGGGAGACTTACTTTTTCATTCACTCTCGCGTCGGACGATCAAACCCCCCCCCCCCCCCCCCCGCTCCTCCGCCACACACAACCACACCAAGGCATTTACACATGGGTCGCGCGGGAGGCTAGCCCCACTGCGTGTGTCACCTCCTCCCCCTGTGACACCTTTGGATTTTTGACGTTGTATCCCTTTGTATTCGGAGGAGTGCTCCAGTCAGACTTGAAGGGCAAACCCGAAAAATCTCTCTTACCCCACGCCCCCCCCCCCCCCCCCCCGCCCCCTCAACCTGCATAACGAGTGAAGGGAGACCACTCTTGTGCTTCCTTCTGCTTCTATTTCACTACCCCACCCCTCTTCCCGGTGGAATTGTATCTCGTGGAACGGCCATTTCGACACGATACCCATCCCCCCCGGACCCCTCCCCCTCCCTTCCCACACGCGCCATGCAGCTGCGTGCATGGTACGAGCATGTGGTGTCAATGGGGGGGACCCTCAACAGGAAGCAGCGCCAGTCGCGCGCGCTGTTCCTGATCTTTTCCACTCTATTCGCCCTCACTGCAATTCCGATATTAGTCGTGCGCGCTCGTTCGACCGTGAAAGCCGACATGGTTGCCACAGTGGGGTACATACTTGTCAACTCAACAGTTGCTGTGGCGACGCTGTGTGGCGTGCCCCACACCGCGCCTGTGTGTCTGATGTGGCTCTTCGGACAGTTCCTCTCCATTACCGTCGCCGACCTGGACTATCAGGGGGTTATGTCGCACGTCTGGTTCGTCTACGTCGTCACAACAGATGTGGTGCTGCTGCTGCGCCTGGACCGCAGGCTGTCCCTCACCTTCAGCGCCTTAGCCGTGACCTGGATGTCCATGTGTCTGTGCGAGAGCGTTCTCCGCTTCGGCATGTTTGACCTGCCTCTGACGCACGGGCAGGATCACCGCAGGGAAGTCTTGACTGAGCTGGTCTCGTGTGAGGAGCTTCCGTGCCCCCTGAAGATAACATCGCTTGCGTTCTCGGAGAGGCTGATTGGGCTGCTTTGCTTCATGCTGGACTTTGCATCCACACGGTACTTCGCAACCACAATGGAGAACGAGCAGGAGTTGATGGAGACGACAATCGAGACTGTGAAGCAGATCGCGGTGCATTTGGCTGCTTACGACGTGGAAGCGGTGGATGTCCTCCTGAGGCAGTGCCAGGAAGCAATACCCCCCGACATGCACACAGCGCTGCGGTCCCTGGAGCAGAACCTGCGGCGGTACCGCCCCTACCTCCCGAAGACCTGCCTCCCGGCAAACGTCGCTGCGTGTGAATGTGATGATCAGTCGGTAGGCACCGCCCGCTGCAGTTCTACGTCAGAAGTCTCCTCCAAGAGTGACCAGTCCCCTCCGTGCCTGGCGTCCCCTGTGGAACCCAGCCATCTGCTGCTGAAGCGCGCCACGATGCTGCTGGTCAACATCAGCGGCACCCTCCGCCAGCTGGAGGAGGACTCACGCTCCTTCTGCAGCCTCTTCGAGCGGGTGCTGCGCGTCACGCTCGCGGCGGTTGAGGAGAACCTCGGGATGGTGGACCTGTTTGTGGGCGACAAGATCATGTGCTCCTTCAACGCGTCGCGGAACTGCCACGGTGATGCAGCTGCTGCTGTGGTCGCTGCGAAGCGCATCCGGCGGGCCCTCACCGGTGTCGTGAACTCTGCAGTCGCACAGGGAAATGTGCACTGCGGCGACATGGGGTGTGCAGACATGCGGCGCTTCGGACTGGTGGGGCCTCTCTGCACCGAGGTGGCAGGCCTGGAGCGTGCGGGGTCAGCGCTGGGCCTGTCGGTGGTGGCAAACGCGTGTGCCGAGCGGCAGGCGAAAACCTGGCACCCCATGAGGCTGGTTCCGCGTGCCTTGCACCTGATGGGTGCTGTGTCCAGGCGCCACAGCGCTCGTGCATCAGCAGCCGATTTCCTTTGTTCCCCTCGGGCAGATTCGCCCCGCCCACGCCACCTGTTTTACGAGGTGACAGACCACAACGTCGACAACGAGGAGTGGATGTACGAGCTGGCACTGACACATATGTGGGATGACTACAACACTGCGGCTCACGCATTCCTCAACGGCCGCGATCTGCAGGGCTCCAAGGCAGCGGATGTAAAGAGCGAGGAGTTCGAGGCAATCGCCAGTTCCATTGGTTCGTCGAAGCCCCTCGAGGTCCATGTTTGAGGAACCTTTTCCGAGGTTCCAGGGCGGCACCGGAGTTGAGAGGATGTGTATCGCGGGATTGATGCTCGCGTTGTGCCTCGTGGGGGGCACTGCGCGATGCGAAGTCGTCAACACCAGACGACAAAACAGGTGTGTATGGGTGTGTCTGTGCCCCTCGCCCTCGTTTCTAGTTTTGGAGTTGTGCTAGCAGAAGCAGGAAACTTTGTTGCGCAGATCATGCAGGACACACCACACCCGCAGCAGGCGTGTGGGGTGTTCTCGGATTTCCCGCATAAACAATATTGTGCGAAGACCTTGTCTGCCTGCCTTTCCTACCTAAAGTTCTTTCGTGCCGTGTGCGACACCACTGCAACGGGGCTGTGGTAGCGCGCCGTATCGTCAGGTCAGCCCAGAATGTGAGAGAACTTGCTTGCCTTTATCCGGGTCTCCCAGGCGCCCACCCGTGCCCATACCCCCCCCGCTCCTCCACGCGGTGGACTCCCACACGTCAGGGTGCATCTTTTTGGGATGTCGGAATATCGGGGGTCTGGCGAGGTCCGACCCCCGCTCGCGGGGGTCGTCTGGGCACCAAAAATAGCAGGGCAGACTCCCGCTAGCGGGGGTCCGCTCCAGGGGGTGGGAGTCCACCGTGCATACATTGCAAGAAGGTGCTGGGAGACTTACTTTTTCATTCACTCTCGCGTCGGACGATCAAACCCCCCCCCCCCCCCCCCCCGCTCCTCCGCCACACACAACCACACCAAGGCATTTACACATGGGTCGCGCGGGAGGCTAGCCCCACTGCGTGTGTCACCTCCTCCCCCTGTGACACCTTTGGATTTTTGACGTTGTATCCCTTTGTATTCGGAGGAGTGCTCCAGTCAGACTTGAAGGGCAAACCCGAAAAATCTCTCTTACCCCACGCCCCCCCCCCCCCCCCCCGCCCCCTCAACCTGCATAACGAGTGAAGGGAGACCACTCTTGTGCTTCCTTCTGCTTCTATTTCACTACCCCACCCCTCTTCCCGGTGGAATTGTATCTCGTGGAACGGCCATTTCGACACGATACCCATCCCCCCCGGACCCCTCCCCCTCCCTTCCCACACGCGCCATGCAGCTGCGTGCATGGTACGAGCATGTGGTGTCAATGGGGGGGACCCTCAACAGGAAGCAGCGCCAGTCGCGCGCGCTGTTCCTGATCTTTTCCACTCTATTCGCCCTCACTGCAATTCCGATATTAGTCGTGCGCGCTCGTTCGACCGTGAAAGCCGACATGGTTGCCACAGTGGGGTACATACTTGTCAACTCAACAGTTGCTGTGGCGACGCTGTGTGGCGTGCCCCACACCGCGCCTGTGTGTCTGATGTGGCTCTTCGGACAGTTCCTCTCCATTACCGTCGCCGACCTGGACTATCAGGGGGTTATGTCGCACGTCTGGTTCGTCTACGTCGTCACAACAGATGTGGTGCTGCTGCTGCGCCTGGACCGCAGGCTGTCCCTCACCTTCAGCGCCTTAGCCGTGACCTGGATGTCCATGTGTCTGTGCGAGAGCGTTCTCCGCTTCGGCATGTTTGACCTGCCTCTGACGCACGGGCAGGATCACCGCAGGGAAGTCTTGACTGAGCTGGTCTCGTGTGAGGAGCTTCCGTGCCCCCTGAAGATAACATCGCTTGCGTTCTCGGAGAGGCTGATTGGGCTGCTTTGCTTCATGCTGGACTTTGCATCCACACGGTACTTCGCAACCACAATGGAGAACGAGCAGGAGTTGATGGAGACGACAATCGAGACTGTGAAGCAGATCGCGGTGCATTTGGCTGCTTACGACGTGGAAGCGGTGGATGTCCTCCTGAGGCAGTGCCAGGAAGCAATACCCCCCGACATGCACACAGCGCTGCGGTCCCTGGAGCAGAACCTGCGGCGGTACCGCCCCTACCTCCCGAAGACCTGCCTCCCGGCAAACGTCGCTGCGTGTGAATGTGATGATCAGTCGGTAGGCACCGCCCGCTGCAGTTCTACGTCAGAAGTCTCCTCCAAGAGTGACCAGTCCCCTCCGTGCCTGGCGTCCCCTGTGGAACCCAGCCATCTGCTGCTGAAGCGCGCCACGATGCTGCTGGTCAACATCAGCGGCACCCTCCGCCAGCTGGAGGAGGACTCACGCTCCTTCTGCAGCCTCTTCGAGCGGGTGCTGCGCGTCACGCTCGCGGCGGTTGAGGAGAACCTCGGGATGGTGGACCTGTTTGTGGGCGACAAGATCATGTGCTCCTTCAACGCGTCGCGGAACTGCCACGGTGATGCAGCTGCTGCTGTGGTCGCTGCGAAGCGCATCCGGCGGGCCCTCACCGGTGTCGTGAACTCTGCAGTCGCACAGGGAAATGTGCACTGCGGCGACATGGGGTGTGCAGACATGCGGCGCTTCGGACTGGTGGGGCCTCTCTGCACCGAGGTGGCAGGCCTGGAGCGTGCGGGGTCAGCGCTGGGCCTGTCGGTGGTGGCAAACGCGTGTGCCGAGCGGCAGGCGAAAACCTGGCACCCCATGAGGCTGGTTCCGCGTGCCTTGCACCTGATGGGTGCTGTGTCCAGGCGCCACAGCGCTCGTGCATCAGCAGCCGATTTCCTTTGTTCCCCTCGGGCAGATTCGCCCCGCCCACGCCACCTGTTTTACGAGGTGACAGACCACAACGTCGACAACGAGGAGTGGATGTACGAGCTGGCACTGACACATATGTGGGATGACTACAACACTGCGGCTCACGCATTCCTCAACGGCCGCGATCTGCAGGGCTCCAAGGCAGCGGATGTAAAGAGCGAGGAGTTCGAGGCAATCGCCAGTTCCATTGGTTCGTCGAAGCCCCTCGAGGTCCATGTTTGAGGAACCTTTTCCGAGGTTCCAGGGCGGCACCGGAGTTGAGAGGATGTGTATCGCGGGATTGATGCTCGCGTTGTGCCTCGTGGGGGGCACTGCGCGATGCGAAGTCGTCAACACCAGACGACAAAACAGGTGTGTATGGGTGTGTCTGTGCCCCTCGCCCTCGTTTCTAGTTTTGGAGTTGTGCTAGCAGAAGCAGGAAACTTTGTTGCGCAGATCATGCAGGACACACCACACCCGCAGCAGGCGTGTGGGGTGTTCTCGGATTTCCCGCATAAACAATATTGTGCGAAGACCTTGTCTGCCTGCCTTTCCTACCTAAAGTTCTTTCGTGCCGTGTGCGACACCACTGCAACGGGGCTGTGGTAGCGCGCCGTATCGTCAGGTCAGCCCAGAATGTGAGAGAACTTGCTTGCCTTTATCCGGGTCTCCCAGGCGCCCACCCGTGCCCATACCCCCCCCGCTCCTCCACGCGGTGGACTCCCACACGTCAGGGTGCATCTTTTTGGGATGTCGGAATATCGGGGGTCTGGCGAGGTCCGACCCCCGCTCGCGGGGGTCGTCTGGGCACCAAAAATAGCAGGGCAGACTCCCGCTAGCGGGGGTCCGCTCCAGGGGGTGGGAGTCCACCGTGCATACATTGCAAGAAGGTGCTGGGAGACTTACTTTTTCATTCACTCTCGCGTCGGACGATCAAACCCCCCCCCCCCCCCCCCCCGCTCCTCCGCCACACACAACCACACCAAGGCATTTACACATGGGTCGCGCGGGAGGCTAGCCCCACTGCGTGTGTCACCTCCTCCCCCTGTGACACCTTTGGATTTTTGACGTTGTATCCCTTTGTATTCGGAGGAGTGCTCCAGTCAGACTTGAAGGGCAAACCCGAAAAATCTCTCTTACCCCACGCCCCCCCCCCCCCCCCCCCGCCCCCTCAACCTGCATAACGAGTGAAGGGAGACCACTCTTGTGCTTCCTTCTGCTTCTATTTCACTACCCCACCCCTCTTCCCGGTGGAATTGTATCTCGTGGAACGGCCATTTCGACACGATACCCATCCCCCCCGGACCCCTCCCCCTCCCTTCCCACACGCGCCATGCAGCTGCGTGCATGGTACGAGCATGTGGTGTCAATGGGGGGGACCCTCAACAGGAAGCAGCGCCAGTCGCGCGCGCTGTTCCTGATCTTTTCCACTCTATTCGCCCTCACTGCAATTCCGATATTAGTCGTGCGCGCTCGTTCGACCGTGAAAGCCGACATGGTTGCCACAGTGGGGTACATACTTGTCAACTCAACAGTTGCTGTGGCGACGCTGTGTGGCGTGCCCCACACCGCGCCTGTGTGTCTGATGTGGCTCTTCGGACAGTTCCTCTCCATTACCGTCGCCGACCTGGACTATCAGGGGGTTATGTCGCACGTCTGGTTCGTCTACGTCGTCACAACAGATGTGGTGCTGCTGCTGCGCCTGGACCGCAGGCTGTCCCTCACCTTCAGCGCCTTAGCCGTGACCTGGATGTCCATGTGTCTGTGCGAGAGCGTTCTCCGCTTCGGCATGTTTGACCTGCCTCTGACGCACGGGCAGGATCACCGCAGGGAAGTCTTGACTGAGCTGGTCTCGTGTGAGGAGCTTCCGTGCCCCCTGAAGATAACATCGCTTGCGTTCTCGGAGAGGCTGATTGGGCTGCTTTGCTTCATGCTGGACTTTGCATCCACACGGTACTTCGCAACCACAATGGAGAACGAGCAGGAGTTGATGGAGACGACAATCGAGACTGTGAAGCAGATCGCGGTGCATTT
This sequence comes from Rhynchopus euleeides, assembly GCA_963210315.1. NCBI lineage: Eukaryota > Euglenozoa > Diplonemea > Diplonemida > Diplonemidae > Rhynchopus > Rhynchopus euleeides. The sequence continues at coordinate 668,903 of OY723317.1, read as the reverse complement.
GGCTGCTTACGACGTGGAAGCGGTGGATGTCCTCCTGAGGCAGTGCCAGGAAGCAATACCCCCCGACATGCACACAGCGCTGCGGTCCCTGGAGCAGAACCTGCGGCGGTACCGCCCCTACCTCCCGAAGACCTGCCTCCCGGCAAACGTCGCTGCGTGTGAATGTGATGATCAGTCGGTAGGCACCGCCCGCTGCAGTTCTACGTCAGAAGTCTCCTCCAAGAGTGACCAGTCCCCTCCGTGCCTGGCGTCCCCTGTGGAACCCAGCCATCTGCTGCTGAAGCGCGCCACGATGCTGCTGGTCAACATCAGCGGCACCCTCCGCCAGCTGGAGGAGGACTCACGCTCCTTCTGCAGCCTCTTCGAGCGGGTGCTGCGCGTCACGCTCGCGGCGGTTGAGGAGAACCTCGGGATGGTGGACCTGTTTGTGGGCGACAAGATCATGTGCTCCTTCAACGCGTCGCGGAACTGCCACGGTGATGCAGCTGCTGCTGTGGTCGCTGCGAAGCGCATCCGGCGGGCCCTCACCGGTGTCGTGAACTCTGCAGTCGCACAGGGAAATGTGCACTGCGGCGACATGGGGTGTGCAGACATGCGGCGCTTCGGACTGGTGGGGCCTCTCTGCACCGAGGTGGCAGGCCTGGAGCGTGCGGGGTCAGCGCTGGGCCTGTCGGTGGTGGCAAACGCGTGTGCCGAGCGGCAGGCGAAAACCTGGCACCCCATGAGGCTGGTTCCGCGTGCCTTGCACCTGATGGGTGCTGTGTCCAGGCGCCACAGCGCTCGTGCATCAGCAGCCGATTTCCTTTGTTCCCCTCGGGCAGATTCGCCCCGCCCACGCCACCTGTTTTACGAGGTGACAGACCACAACGTCGACAACGAGGAGTGGATGTACGAGCTGGCACTGACACATATGTGGGATGACTACAACACTGCGGCTCACGCATTCCTCAACGGCCGCGATCTGCAGGGCTCCAAGGCAGCGGATGTAAAGAGCGAGGAGTTCGAGGCAATCGCCAGTTCCATTGGTTCGTCGAAGCCCCTCGAGGTCCATGTTTGAGGAACCTTTTCCGAGGTTCCAGGGCGGCACCGGAGTTGAGAGGATGTGTATCGCGGGATTGATGCTCGCGTTGTGCCTCGTGGGGGGCACTGCGCGATGCGAAGTCGTCAACACCAGACGACAAAACAGGTGTGTATGGGTGTGTCTGTGCCCCTCGCCCTCGTTTCTAGTTTTGGAGTTGTGCTAGCAGAAGCAGGAAACTTTGTTGCGCAGATCATGCAGGACACACCACACCCGCAGCAGGCGTGTGGGGTGTTCTCGGATTTCCCGCATAAACAATATTGTGCGAAGACCTTGTCTGCCTGCCTTTCCTACCTAAAGTTCTTTCGTGCCGTGTGCGACACCACTGCAACGGGGCTGTGGTAGCGCGCCGTATCGTCAGGTCAGCCCAGAATGTGAGAGAACTTGCTTGCCTTTATCCGGGTCTCCCAGGCGCCCACCCGTGCCCATACCCCCCCCGCTCCTCCACGCGGTGGACTCCCACACGTCAGGGTGCATCTTTTTGGGATGTCGGAATATCGGGGGTCTGGCGAGGTCCGACCCCCGCTCGCGGGGGTCGTCTGGGCACCAAAAATAGCAGGGCAGACTCCCGCTAGCGGGGGTCCGCTCCAGGGGGTGGGAGTCCACCGTGCATACATTGCAAGAAGGTGCTGGGAGACTTACTTTTTCATTCACTCTCGCGTCGGACGATCAAACCCCCCCCCCCCCCCCCCCCCCGCTCCTCCGCCACACACAACCACACCAAGGCATTTACACATGGGTCGCGCGGGAGGCTAGCCCCACTGCGTGTGTCACCTCCTCCCCCTGTGACACCTTTGGATTTTTGACGTTGTATCCCTTTGTATTCGGAGGAGTGCTCCAGTCAGACTTGAAGGGCAAACCCGAAAAATCTCTCTTACCCCACGCCCCCCCCCCCCCCCCCCCGCCCCCTCAACCTGCATAACGAGTGAAGGGAGACCACTCTTGTGCTTCCTTCTGCTTCTATTTCACTACCCCACCCCTCTTCCCGGTGGAATTGTATCTCGTGGAACGGCCATTTCGACACGATACCCATCCCCCCCGGACCCCTCCCCCTCCCTTCCCACACGCGCCATGCAGCTGCGTGCATGGTACGAGCATGTGGTGTCAATGGGGGGGACCCTCAACAGGAAGCAGCGCCAGTCGCGCGCGCTGTTCCTGATCTTTTCCACTCTATTCGCCCTCACTGCAATTCCGATATTAGTCGTGCGCGCTCGTTCGACCGTGAAAGCCGACATGGTTGCCACAGTGGGGTACATACTTGTCAACTCAACAGTTGCTGTGGCGACGCTGTGTGGCGTGCCCCACACCGCGCCTGTGTGTCTGATGTGGCTCTTCGGACAGTTCCTCTCCATTACCGTCGCCGACCTGGACTATCAGGGGGTTATGTCGCACGTCTGGTTCGTCTACGTCGTCACAACAGATGTGGTGCTGCTGCTGCGCCTGGACCGCAGGCTGTCCCTCACCTTCAGCGCCTTAGCCGTGACCTGGATGTCCATGTGTCTGTGCGAGAGCGTTCTCCGCTTCGGCATGTTTGACCTGCCTCTGACGCACGGGCAGGATCACCGCAGGGAAGTCTTGACTGAGCTGGTCTCGTGTGAGGAGCTTCCGTGCCCCCTGAAGATAACATCGCTTGCGTTCTCGGAGAGGCTGATTGGGCTGCTTTGCTTCATGCTGGACTTTGCATCCACACGGTACTTCGCAACCACAATGGAGAACGAGCAGGAGTTGATGGAGACGACAATCGAGACTGTGAAGCAGATCGCGGTGCATTTGGCTGCTTACGACGTGGAAGCGGTGGATGTCCTCCTGAGGCAGTGCCAGGAAGCAATACCCCCCGACATGCACACAGCGCTGCGGTCCCTGGAGCAGAACCTGCGGCGGTACCGCCCCTACCTCCCGAAGACCTGCCTCCCGGCAAACGTCGCTGCGTGTGAATGTGATGATCAGTCGGTAGGCACCGCCCGCTGCAGTTCTACGTCAGAAGTCTCCTCCAAGAGTGACCAGTCCCCTCCGTGCCTGGCGTCCCCTGTGGAACCCAGCCATCTGCTGCTGAAGCGCGCCACGATGCTGCTGGTCAACATCAGCGGCACCCTCCGCCAGCTGGAGGAGGACTCACGCTCCTTCTGCAGCCTCTTCGAGCGGGTGCTGCGCGTCACGCTCGCGGCGGTTGAGGAGAACCTCGGGATGGTGGACCTGTTTGTGGGCGACAAGATCATGTGCTCCTTCAACGCGTCGCGGAACTGCCACGGTGATGCAGCTGCTGCTGTGGTCGCTGCGAAGCGCATCCGGCGGGCCCTCACCGGTGTCGTGAACTCTGCAGTCGCACAGGGAAATGTGCACTGCGGCGACATGGGGTGTGCAGACATGCGGCGCTTCGGACTGGTGGGGCCTCTCTGCACCGAGGTGGCAGGCCTGGAGCGTGCGGGGTCAGCGCTGGGCCTGTCGGTGGTGGCAAACGCGTGTGCCGAGCGGCAGGCGAAAACCTGGCACCCCATGAGGCTGGTTCCGCGTGCCTTGCACCTGATGGGTGCTGTGTCCAGGCGCCACAGCGCTCGTGCATCAGCAGCCGATTTCCTTTGTTCCCCTCGGGCAGATTCGCCCCGCCCACGCCACCTGTTTTACGAGGTGACAGACCACAACGTCGACAACGAGGAGTGGATGTACGAGCTGGCACTGACACATATGTGGGATGACTACAACACTGCGGCTCACGCATTCCTCAACGGCCGCGATCTGCAGGGCTCCAAGGCAGCGGATGTAAAGAGCGAGGAGTTCGAGGCAATCGCCAGTTCCATTGGTTCGTCGAAGCCCCTCGAGGTCCATGTTTGAGGAACCTTTTCCGAGGTTCCAGGGCGGCACCGGAGTTGAGAGGATGTGTATCGCGGGATTGATGCTCGCGTTGTGCCTCGTGGGGGGCACTGCGCGATGCGAAGTCGTCAACACCAGACGACAAAACAGGTGTGTATGGGTGTGTCTGTGCCCCTCGCCCTCGTTTCTAGTTTTGGAGTTGTGCTAGCAGAAGCAGGAAACTTTGTTGCGCAGATCATGCAGGACACACCACACCCGCAGCAGGCGTGTGGGGTGTTCTCGGATTTCCCGCATAAACAATATTGTGCGAAGACCTTGTCTGCCTGCCTTTCCTACCTAAAGTTCTTTCGTGCCGTGTGCGACACCACTGCAACGGGGCTGTGGTAGCGCGCCGTATCGTCAGGTCAGCCCAGAATGTGAGAGAACTTGCTTGCCTTTATCCGGGTCTCCCAGGCGCCCACCCGTGCCCATACCCCCCCCGCTCCTCCACGCGGTGGACTCCCACACGTCAGGGTGCATCTTTTTGGGATGTCGGAATATCGGGGGTCTGGCGAGGTCCGACCCCCGCTCGCGGGGGTCGTCTGGGCACCAAAAATAGCAGGGCAGACTCCCGCTAGCGGGGGTCCGCTCCAGGGGGTGGGAGTCCACCGTGCATACATTGCAAGAAGGTGCTGGGAGACTTACTTTTTCATTCACTCTCGCGTCGGACGATCAAACCCCCCCCCCCCCCCGCTCCTCCGCCACACACAACCACACCAAGGCATTTACACATGGGTCGCGCGGGAGGCTAGCCCCACTGCGTGTGTCACCTCCTCCCCCTGTGACACCTTTGGATTTTTGACGTTGTATCCCTTTGTATTCGGAGGAGTGCTCCAGTCAGACTTGAAGGGCAAACCCGAAAAATCTCTCTTACCCCACGCCCCCCCCCCCCTAGGGGGGGTCAAATGGGGGTGACAAACACGATTTTTCAAAAAACCGGCGCAGAGGCCCCAAAGCCCCCGTAAACCCTCCAAACCCCCCCAGATCGGTCCGGAAACCCATCGAACCCCACTTTTCCACCATTCCGGGCACCTCAGGTGCCCGAATTGGGGTACCTAAATTTTGTGCCACCGTTTGGTACCGGACAGTGCCACTGTGTGGGAGGTTGGAAAAGAAAATGCCCCAACACACCACATCTGAGGGTTGCAATGCATGTTGCTTGCCAACCACGTCATCCGGTGGGTGTCAGGCGCTATGTAGGTGGCATTAGCCAGGTCTTCGATGTGTTCTGGCTTGTATATATACCTCCCTGCCACCATGCACCGGGAGGCTGCCTGTAGGTACGGAACAGTCCAGATGGTCGTGTGATTCCTGTGCAGCAGTGCTCCACAACCGGGATGTGTTGACAACGACTGTTGCAACACGAGCTGTACATTCCGGGAACACATGAAGTGCGCTGTCGTGGTACCCATTGTGCCAGAATTGGTAGTTGCTGCGGTCTACTTTGCCTGGCCCAAGAGCACTGGTACTGAACGGTGCAATATGCGTGGCGAGGTGAATACAACGGAAGCGCGCAAAGTCAATACAGCTCTCGGATGGCGGGTGGTGGTGCCACTAGTGTGTGACGTTCACTCGAGGATACAACGCATCACAATGAATCAGCAACCGTGGACCGAGTACAATACGCTCTCTGTGGCTGGTGTGGGGGACAAAGGCAGTGCCTGTGCCGCAGGCAGGGAGGTATATATACAAGCCAGAACACATCGAAGACCTGGCTAATGCCACCTACATAGCGCCTGACACCCACCGGATGACGTGGTTGGCAAGCAACATGCATTGCAACCCTCAGATGTGGTGTGTTGGGGCATTTTCTTTTCCAACCTCCCACACAGTGGCACTGTCCGGTACCAAACGGTGGCACAAAATTTAGGTACCCCAATTCGGGCACCTGAGGTGCCCGGAATGGTGGAAAAGTGGGGTTCGATGGGTTTCCGGACCGATCTGGGGGGGTTTGGAGGGTTTACGGGGGCTTTGGGGCCTCTGCGCCGGTTTTTTGAAAAATCGTGTTTGTCCACGTAAAAGGGTGGCATTTGACCCCCCCTACCCCCCCCCCCCCCGCCCCCTCAACCTGCATAACGAGTGAAGGGAGACCACTCTTGTGCTTCCTTCTGCTTCTATTTCACTACCCCACCCCTCTTCCCGGTGGAATTGTATCTCGTGGAACGGCCATTTCGACACGATACCCATCCCCCCCGGACCCCTCCCCCTCCCTTCCCACACGCGCCATGCAGCTGCGTGCATGGTACGAGCATGTGGTGTCAATGGGGGGGACCCTCAACAGGAAGCAGCGCCAGTCGCGCGCGCTGTTCCTGATCTTTTCCACTCTATTCGCCCTCACTGCAATTCCGATATTAGTCGTGCGCGCTCGTTCGACCGTGAAAGCCGACATGGTTGCCACAGTGGGGTACATACTTGTCAACTCAACAGTTGCTGTGGCGACGCTGTGTGGCGTGCCCCACACCGCGCCTGTGTGTCTGATGTGGCTCTTCGGACAGTTCCTCTCCATTACCGTCGCCGACCTGGACTATCAGGGGGTTATGTCGCACGTCTGGTTCGTCTACGTCGTCACAACAGATGTGGTGCTGCTGCTGCGCCTGGACCGCAGGCTGTCCCTCACCTTCAGCGCCTTAGCCGTGACCTGGATGTCCATGTGTCTGTGCGAGAGCGTTCTCCGCTTCGGCATGTTTGACCTGCCTCTGACGCACGGGCAGGATCACCGCAGGGAAGTCTTGACTGAGCTGGTCTCGTGTGAGGAGCTTCCGTGCCCCCTGAAGATAACATCGCTTGCGTTCTCGGAGAGGCTGATTGGGCTGCTTTGCTTCATGCTGGACTTTGCATCCACACGGTACTTCGCAACCACAATGGAGAACGAGCAGGAGTTGATGGAGACGACAATCGAGACTGTGAAGCAGATCGCGGTGCATTTGGCTGCTTACGACGTGGAAGCGGTGGATGTCCTCCTGAGGCAGTGCCAGGAAGCAATACCCCCCGACATGCACACAGCGCTGCGGTCCCTGGAGCAGAACCTGCGGCGGTACCGCCCCTACCTCCCGAAGACCTGCCTCCCGGCAAACGTCGCTGCGTGTGAATGTGATGATCAGTCGGTAGGCACCGCCCGCTGCAGTTCTACGTCAGAAGTCTCCTCCAAGAGTGACCAGTCCCCTCCGTGCCTGGCGTCCCCTGTGGAACCCAGCCATCTGCTGCTGAAGCGCGCCACGATGCTGCTGGTCAACATCAGCGGCACCCTCCGCCAGCTGGAGGAGGACTCACGCTCCTTCTGCAGCCTCTTCGAGCGGGTGCTGCGCGTCACGCTCGCGGCGGTTGAGGAGAACCTCGGGATGGTGGACCTGTTTGTGGGCGACAAGATCATGTGCTCCTTCAACGCGTCGCGGAACTGCCACGGTGATGCAGCTGCTGCTGTGGTCGCTGCGAAGCGCATCCGGCGGGCCCTCACCGGTGTCGTGAACTCTGCAGTCGCACAGGGAAATGTGCACTGCGGCGACATGGGGTGTGCAGACATGCGGCGCTTCGGACTGGTGGGGCCTCTCTGCACCGAGGTGGCAGGCCTGGAGCGTGCGGGGTCAGCGCTGGGCCTGTCGGTGGTGGCAAACGCGTGTGCCGAGCGGCAGGCGAAAACCTGGCACCCCATGAGGCTGGTTCCGCGTGCCTTGCACCTGATGGGTGCTGTGTCCAGGCGCCACAGCGCTCGTGCATCAGCAGCCGATTTCCTTTGTTCCCCTCGGGCAGATTCGCCCCGCCCACGCCACCTGTTTTACGAGGTGACAGACCACAACGTCGACAACGAGGAGTGGATGTACGAGCTGGCACTGACACATATGTGGGATGACTACAACACTGCGGCTCACGCATTCCTCAACGGCCGCGATCTGCAGGGCTCCAAGGCAGCGGATGTAAAGAGCGAGGAGTTCGAGGCAATCGCCAGTTCCATTGGTTCGTCGAAGCCCCTCGAGGTCCATGTTTGAGGAACCTTTTCCGAGGTTCCAGGGCGGCACCGGAGTTGAGAGGATGTGTATCGCGGGATTGATGCTCGCGTTGTGCCTCGTGGGGGGCACTGCGCGATGCGAAGTCGTCAACACCAGACGACAAAACAGGTGTGTATGGGTGTGTCTGTGCCCCTCGCCCTCGTTTCTAGTTTTGGAGTTGTGCTAGCAGAAGCAGGAAACTTTGTTGCGCAGATCATGCAGGACACACCACACCCGCAGCAGGCGTGTGGGGTGTTCTCGGATTTCCCGCATAAACAATATTGTGCGAAGACCTTGTCTGCCTGCCTTTCCTACCTAAAGTTCTTTCGTGCCGTGTGCGACACCACTGCAACGGGGCTGTGGTAGCGCGCCGTATCGTCAGGTCAGCCCAGAATGTGAGAGAACTTGCTTGCCTTTATCCGGGTCTCCCAGGCGCCCACCCGTGCCCATACCCCCCCCGCTCCTCCACGCGGTGGACTCCCACACGTCAGGGTGCATCTTTTTGGGATGTCGGAATATCGGGGGTCTGGCGAGGTCCGACCCCCGCTCGCGGGGGTCGTCTGGGCACCAAAAATAGCAGGGCAGACTCCCGCTAGCGGGGGTCCGCTCCAGGGGGTGGGAGTCCACCGTGCATACATTGCAAGAAGGTGCTGGGAGACTTACTTTTTCATTCACTCTCGCGTCGGACGATCAAACCCCCCCCCCCCCCCCCCCCGCTCCTCCGCCACACACAACCACACCAAGGCATTTACACATGGGTCGCGCGGGAGGCTAGCCCCACTGCGTGTGTCACCTCCTCCCCCTGTGACACCTTTGGATTTTTGACGTTGTATCCCTTTGTATTCGGAGGAGTGCTCCAGTCAGACTTGAAGGGCAAACCCGAAAAATCTCTCTTACCCCACGCCCCCCCCCCCCCCCCCCGCCCCCTCAACCTGCATAACGAGTGAAGGGAGACCACTCTTGTGCTTCCTTCTGCTTCTATTTCACTACCCCACCCCTCTTCCCGGTGGAATTGTATCTCGTGGAACGGCCATTTCGACACGATACCCATCCCCCCCGGACCCCTCCCCCTCCCTTCCCACACGCGCCATGCAGCTGCGTGCATGGTACGAGCATGTGGTGTCAATGGGGGGGACCCTCAACAGGAAGCAGCGCCAGTCGCGCGCGCTGTTCCTGATCTTTTCCACTCTATTCGCCCTCACTGCAATTCCGATATTAGTCGTGCGCGCTCGTTCGACCGTGAAAGCCGACATGGTTGCCACAGTGGGGTACATACTTGTCAACTCAACAGTTGCTGTGGCGACGCTGTGTGGCGTGCCCCACACCGCGCCTGTGTGTCTGATGTGGCTCTTCGGACAGTTCCTCTCCATTACCGTCGCCGACCTGGACTATCAGGGGGTTATGTCGCACGTCTGGTTCGTCTACGTCGTCACAACAGATGTGGTGCTGCTGCTGCGCCTGGACCGCAGGCTGTCCCTCACCTTCAGCGCCTTAGCCGTGACCTGGATGTCCATGTGTCTGTGCGAGAGCGTTCTCCGCTTCGGCATGTTTGACCTGCCTCTGACGCACGGGCAGGATCACCGCAGGGAAGTCTTGACTGAGCTGGTCTCGTGTGAGGAGCTTCCGTGCCCCCTGAAGATAACATCGCTTGCGTTCTCGGAGAGGCTGATTGGGCTGCTTTGCTTCATGCTGGACTTTGCATCCACACGGTACTTCGCAACCACAATGGAGAACGAGCAGGAGTTGATGGAGACGACAATCGAGACTGTGAAGCAGATCGCGGTGCATTTGGCTGCTTACGACGTGGAAGCGGTGGATGTCCTCCTGAGGCAGTGCCAGGAAGCAATACCCCCCGACATGCACACAGCGCTGCGGTCCCTGGAGCAGAACCTGCGGCGGTACCGCCCCTACCTCCCGAAGACCTGCCTCCCGGCAAACGTCGCTGCGTGTGAATGTGATGATCAGTCGGTAGGCACCGCCCGCTGCAGTTCTACGTCAGAAGTCTCCTCCAAGAGTGACCAGTCCCCTCCGTGCCTGGCGTCCCCTGTGGAACCCAGCCATCTGCTGCTGAAGCGCGCCACGATGCTGCTGGTCAACATCAGCGGCACCCTCCGCCAGCTGGAGGAGGACTCACGCTCCTTCTGCAGCCTCTTCGAGCGGGTGCTGCGCGTCACGCTCGCGGCGGTTGAGGAGAACCTCGGGATGGTGGACCTGTTTGTGGGCGACAAGATCATGTGCTCCTTCAACGCGTCGCGGAACTGCCACGGTGATGCAGCTGCTGCTGTGGTCGCTGCGAAGCGCATCCGGCGGGCCCTCACCGGTGTCGTGAACTCTGCAGTCGCACAGGGAAATGTGCACTGCGGCGACATGGGGTGTGCAGACATGCGGCGCTTCGGACTGGTGGGGCCTCTCTGCACCGAGGTGGCAGGCCTGGAGCGTGCGGGGTCAGCGCTGGGCCTGTCGGTGGTGGCAAACGCGTGTGCCGAGCGGCAGGCGAAAACCTGGCACCCCATGAGGCTGGTTCCGCGTGCCTTGCACCTGATGGGTGCTGTGTCCAGGCGCCACAGCGCTCGTGCATCAGCAGCCGATTTCCTTTGTTCCCCTCGGGCAGATTCGCCCCGCCCACGCCACCTGTTTTACGAGGTGACAGACCACAACGTCGACAACGAGGAGTGGATGTACGAGCTGGCACTGACACATATGTGGGATGACTACAACACTGCGGCTCACGCATTCCTCAACGGCCGCGATCTGCAGGGCTCCAAGGCAGCGGATGTAAAGAGCGAGGAGTTCGAGGCAATCGCCAGTTCCATTGGTTCGTCGAAGCCCCTCGAGGTCCATGTTTGAGGAACCTTTTCCGAGGTTCCAGGGCGGCACCGGAGTTGAGAGGATGTGTATCGCGGGATTGATGCTCGCGTTGTGCCTCGTGGGGGGCACTGCGCGATGCGAAGTCGTCAACACCAGACGACAAAACAGGTGTGTATGGGTGTGTCTGTGCCCCTCGCCCTCGTTTCTAGTTTTGGAGTTGTGCTAGCAGAAGCAGGAAACTTTGTTGCGCAGATCATGCAGGACACACCACACCCGCAGCAGGCGTGTGGGGTGTTCTCGGATTTCCCGCATAAACAATATTGTGCGAAGACCTTGTCTGCCTGCCTTTCCTACCTAAAGTTCTTTCGTGCCGTGTGCGACACCACTGCAACGGGGCTGTGGTAGCGCGCCGTATCGTCAGGTCAGCCCAGAATGTGAGAGAACTTGCTTGCCTTTATCCGGGTCTCCCAGGCGCCCACCCGTGCCCATACCCCCCCCGCTCCTCCACGCGGTGGACTCCCACACGTCAGGGTGCATCTTTTTGGGATGTCGGAATATCGGGGGTCTGGCGAGGTCCGACCCCCGCTCGCGGGGGTCGTCTGGGCACCAAAAATAGCAGGGCAGACTCCCGCTAGCGGGGGTCCGCTCCAGGGGGTGGGAGTCCACCGTGCATACATTGCAAGAAGGTGCTGGGAGACTTACTTTTTCATTCACTCTCGCGTCGGACGATCAAACCCCCCCCCCCCCCCCCCCCGCTCCTCCGCCACACACAACCACACCAAGGCATTTACACATGGGTCGCGCGGGAGGCTAGCCCCACTGCGTGTGTCACCTCCTCCCCCTGTGACACCTTTGGATTTTTGACGTTGTATCCCTTTGTATTCGGAGGAGTGCTCCAGTCAGACTTGAAGGGCAAACCCGAAAAATCTCTCTTACCCCACGCCCCCCCCCCCCCCCCCCGCCCCCTCAACCTGCATAACGAGTGAAGGGAGACCACTCTTGTGCTTCCTTCTGCTTCTATTTCACTACCCCACCCCTCTTCCCGGTGGAATTGTATCTCGTGGAACGGCCATTTCGACACGATACCCATCCCCCCCGGACCCCTCCCCCTCCCTTCCCACACGCGCCATGCAGCTGCGTGCATGGTACGAGCATGTGGTGTCAATGGGGGGGACCCTCAACAGGAAGCAGCGCCAGTCGCGCGCGCTGTTCCTGATCTTTTCCACTCTATTCGCCCTCACTGCAATTCCGATATTAGTCGTGCGCGCTCGTTCGACCGTGAAAGCCGACATGGTTGCCACAGTGGGGTACATACTTGTCAACTCAACAGTTGCTGTGGCGACGCTGTGTGGCGTGCCCCACACCGCGCCTGTGTGTCTGATGTGGCTCTTCGGACAGTTCCTCTCCATTACCGTCGCCGACCTGGACTATCAGGGGGTTATGTCGCACGTCTGGTTCGTCTACGTCGTCACAACAGATGTGGTGCTGCTGCTGCGCCTGGACCGCAGGCTGTCCCTCACCTTCAGCGCCTTAGCCGTGACCTGGATGTCCATGTGTCTGTGCGAGAGCGTTCTCCGCTTCGGCATGTTTGACCTGCCTCTGACGCACGGGCAGGATCACCGCAGGGAAGTCTTGACTGAGCTGGTCTCGTGTGAGGAGCTTCCGTGCCCCCTGAAGATAACATCGCTTGCGTTCTCGGAGAGGCTGATTGGGCTGCTTTGCTTCATGCTGGACTTTGCATCCACACGGTACTTCGCAACCACAATGGAGAACGAGCAGGAGTTGATGGAGACGACAATCGAGACTGTGAAGCAGATCGCGGTGCATTTGGCTGCTTACGACGTGGAAGCGGTGGATGTCCTCCTGAGGCAGTGCCAGGAAGCAATACCCCCCGACATGCACACAGCGCTGCGGTCCCTGGAGCAGAACCTGCGGCGGTACCGCCCCTACCTCCCGAAGACCTGCCTCCCGGCAAACGTCGCTGCGTGTGAATGTGATGATCAGTCGGTAGGCACCGCCCGCTGCAGTTCTACGTCAGAAGTCTCCTCCAAGAGTGACCAGTCCCCTCCGTGCCTGGCGTCCCCTGTGGAACCCAGCCATCTGCTGCTGAAGCGCGCCACGATGCTGCTGGTCAACATCAGCGGCACCCTCCGCCAGCTGGAGGAGGACTCACGCTCCTTCTGCAGCCTCTTCGAGCGGGTGCTGCGCGTCACGCTCGCGGCGGTTGAGGAGAACCTCGGGATGGTGGACCTGTTTGTGGGCGACAAGATCATGTGCTCCTTCAACGCGTCGCGGAACTGCCACGGTGATGCAGCTGCTGCTGTGGTCGCTGCGAAGCGCATCCGGCGGGCCCTCACCGGTGTCGTGAACTCTGCAGTCGCACAGGGAAATGTGCACTGCGGCGACATGGGGTGTGCAGACATGCGGCGCTTCGGACTGGTGGGGCCTCTCTGCACCGAGGTGGCAGGCCTGGAGCGTGCGGGGTCAGCGCTGGGCCTGTCGGTGGTGGCAAACGCGTGTGCCGAGCGGCAGGCGAAAACCTGGCACCCCATGAGGCTGGTTCCGCGTGCCTTGCACCTGATGGGTGCTGTGTCCAGGCGCCACAGCGCTCGTGCATCAGCAGCCGATTTCCTTTGTTCCCCTCGGGCAGATTCGCCCCGCCCACGCCACCTGTTTTACGAGGTGACAGACCACAACGTCGACAACGAGGAGTGGATGTACGAGCTGGCACTGACACATATGTGGGATGACTACAACACTGCGGCTCACGCATTCCTCAACGGCCGCGATCTGCAGGGCTCCAAGGCAGCGGATGTAAAGAGCGAGGAGTTCGAGGCAATCGCCAGTTCCATTGGTTCGTCGAAGCCCCTCGAGGTCCATGTTTGAGGAACCTTTTCCGAGGTTCCAGGGCGGCACCGGAGTTGAGAGGATGTGTATCGCGGGATTGATGCTCGCGTTGTGCCTCGTGGGGGGCACTGCGCGATGCGAAGTCGTCAACACCAGACGACAAAACAGGTGTGTATGGGTGTGTCTGTGCCCCTCGCCCTCGTTTCTAGTTTTGGAGTTGTGCTAGCAGAAGCAGGAAACTTTGTTGCGCAGATCATGCAGGACACACCACACCCGCAGCAGGCGTGTGGGGTGTTCTCGGATTTCCCGCATAAACAATATTGTGCGAAGACCTTGTCTGCCTGCCTTTCCTACCTAAAGTTCTTTCGTGCCGTGTGCGACACCACTGCAACGGGGCTGTGGTAGCGCGCCGTATCGTCAGGTCAGCCCAGAATGTGAGAGAACTTGCTTGCCTTTATCCGGGTCTCCCAGGCGCCCACCCGTGCCCATACCCCCCCCGCTCCTCCACGCGGTGGACTCCCACACGTCAGGGTGCATCTTTTTGGGATGTCGGAATATCGGGGGTCTGGCGAGGTCCGACCCCCGCTCGCGGGGGTCGTCTGGGCACCAAAAATAGCAGGGCAGACTCCCGCTAGCGGGGGTCCGCTCCAGGGGGTGGGAGTCCACCGTGCATACATTGCAAGAAGGTGCTGGGAGACTTACTTTTTCATTCACTCTCGCGTCGGACGATCAAACCCCCCCCCCCCCCCCCCCCCGCTCCTCCGCCACACACAACCACACCAAGGCATTTACACATGGGTCGCGCGGGAGGCTAGCCCCACTGCGTGTGTCACCTCCTCCCCCTGTGACACCTTTGGATTTTTGACGTTGTATCCCTTTGTATTCGGAGGAGTGCTCCAGTCAGACTTGAAGGGCAAACCCGAAAAATCTCTCTTACCCCACGCCCCCCCCCCCCCCCCCCCGCCCCCTCAACCTGCATAACGAGTGAAGGGAGACCACTCTTGTGCTTCCTTCTGCTTCTATTTCACTACCCCACCCCTCTTCCCGGTGGAATTGTATCTCGTGGAACGGCCATTTCGACACGATACCCATCCCCCCCGGACCCCTCCCCCTCCCTTCCCACACGCGCCATGCAGCTGCGTGCATGGTACGAGCATGTGGTGTCAATGGGGGGGACCCTCAACAGGAAGCAGCGCCAGTCGCGCGCGCTGTTCCTGATCTTTTCCACTCTATTCGCCCTCACTGCAATTCCGATATTAGTCGTGCGCGCTCGTTCGACCGTGAAAGCCGACATGGTTGCCACAGTGGGGTACATACTTGTCAACTCAACAGTTGCTGTGGCGACGCTGTGTGGCGTGCCCCACACCGCGCCTGTGTGTCTGATGTGGCTCTTCGGACAGTTCCTCTCCATTACCGTCGCCGACCTGGACTATCAGGGGGTTATGTCGCACGTCTGGTTCGTCTACGTCGTCACAACAGATGTGGTGCTGCTGCTGCGCCTGGACCGCAGGCTGTCCCTCACCTTCAGCGCCTTAGCCGTGACCTGGATGTCCATGTGTCTGTGCGAGAGCGTTCTCCGCTTCGGCATGTTTGACCTGCCTCTGACGCACGGGCAGGATCACCGCAGGGAAGTCTTGACTGAGCTGGTCTCGTGTGAGGAGCTTCCGTGCCCCCTGAAGATAACATCGCTTGCGTTCTCGGAGAGGCTGATTGGGCTGCTTTGCTTCATGCTGGACTTTGCATCCACACGGTACTTCGCAACCACAATGGAGAACGAGCAGGAGTTGATGGAGACGACAATCGAGACTGTGAAGCAGATCGCGGTGCATTTGGCTGCTTACGACGTGGAAGCGGTGGATGTCCTCCTGAGGCAGTGCCAGGAAGCAATACCCCCCGACATGCACACAGCGCTGCGGTCCCTGGAGCAGAACCTGCGGCGGTACCGCCCCTACCTCCCGAAGACCTGCCTCCCGGCAAACGTCGCTGCGTGTGAATGTGATGATCAGTCGGTAGGCACCGCCCGCTGCAGTTCTACGTCAGAAGTCTCCTCCAAGAGTGACCAGTCCCCTCCGTGCCTGGCGTCCCCTGTGGAACCCAGCCATCTGCTGCTGAAGCGCGCCACGATGCTGCTGGTCAACATCAGCGGCACCCTCCGCCAGCTGGAGGAGGACTCACGCTCCTTCTGCAGCCTCTTCGAGCGGGTGCTGCGCGTCACGCTCGCGGCGGTTGAGGAGAACCTCGGGATGGTGGACCTGTTTGTGGGCGACAAGATCATGTGCTCCTTCAACGCGTCGCGGAACTGCCACGGTGATGCAGCTGCTGCTGTGGTCGCTGCGAAGCGCATCCGGCGGGCCCTCACCGGTGTCGTGAACTCTGCAGTCGCACAGGGAAATGTGCACTGCGGCGACATGGGGTGTGCAGACATGCGGCGCTTCGGACTGGTGGGGCCTCTCTGCACCGAGGTGGCAGGCCTGGAGCGTGCGGGGTCAGCGCTGGGCCTGTCGGTGGTGGCAAACGCGTGTGCCGAGCGGCAGGCGAAAACCTGGCACCCCATGAGGCTGGTTCCGCGTGCCTTGCACCTGATGGGTGCTGTGTCCAGGCGCCACAGCGCTCGTGCATCAGCAGCCGATTTCCTTTGTTCCCCTCGGGCAGATTCGCCCCGCCCACGCCACCTGTTTTACGAGGTGACAGACCACAACGTCGACAACGAGGAGTGGATGTACGAGCTGGCACTGACACATATGTGGGATGACTACAACACTGCGGCTCACGCATTCCTCAACGGCCGCGATCTGCAGGGCTCCAAGGCAGCGGATGTAAAGAGCGAGGAGTTCGAGGCAATCGCCAGTTCCATTGGTTCGTCGAAGCCCCTCGAGGTCCAT
>OY723317.1:299258-652258 GCA_963210315.1 Rhynchopus euleeides | reverse complement strand
CCATCCCGAAGAATGTGCTGGCTTCTTTCGAAGAGGCAGTCTCTGCCATCAATGCACACGCGTACACCGCGTGAGATGATCCGCTGAGCGGCAAAACTCCAACCTGTATTCTGCTGCCGCTCTGTGACTCAAGCGTACTTTTGCAGTGTGGCATTTCTCTCACACTATGTTGCCACTTGCTGCCACGCAAATAAGAGTCCTCGTGGGGGATGTGAGTGTTGGAGTCAACTGAGTGTGTGGTGGGGGGGGGGGGGGGCACGAACGTGCGTGTGGTGGGGGCGCGGGGGGCGGGTGTGTGCAGGAACCTGCTGGGTTCACCCGCTGTCAACGTAATATTGCTGAAGATCGAACTAAGGTCTTAACCTCTGAGTGTAAGACCTTAAAGAGGTTACACTAAGAGGTTTAAGACCTTAATTAAGGGGATTCAGATGTTGGGCTTTTTTGGGCCGTTTATGGACTAAGGTCTTAATCTAAGAGGAGGAGGAGGTAGATTTGGCGAAAAAAATTCCTCTCTTATTAAGATCTGAATACATCCATGATATACATGTATTATACATGTATAATAGTTGACATGCAAGTATTATACATGTATAATACATGTATTATACTTGTAGTTATACATGTAAAATTTTCAAGATCCCACCGTGTTCAAATTCGATTTCACGACCCCCCCCCCCCCCGAAACAACCCTCGTTTACCTTTTCCATCTCAAAGGCCAATCTCGACTAAATGGCCAATTTCACGCAACACCGCACAATATCTCCAGGAAGTTTCTGGTCTGGCTGACACCGGGGGGGGGGGGGGGCTTCGAGGACCAAAAAATCACTCTGCGGGCCAAGCCGAAGACTTGTCTGGGGACTTTCGGTGTCCCCAATTTTTCAAATTTTGAAAAATACACTCACTTTGCTAAACTGGACCCAACTCCCCACACTCTTTTTTTAGCGAAAAACAGCAAATTTCGGCCGATTTTTTCTCATTTTTTCTCATTTTTTTTCACCGACTTTTCCATACCCCCAATGGGGTCTCGGCTGGAACTTGGAACATTATTCCGTTCCAGTATTTTTCCGAATACGGTAATCCATTTAATCCACGAGTTTAACAGGCCTCTGGCTAATTCGGGTCGAACGTTAAGTTTCGCCGTGCCGGGGGGGGGAGGGGGGGGGCAGGGCTGTAAATAAGGTTTGGGGGTCAGGAGTCGGGAGTCGGTTATTTACAGTCACCTAAGGTACCTGGGGTGGGGGGCTGGGGGGGACGGGCGGTCTCAAACCCTACTCAATCCTGCACGCATCCTGTAGTACGGCCACCTCTGCCGTGGAGAGTCCCATGGACCCTCCAGCAGTCGCCCACCATTCGGTCAGGGCGGACTGACTCGGCGCTTGCGGGGTCTTCCCGCGTGCGAGGTGGTCCGCGAAGAAGCACGCGACGCACAGCGCCATGTTGGCTGTCCCAGCCAACCCCCCACTTCGCCCGCAGCGCCCCACACGCTGCGAGCACCTCACTCACGGCAGCAGTATTTGGCTGCATAGCTCTCAGTATTTCCCGTGCATGCAGCGCATGCATCCACAAATTTTGTGGATGCATCCACACACAGCCTGGAGCTCCGAAGCCCTGCATGCAGGCCTGCCTGCAGTGGATGAATGCCTGTATGCCAAATCAAAAATCCATTTTTTGACATTTTCGGGCATCCCTGGATGCCGTGGATGCATGCATGGATGCATCCACACCATCCACGGCCCCACTGAGAGCTATGTTGGCTGTGAGTCAAACACTACTGCCTCTACCTGAGGCATGTTTTGTGTCGCAACAGTTGCGTCACATGTGTGACGCATCTGTGTGGAGTGTGTGTGGTTGTGCACGTGTGCGCTGCGGTATGCTCAACCACCTGATGGGGGCGGAACACAACTCTTCTTGGGAGCTGCCAGGATCTGGCAAAAGGGGCGGGAAAGGGGCGCCGTATTCACAGCAGTGGTTTGGCAATGAACTCACCCCAGTTCAGAGACCGGTAATGAAGAAGATGACTGGGAGGCACACACCATGTCCCACCCAGCGGGACCCCTACACCCCCACCCACCCATCGGGACCCCCCCTCCTCGGGTGTTCCAAAAACCCTTTCTTTTGAATATTTGGAGTCTGTGCGGATCGCAGTGGGGTCATTTTGGCCATGGGGTGCCTAATACCGCACATTCCCTAAGGGAAGCAAGGCAACCCTCCCAATCCCAAAAAATCCGGCGCGAGTCGGGAGTCGGGAGTCGGCCTTATTTACACCCCTGGGGGGGGGGGGGGGGGGGCTACCCTACCCTACCCTAGGGTTGGGGCCGCCGGGGTCCCAGATTTTTTGGTAATTTCCAGGTGTGGGTAGGGGGACCTTTTCGAATTTTTTTTTCGAGGGGTGCCCATTTTGGCGATTTGGGCCCGATTTCGAGGGTTACGGGTGACCCTAGACCCTACCCAACCCTAGGGTTAGGGTGAGGGTTAACCCTACACCCTACCCAACCCTAGGGTTGGGGTTGGGGTGAACCCTAGACCCTACCCTAGGGTTAGGGTCAGGGTTAACCCTATACCCTACCCAACCCTAGGGTTAGGGTGAGGGTTAACCCTACACCCTACCCAACCCTAGGGTTAGGGTTGGGGTTAACCCTAGACCCAACTCTACCCTAGTGTTAGGGTTAACCCTACACCCTACCCAACCCTAGGGTTAGGGTTAGGGTTAACCCTAGACCCTACCCTAGGGTTAGGGTCAGGGTTAACCCTAGACCCAACCCTAGGGTTAGGGTTGGGGTTAACCCTATACCCTACCCAACCCTAGGGTTAGGGTCAGGGTTAACCCTATACCCAACCCAACCCTACACCCAACCCTACCCTAGGGTTAGGGTTAGGGTTAACCCTAGACCCAACCCAACCCTAGGGTTAGGGTTGGGGTTAACCCTATACCCTACCCAACCCTAGGGTTAGGGTCAGGGTTAACCCTAGACCCAACCCAACCCTAGGGTTAGGGTTAACCCTATACCCAACCCAACCCTAGGGTTAGGGTTAGGGTTAACCCAAGACCCAACCCTACCCTAGGGTTAGGGTTAACCCAACCCAACCCTAGGGTTAGGGTTAACCCTACACCCTACCCAACCCTAGGGTTAGGGTTGGGGTTAACCCTATACCCTACCCAACCCTAGGGTTAGGGTCAGGGTTAACCCTAGACCCAACCCTAGGGTTAGGGTCAGGGTTAACCCTATACCCAACCCAACCCTACACCCAACCCTACCCTAGGGTTAGGGTTAGGGTTAACCCTAGACCCAACCCAACCCTAGGGTTAGGGTTGGGTTGGGTCTAGGGTTAAACAACCCTAACCCTAACCCTCGGGTTGGGTCAAGGGTTAACCCTAACCCTAACCCTAGGGTTAGGGTAGGGTCTAGGGTTAACCCTGACCCTAACCCTAGGGTTAGGGTAGGGTCTAGGGTCAACCCTAACCCTAACCCTAGGGTTGGGTCAAGGGTTAACCCTAACCCTAACCCTAACCCTAGGGTTGGGTCAAGGGTTTACCCTAACCCTAACCCTAGGGTTGGGTAGGGTCTGGGGTCAACCCTGACCCTAACCCTAGGGTTGGGTTGGGTCTAGGGTCAACCCTGGCCCTGACCCCTGGGTTGGGTAGGGTCGTGTTGGGTCGGGTTATGGGTACCCAACCCTCACCCTAGGGTAGGGTTGGGTCGGGTTGTGGGTACCCCCGACGTGCTGTAGGGTAGGGTAGGGTAGGGTAGGGCCCCCCCCCCCCTCCGGCCCAACGTTAAGTCCGGCCCCAGAATTAGCCAGAGGCCTGGAGTTTAATCCATGAATATAATCCAGGGGTGCCATCCTTGCCCCCCCCCCCGTGTAATTCTACATTCTACTCTTTACGCCCCCCCCCCCCCAGCATGTTGTGAAATAAGGGCTATCCCCAAACCCCACCCCCCCCGGACCCCAAACACCAAGCGCCCTTACTGTTACCAGTCGCACACGCACACAGACCGGAGGAACGCACCCGAGTGCAGGAAAAAAATGTCCTCGGGCCAGAGGCCCGAGGCCTTTTTTTCCTGCCCGAGTGCAGTTGAGGCCGACTCGGGGTGCAGGTGATGGTGTCTTGCCAGCACCCGGCACTTTCGGCACATCTAGGTGCGTGCGGACTGAGACGGCAGCTGTGGCTGTGTGTGGGTGCTGAACCTGCAGATGGCCCGAATCCACCCAGACAGGGCAGGACCTGGGTGTGGGTGGGCTGAGCCTGGCAGTCTGGCTGGATGTGTCACATTGTGCGGAGTGGTCGGGTGTGGGTGCCTGGATCCAGTCACTGGTGTGAGACTGGTGAAGACTGTGAGAAGGGACGTGGAACAGCCCACAGCCAGATCCAGGCTGTTCAAGTGCCCGCAAGGTGCACACATATTCCAGCCATCAGGCAAAACCCGCGATGTTTGTTCGCCCGGGTTTGGCAGACAAACAACGCCTCTTCATATTTTTTGTGCCTTCCTATGACCTATTGACCTCGGACCTTGATCAGACTGACCCTCTCAGGACCCCCACCACTGCCACCCACACACACACAGACACCACCTCTGCAGGGCCCGCCTCCCGCGACAATGGCGTTACGAGCCGCTCCCAGGAGTGTCTCCATACGGCCTCGCTGCTCTCTTAAGGGACAGTGCAGGTGGCGCATCGTGCTCGGTGGCGACACGACAGGGGAGGCTGGGCCAAGGCGAGCGAACGATCTCGGAACCGCGCGTGACGCGGAGAACAGCCACAAGACGCAGTTCCCAACGCTCATCCCAAAGGGGGGCGGGGCCAATATGCACATGCAGATGTCCACAGCTGATGCGCACCGCATGGGCCGCAACGCGCTGGTCGTGGGCGGCACAGGCGTTATCGGCAGACACGTGTGCCAGGAGCTGGCTGTCCGGCACATCAAGGCCTTCAGCCTCAGCCCGAGAGGAGGAATCACACCGGAACACCTTAAAGATAACGACCGTCTTTATGAGGTGACCTGGATCGACGGCGATGTTGCAGACGAGAAGATCTGGCAGGACCTCAGGCCGCTTGTGCGTGACCTGCAAGAGGTTTACATCTGCCTCCCGCGCACAGAAGAAGGCGCGGAACTGGCGCTGAAGACGGTGCAGCAGCTCCGCGCGGCGGGGGTGTTCCCTCTAATTTTCTCCCTGGTGACTGTCCCGTTGATATGGCCTGGAGTGTCGGAGGATACCCGCAGGGCCTGGGCTGCGACAGAAGCTGTGGTTCGGCAATCCTTCCCGCGAGATCACCTCTTCCTCCGACCCGGGTCTGTCTACGAGGGGGAGCTGGGAAACTACGCGGAAGTCCGGCGGAAGTGCATGCGGTGGATTCATAAGCGGCTTCTCCGCGACACCCGCCACACCAGTGACAACGTATGTCAGAAGGGGGGGGGGGGTAGGGTGGGGTGAAACCACGAGGGACATGGCATCCCTTGTGTTTTCCCTCTTGATTCCCCCCCCCCCCCCATCCTCCCATGCGTCATCCTTGTGATTCGTTCCACTTCTGTTTCAATACCCCCCCCCCCCCCCCTCCCCCCTCCCCCGGTATGCGGGGTTTGAATGACCCTCAGGGAAGCAGCGCCCCTGCCATGCATAGCTGATTTCTCGTAAACCCCTTTTTTGAAATGGAGCGCTCCCCCCCCCCCCCTAGGCATAGGGTGCGGGCGATTCGCCTATCGCCCTATATTCGCCCAACCGGGTTCGAGCCCCGATTATCGCGTATCGAATCGCCTTATCGCCCATTATCGCCCAATTATCGCCAAATTATCGCCCAGTATCGCCCGTTTTCTTTCACACTTTCTGAAGGGATCTTCAGCTAGTGGTGAGTTACCGCTTGTGGTTACCGCTCTACTGACCCTGGGTCCCACAGGGCCCTGTGACCTCGTCAACAACTGGGCCAAGACCTGGGATTCTGCATCAGAAATCAGCTTCTGACCACTGACGTCATGCGGGTGGGTCATTTCCTCGGTCAAAACCCAGATCCTGACCTCGCTCAGGACCTGTTCACTCGCCGTTACTCGGAGCACTCGTGAGCATGAAGCGGGTACACCTTAGTGTTGAAGGAGATGCGTGGTTCGAGTGTAGTCGGTCTGAATGGGAGGAGATGCACTCCGTACGTTTGAGATGACTCATTGCAGAGCCCACAGGAAGCTTCATGGCTGATCTGAGACCTGGGGCGGTTCTGACCCTGGTCACAGAGTCATGACCCACTGAGAACACTGGAGCAGAGGGCTTGATCTAGGTCAGGAACCGGGTCTTCACTGAGGCAATGACCCACTCACCACCTCAGCAGTGATCTGACCCTGGCCGGGCCATTTTGCCTCGAAAAATACGACGGAAAAATTATCGCCCACTTATCGCCTTGACAGAATGGGCGATAATGAGGGCGATAATTTTTGCGATTTGGGCGATAACCGAATCGCCCGCACCCTATGCCTAGGGGTGGTCTTAAGCCCTTTAAAAACGTTAACCTGGCCAAAAAATCAAACTTTTGCGTACAAGGACCAAAAAGTGACCCAAACCTGAAAATTCGACCCCCAGACGTCCGGAAATGCATCTGCGCCCGGTTTCGGGCGGTTTAGAGCCTCCAGAAGCACCTAGTTTGCAATTCCAAAAAATGTACCACAAAGTTGTACCACACCACCCTTAGTCGAGAGGTCTCAATGGCTGATTCAAGCCCTTCCGTCACTATGTGGACCTCCGCACTCTCGCACAGACGCCAGAGTGCGTACGAGGAACAACCACTCACTTTCAGCGGCAAGAGACACAGAAGGCCGTGATCTCGTGCCTATTTTCTTTGGCCGAAGATGGTACAACTATACGGCCACAGGTTGGTGCAGGTGGTGCCACATAGACATAATCGCCAGAGGGCGGGCTGCCGCCTGGCCACCCCAGAGCGAAGGCCTCAACGTGTATTAGTGGGAAACAAAACGGGAGGGTGGGGAGGAGGGCATTGTGGTGGCTTCCCACTCGATGCACACAACTGAACATAAAAGACGCTGCTGCGGGGTGAGGGTGCCGTGCAGCTGTCAGACTATGCGGTACGTTGAACAACGGAGTATACCCAGGTGCGCAGGCGGGACTGCCGCAACCACTGGATATGCCAACCGTAGGATCTGTGTGAACACAACACACGGATCGAACTGTGCCTGGAAATCACAGTTACCGAGTGTGCTTTGGATGTGGGCTATGGCAGAAGTGTGGGGACTCTGCCCGTTCGTGCGTAGCTGCCTGGACAGCCGAGTTGCACCCCCTCGTCCTTGTTGTACGGCTTGAACTTTGACATTGTAGTCTTCAGCCTTTCATACATCCTTATGGGGCCATCTTCGGTGCACTGCTGATGTCTGATACCAGTCCATGCCCCCTTCTTCATGGTCATCGGATGGCTCACTGCCACTATCACTGTCACTGGCCCAAGAACATGTGCACACAGATTCTGACACAAGTGATTTCGCAAGTGGCACAGTGCTCCTCTGTTGCTCGATATGCCTGCAGTTGATGCACTATGCCAGTCCGATCAGCGATTCTCCCGCATCGAGTGGAGATGCAACCGATGCGCCTGAAGGTCTGAAGGGGCTGGAAGCATGCCCCTCCTCTAGTACCTATGACCCCTTGTTTCCGGGGTAATTTTCTACTGTCTCGCATGTCACACCGCAAACAAGGTGTTGTCATGTTGCACTTTTGACCCCACGTATCGTCGGGCAGCACGGTTGGCAACACCGCTGACTGGATCACTGCGAGACATGATGGTTTGCGATTCTGCCTTCTGCCCAGGGGGGGGCTGAGGTACAGCTTTGTGGTACATTTTTCCGGAACACGACTAAACTGCTCAGAAGTGCTCAAAAGTGCCCAAAACCGGGCGGACTTGTGTTTCTGGGGTCCCAGGGGTCATATTTTCAGGTTTGATGACGTTTTTGGCCCCCAGACGCCGATGGTGAAAAATTGGCCAGGTTAACAGCTTAAGACCACCCCTACCCCCCCCCCCCCCCCCTTTCAAAAAAGCAAACAGATTTTCTTACCTATCACCCCCCTCCCCCCCCCTCCCCCCCCCCCTTCACAGCCGTCGAAATATCTTGCTGCGATGGATCGATTCGTGGATACCCCGAGGTCCTCCAGGTTCATCCCACCCCTGCATGCATCCGAAGTTGCATTCGCTGCGCTAACACCCGGTGTCCCCGACTTGGAGGGGGGTTTCGTGCGGTCCCTCGGCGTGTACGAAATTGCCGTGATGCCATTCCGTGTCGTCTACAATGGGCAGGGCGTGCAGCGCCTTGGCGCAGAACTGTTCCTCTCCGATGTTGCTGATTATTACTGAAAGGGGGGGAGGGAGGGGCGGGGGGTGGAAAAGGCGGGCGGAGGGGGGGGAGGGAGTCGTGATTTACCTCTGCGGCTTGAAGGGGTAGGTTTACTGGGCTTGCCCCTCCCAGGGATGCCACCGACGCGTTTCCGCGTGTGCGTCTGCAAATTCAGGGCGCAAAAAGGGGGTGCTGAAAGAGGGGGGGGGGGTGTGGACATCGGCTGAGCCTAGCCAGAGGTTGACCAGTTTAAAATTGTGACCACGCCCCCCTGGCGGGGGTTGCGGCCCATTTTGCCCTGTACCCCTGGTCATGACCAGGTCACTGAACAGGCCCTTGTTGACCAGGGACATGCCTTGGTCAAAGCCCTGACTAGGCCGGTGTGTGTGTGTGTGTGTGCCTTCTTGACTCCCTTCCCCTCCCCTTCTAGACGCTTTTTGTATGGGCGACAAATGCAACTACAAAGGTTCCTGTGTGCGTGTGTGTGGTGACCACGCTTTGAGAGTGTTGGACCTATTGCGCACATTGTGTGTGTCTACCAGCGGAATGTGGTTCATCCTGCACGAGCTGTATCGCCTGTGTGTGTGGCAGTGGAGGCTGAATCAAAAGCAAGACGCTGCATTGTGTTCTGCTCTCCGAATTGGGTGTGTGTGCTGTGCAACTGTACCCCGCTGCTACAGCAAAACCACCGCCGTGCAATGTGTGTCGCATGCGGGTGCGCCTTTCGGCTTCTCCCGCTCTCGCCAAGCAACTGCAGTACAGCGCAAGCAGGCTCTGAAGAGCTGTCGCTGCCCGACTCGCTGCCCCCCCAACAAGAACTCCAGCAAATAGAACCCCGTGCTTCAGCAGGACCGTCTCAGACACCTCCGACCACCCCCGCTCTCCCCCCAGACCTTCCCCGGGGGGGGGGGGGGGGGGGGGAGCGGACTTACGTTTCAGCTCCGCATTCTGCAACCTGCCTCTTCTCAAGGTCTTGGCCTGAGCTGGATACGTCCACCACCCCCGCCAAATTCTCCCTCCAGGGCACACACACACCCCCACACACAAAAATACACACCCCACCCCGGCCCGAATGCTGCTCAGACATTCGTGACCCCCTCCCCGGGAGCTGTGTGTGTGTGTGTCCCGACGGTGTGACCCCCGCTATCCCTGATCCCTGATCCCCCCCTAACACACGCCGCACCCTCTCTCCGTCTCTCTGCTTGAGGCGGTACCCCAAAACCGCCGACTCCCGAGGGGGCAGGGTTGGAGGGGCAGGGTCTTTCCCCCCACCCCCCTCCCCGTTCTTGCAGCCATGTCTGATTACTCAGATAACGACTTTGAGGACGGGAGCAGGTCGGAGCAGGAGGAGGATGGGGCAGGGAATGTGTCGCCAGCTTCGTCGCTTGGGAGGATGGCACAGGAGGCCTTGCAGAATGGGGAGTATAAGAGTGCCCGGACGAAGGATGGGAAGGAGTATTGGTACCATGCGGGGACGAAGGAGGCGACGTGGGATTTGAGGAGAACGCTCGCCTCGCGGAGGGCCTCCGAGTCGGAGGCGCAGAGGATAGACCTCAACACGTCAAACTCGTCTATTCTCCGCCGCCGCGTCGAGAAGCAGGCCAGCAGCCTTCTCGGGAAGAACCCCAGCTCCCTTTCGTCACAGCCCTCCCAGCTAAGCGACACGCAGCGCGTGTCGCCGCCTCACTCCACCGCAGCCCCCGCAGCCCCCGCTGCATCAGCAGCAGCCTCTGCAGGGGTTGTCGCGGATAGAGCATCGGGGCAAGGGGCGCCCCCCCCACTTAACCCGACGCGTGTCGAAACACCGCAGCAGAGCCCAAAGCAGCACAAGCAGCAGCTCGCGATGGAGCTCCAGAGGGAGACGGAGCGGCTGGGGGAGGCGGGCGAGGCGGCGGTAGCGGCGCGGAGCGCCACCGCCACCACCGCTGTCACCACCCCCGCAGCTGTCGACAGCAGCGATTTTAGCGATATTCCGGACCCCACCCCTTTGCAGCGGAGGAGGTCCGCGGCAGCTGCTGCCGCAGTCACCTCCTCCTCCTCCTCTTCTTCGTCGTCCTCAGCCCACTCCCACTCCCCCGGGCCTGGTGGCAGGGTGCCCCCCTCGGCAGCCCTGCAGCCCGCAACACCCCCGCTCTCCTCCGCCCCCTCGAGGGGCGGCGGTGTGTCGGGCGGCGTCCCGCCGGTCGCCTCCATCTCCTCCACCGCCGGGCATACCCAGCAGGGGCTGCGGCACGACGGGACTCCGCCGCGGCAGCCCCGGGGGGTGGGGGGTGGTGTGCTGGAGACATCCGCGCAGTCGCTCTCTGGGTTCTCCAGCCTGAGCGTGGGGGTGGAGGAGGCGGAGGTGGTGCAGGTGGGGGGCGGGGCGGGGATGCGGAGGGGGGAGCAGCAGCAGCATCAGCATCATCATCACCCCATCCCTTCCGCACTGCCAACCCGGGATGCGGCTGGCGCTGCGATGGGCGCGGCTGCCGCGGCAGTGTCGTCAGCACCTCACCCTGTAGAGTCGGACCCGCAGCTCCTCCGGCATCTCATGCAGGCATACCACGATGTGATTGTGGCGAACGCGCGGAGCGCTGGGGGTGGTGGGAACACCGGCGGGGGCACCACCTCCCCTCCACACGTCGTCCCGCTCGACCCTAGCGGGGTGAGGGAGAAGGTCGGTGCGGAGACGGGGCGTGATGCGGCAGGGGCTGCACAGCTGGGTGCGATGCACCACGCCTTCGAGAGACAAAGCGAGGCGAACCGCGACGTGGAGTCGGGAATCCTCGACTTGGTCCTCGGGATGATGTACCGGAGGGCTGGAGGAGGAGGTGGTGGTGGCGGTGCTGACCCCCACCACCCCCACCGCGGAGGCTACACCTCCCGCGACCCCAGCTTCTTCGAGCTCTGCCAGCAGTCCTCCGCCCGCCACGCCACAGGGGGGGGCCGCTTTGGTTGGGACGCTTCTCCACACACCTCCGGTCCCACCTCTACCTCGACCCACCAGCATATCACGCTTCTCGCTGATGGGGGTGGCCTGCCTCAGCCACCGCAGCGGAGAGGGCGTGGGACGCACCGCCCTGTCGCGCCGCTGCCCCAGGGGGGCTGGGGTGGGGGCGGGGGTGCGGTGTTTGGGGAGAAAGGGGCGTTGACGGAGATGTGCTGTGCGAACCTCAGCAGATATGTGGTGCGGCACGCCGCGGGGTCGAGGTCTGGGGTGAGGGGCGAGGCGGAGAAGGTTCTGCTGGGGGACCTCAACGCGGTGGTCCTGCAGATGGTGCAGGGGCAGGGGAACCGGAACTTCCCCGCGTCGACCTATTTCGTGAAATTCTCCGGCGCGCATGAGTTCCGCACCCTGGCACACAGCATCCTACACAGCCTCCCTTTCGAACGCGTCGCCCACGGGGATGGCTCATACCGTTTAGAGTATTGGGTGACGCGGGGCCACATGGTGGAGATCTCCATGGCAATCCAGGCATCCATACGGAAGATCGGTGCCGCTCTCAGCGAGGCCCGAGCCGGGGTTCTCTGTGGGACAGCCCCAGAGTCCGACCCGGTTGCTGCGACGCCAGCAGAGGGGGGGGCAGTGTCGAGCCTCTACGGAGCCCCGGTGTTCCAGTTGGAGGTTGTGCCGAGTGATGGCGGTGCTGATGGGGAGGCCGGGGATCGCCCGGATCAGCCTGTGGCAAATCCCTTCCTCAACACGCAGATCATGGCGAACCTCGCCTCGGAGGTGAAACTGCAGGGGTACGCCCGGTCCGGCACGCACCTCGCAGCCGCGACGGTGAACGCATTCCTGACCCACACGCTGCAAGACATCCTGCTCGATGACGTGGTGAAGAGTGCCGTGGTGTCGCGCACCCTGAAAAAAATGGGTCTCCCCCCGCAGGGGGGTGGAGGTGCCAGGGCACCAAGGGGGCACGAAGCTGCGCAGCAGCAGCAAGAGGGGGCAGGTTAGGTGTGGGAAGGGGAGGGGGGAGGGGAGAGAGGTGTTGTATGTAGAAGTGGTGTGATTAGATGGGGGGGGGGGGTGCGAGGAGGCAATCACAGCTGCTGCCTGCCCACACGCACACTTAGGCTTGGGGGAGGTGCACCCTTCTTGAACCCAGCAAAATGTGTAGGGACGGGAAGACAAGTACAGCAAGGCAAAGGTGGGATGTGTGGAAAACCCCTCAGCTCCCGATGGGCCCCGATGCCGCCCTCCGACACAGACAGCACAGCGGGATGCCAGGTTTCTGTGTTTTCGCGGAGGGTCGCAACCCGAGCCCACTCTTGATGCCACCTGCACTGTGCACAGCACCCGCCCTCGCAGACACCCCCTCCCCGCCTCGCATCACAGACCCGGTGCACACACCCTCCGGCAGACCTCGGCACACCTGTGTGGGATGGAGGTGCACGCCATCGACACGCTGTCAGGGCGTGAGGAGCCTCTGGAGATCGATCCCGATGCGACGGTGTCTGAGATGCAGCGGCGGTGCGGCGAGGCATTCGGGTTCGGGGAGGACGTGGAGCTGAGTGTGGGCGGGCAGCGCGTGGAGTGTGACGGGGAGGAGTGCATCAGCAACGTCGCCGCCTTCTCGGGCGGGTGTCAGGTGGGAGTCGTGCGTGGTGTGGCGACTTTTGTGGCCCAGCTGTGCAGCGGTGCTTTATCAATGGACTCCATCCCAGTGTGGGCACGCCAGCGCCAGGAGTGCATCCTGGCAGTGCTGGCAGGCGTCCTCAAGAGAAAGCAGGGTGATCAGACAGAGGAAGGTTTAGATGAGGGGGGACCTGTCACCATCCAGCCACACTGGGTGGACCCCTCACTGCACGGGGACAAGGAGGTGATGCTGGAGTACGTGAGGTGCAATGTCGAAGCCTTTGTCCGTGCCAGTGCCGAACTACGTTCTGACGCAGACGTCGTCATCGCGGCGTTGGAGCAGGACCCGTCAATGTGGCGCCACGTCGAGAACAAAGACTTGCAGGAGCAGCGCAGCGTTGCGCTTCTTGCTGTGCCGCACTGTGCAAACAGCGCTGTGTGGCTCAGTGACAAGGCCTTCGTCCTCGAAGCTCTTGAGAAGGGCGCGGCTTGGGAAGATGTCAGCAAGGCACTGCAGGAGGACAAAGATGTCGTCCTGAAGGCACTTGGTTGCGAGAGGCTGAATGACTTTCACCAACTGAGCGCAGAGCTGCAGGAGGATCGGGATGTTGCCATGCAGGCGCTTCGTAAGAACAAGGCGAAGTTCGGTGATCTGACCGAGGCGTTGCGAGGGGACAAGGAGGTCGTCGTGCTGGCACTGGACTGTCAGAAGCTGGAGAGCCTCCGCCAAATGAGCGTGACGTTGCAGAATGACAAAGAAGTTGTGCTGAAGGCACTTGGTTCTGTCGAAGTCGAATTCGATGATCTGAGCGAGGCGCTGCGAGGGGACAAAGAGGTCGTGATGATGGCACTTGACCACGGCAGAGTTCATGAGTTTCACCAAGTAAGCGCGACGTTGCAGGAAGACAAGGAGGTTGTGCTGAAGGCACTTGACCGTGGCCTGGTGAAGGGCTTTGGTCATCTTAGCGCGACGTTGCAGGAAGACAAAGAGGTTGTGCTGAAGGCACTTGACTGCCGGCTTTGTAACATTCACAACCTGAGCGCGACGTTGCAGGAAGACAAAGAAGTTGTCTTGAGGGTCCTTCGTCACTGGTATGTGAACTTTATGGGGGCCTTCGCTCTGGAGTGAGAAAAGTGAGAAAAAGTGAGCCCAAAAATGGAAAAAATGGCAAAAAAAAGAGTGTGGGGAGTTGGGTCCAGTTTAGCAAAGTTGTCATATTTTTCGGGTGTTTTCTGAATGGGGACACCCGAAGAACCCCATGACATGGTCATGACATGTCGCGATCTGCAAAATTGATCTTCACCTGACCGTGAAGACCGGAGGTGGTGAACACAGTGTTACGCAATCACTTTAGTGGCGTCCCCACAGTCCAGCGGGATCCGGTGTGCCAGGTGGGGGGAGGCGTCGTGGCCTTGGGACACCAGGTCAGATGCGTGTTCCCCGTTGAGGGGAATTCCAAAGAAGACGTGCGGGTTCCCTTGGTATTTTGAGCGTCTCATTGTTCCAGGTAGACCGATACCCCTCCGGCTAAATTGGCCAGGTTGGCGAGGCGTTCATGGCGTGTTAGCACTACACCCCTTAATCAGGTTTTTGGTTCCCATGGCGACACCCTCTTCGTCTAGGGTGAGCCTGTAGTGGAGGCAACCTACCTGCGCCGAAATGTCTAGTGCTGTCGAGACCCCACGGGAGGCAGCGAGGAAAACGCTATTACCTGGGATCCCCCGTGTTTAAGCCCCCCCTGGGGGGTCTGGCAAGGGGGGGCTTAACTACAGGGGGCCTCAAGTTGTCAATACCACCGCGATGAGCCCGATGACCTGAGGGCCATCCTCCAGCACCCCGTCGAGGGGCGCTACACCTTCACCCCCTCGCGAGCGGCTCATGAAAGCGATACAGGAGACGGGCGCTGTATGACAAGGCCGTACGGCTGGGGACGAACCCAGTTCCGGAGGGGTTCATCCCCGAGGCGATGAAACACGTGAGCTACGGGACTGGGCGGGCCTGGGCGGAGATGCAGGTCGAGACAGGTCGCAGCCCTGCACCTGGCCGCACAAGCTCTGGGTTTTGCGACGATCCGGCTGCAGGGACCGCTGCGTCGATCCAGCAGCCTGCACGAGGTGTAGCCATGCGGCACCGCCTAGCCCTCCCATCCGGGGCCCCCCTCCAGCGCGCGCAGTCGCTGCATCGGGGGGACGCGGAGGAGGCGGAGCTGGTGAAGCAGCTCGCGGAGGCCTGCGTCAGGGAGAAGCGTGACGATGGCGAGTTCTGCGAAGCAAGAGCGCATCAGGTGGCTGCAGGAGGACCTGTGCCGGATCGTCGAGCCACCCAACGGCAGGCAGCCCCTGCAGGGTTCAGGTGTGGCAGTGTGTGCGGCAGCATTTCCAGACTCGGTGAGACAGGAGGCATTTGGGTCGGGGATGGCTTGCAGACAAATCCGTACGGGAAGTTGGTGTGGTGCTGTACAATGCACATGTCGGGCGGGCGTGTCCTGCACATGTGGGTGGCAGGGCTCTTCGTAACAATCGACCCAACGACCCACCGAATTTGGTAAGGGGCTTGGCATGGCACGAATCATGTCAACCTGTGAACAGACGTTCACTACGGCGGCTGGGGGGCTCGACCCCCCTGTGGCATGTCCTTGCGCGACAATTTATCGTCACATCGGGTAGGGTCCGGGCTACCCAG
Organism: Rhynchopus euleeides; assembly: GCA_963210315.1. NCBI lineage: Eukaryota > Euglenozoa > Diplonemea > Diplonemida > Diplonemidae > Rhynchopus > Rhynchopus euleeides. Next base: position 636,697 of record OY723317.1, on the reverse strand, counting down.
GATGCAGCCCAATTCACACCGATCTGCGCCCGCCGTTTTGCAATTTGGGTTAGCGTGCTGGCATCGCAGCCTGGCACCGAGGGACCATGCCGTGAGTAACCGCGCCCACCAGGAATAAATGTTCACTCCCATGGCCTCCGGCGGCTGGGGGGCTCCGCCCCCCAGACCCCCCTGTCCAGCAGGGACAGGCACCCCGTTTGAAAGGCAGCCTACTGGCTCCTGCGTGTCATTTGAACATGATGCACACTGTGCGAAGTGACGTAAGAGTTCACGCGCCTATTTCAGGGCGGGGGGGGCAAGCCGCTGTCGATACCACGTCATCGTCCGCCAAGCTATACCCCCAACTCGTCAATCCTGGGGGAGGTCCTGCACCCCCAAGGAAGATAAGGTTAAACCCCCACCCCCACCCCGCGCTTCGCGCGGGGTGGGGGTGGGGTCGCGGGGCCGCGCTTCGCGCGGCCCCCCGCGCAAAAGTTTCAGCAGGGGATGTGCTGTCCTGCGCTGGACGCGGGGGGCGGTGGGGCGCCGGGGGGGTGACGACTGGCCGATGGCCAGGGGGTGCTGCGCGTTCCCGTGCGCTCAAAAAACGATGCGCAAGGGGGCTGGTAAAGGGTGGACCTCTCCCTCACGGAGAGCCGCCCGTGCGGGGGTGGGCGCGAACCCGACCCGGGAGGCGCGCGTACTGGGGACAACAACTGCCGAGGCGGGCCGAGCGGGGTGTGGTCCAAAGCTGGCGGCACGCGAGAGGGAGGCGATCGACCACTGACTGGGCGACGGGAGGGGAAAGAGTTGGGCGGGCAGCTGCAACGCGAGGCGCAGTCGGAACTGGTGCACACCTTCGAGGTCACCGAAAGGGCTGCCGCGGAGCGGGAGCGGATCACCGACGCGTTTGTTGACTTCTGGCACAGGAACGAGGGCGGCTGCCTGTCACGAAGTTGTCTGCCGGCCGTTCCTGTGGAACCTCAGCGGACACCGGCGGCGACTACGCCGGAAAGCTGGCGACAGGGCTGCACGGGCTTACTTTGCTACCCGGGGGCGAACCGAGGGACTGCTACACTCCCTTCTCTGCTCACGGGTGTCTGCTGCATCTCGAGGCGAGAAGCTGCACGGGAATGAAGGGTAAAGGGGGTGCGAACGAGACGGAGGAGCACAGCGCAGGGGCGCGGTAGAGATGTGTGTGACGAGGGCGCGGGTGTCAAAGCTGTGCTTCCTGAGTGGCGGAACTGGCGGAGGTCGGCAGCGTGAGGCGAGGGCGGGCCGGACGACGCTGCCGAAACCCCGGGATACCTCCCTCGAGGTGGTGACGGGCAACGGGACGGAAGCCTCAGTTGGTTGCAGCGGGAGGGACGGAGCACTGCGATCGCCGAAAAGCCACTGAGTGACTGCGATGGAGTGGGGGAGGAAGGCGACCTGGGGGCATGACACAGTGTGTTAGAAGCCAGGGGGGGCATGACACAGTATGCTGGAAGCCTGGGGGGGCATGACACAGTGTGCTAGAACCCTGGGGGGGCATGACACAGTGTGTTAGAAGCCTGGGGGGGCATGACACAGTGTGCTAGAAGCCTGGGGGGGCATGACACAGTGTGTTAGAAGCCTGGGGGGGCATGACACAGTGTGTTAGAAGCCTGGGGGGGCATGACACAGTGTGTTAGAAGCCTGGGGGGGCATGACACAGTGTGTTAGAAGCCTGGGGGGGCATGACACAGTGTGCTAGAAGCCTGGGGGGGCATGACACAGTGTGCTAGAACCCTGGGGGGGCATGACACAGTGTGCTGGAAGCCTGGGGGGGCATGACACAGTGTGTTCGAAGCCTGGGGGGGCATGACACAGTGTGCTAGAAGCCTGGGGGGGCATGCCACAGTGTGTTAGAAGCCTGGGGGGGCATGACACAGTGTGCTAGAACCCTGGGGGGGCATGACACAGTGTGCTGGAAGCCTGGGGGGGCATGACACAGTGTGCTAGAAGCCTGGGGGGGCATGACACAGTATGTTCGAAGCCTGGGGGGGCATGACACAGTGTGCTAGAAGCCTGGGGGGGCATGACACATTGTGTTAGAAGCCTGGGGGGGCATGACACAGTGTGTTAGAACCCTGGGGGGGCATGACACAGTGTGCTGGAAGCCTGGGGGGGCATGACACAGTGTGCTAGAAGCCTGGGGGGGCATGACACAGTGTGCTAGAAGCCTGGGGGGGCATGACACATTGTGTTAGAAGCCTGGGGGGGCATGACACAGTGTGTTAGAAGCCTGGGGGGGCATGACACAGTGTGTTCGAAGCCTGGGGGGGCATGACACAGTGTGCTAGAAGCCTGGGGGGGCATGACACAGTGTGTTAGAAGCCTGGGGGGGCATGACACAGTGTGTTAGAACCCTGGGGGGGCATGACACAGTGTGCTGGAAGCCTGGGGGGGCATGACACAGTGTGCTAGAAGCCTGGGGGGGCATGACACAGTGTGCTAGAAGCCTGGGGGGGCATGACACATTGTGTTAGAAGCCTGGGGGGGCATGACACAGTGTGTTAGAAGCCTGGGGGGGCATGACACAGTGTGCTAGAAGCCTGGGGGGGCATGACACAGTGTGTTCGAAGCCTGGGGGGGCATGACACAGTGTGCTAGAAGCCTGGGGGGGCATGACACAGTGTGTTAGAAGCCTGGGGGGGCATGACACAGTGTGCTAGAAGCCTGGGGGGGCATGACACAGTGTGTTCGAAGCCTGGGGGGGCATGACACAGTGTGCTAGAAGCCTGGGGGGGCATGACACAGTGTGCTAGAAGCCTGGGGGGGCATGACACAGTGTGCTAGAAGCCTGGGGGGGCATGACACAGTGTGCTGGAAGCCTGGGGGGGCATGACACAGTGTGCTGGAAGCCTGGGGGGGCATGACACAGTGTGTTAGAAGCCTGGGGGGGCATGACACAGTGTGTTAGAAGCCTGGGGGGGCATGACACAGTGTGTTAGAAGCCTGGGGGGGCATGACACAGTGTGTTAGAAGCCTGGGGGGGCATGACACAGTGTGCTAGAAGCCTGGGGGGGCATGACACAGTGTGCTAGAAGCCTGGGGGGGCATGACACAGTGTGCTAGAAGCCTGGGGGGGCATGACACAGTGTGCTAGAAGCCTGGGGGGGCATGACACATTGTGTTAGAAGCCTGGGGGGGCATGACACAGTGTGTTAGAAGCCTGGGGGGGCATGACACAGTGTGCTGGAAGCCTGGGGGGGCATGACACAGTGTGCTAGAAGCCTGGGGGGGCATGACACAGTGTGCTAGAAGCCTGGGGGGGCATGACACATTGTGTTAGAAGCCTGGGGGGGCATGACACAGTGTGTTAGAAGCCTGGGGGGGCATGACACAGTGTGCTAGAAGCCTGGGGGGGCATGACACAGTGTGTTCGAAGCCTGGGGGGGCATGACACAGTGTGCTAGAAGCCTGGGGGGGCATGACACAGTGTGTTAGAAGCCTGGGGGGGCATGACACAGTGTGCTAGAAGCCTGGGGGGGCATGACACAGTGTGTTAGAAGCCTGGGGGGGCATGACACAGTGTGCTGGAAGCCTGGGGGGGCATGACACAGTGTGTTCGAAGCCTGGGGGGGCATGACACAGTGTGCTAGAAGCCTGGGGGGGCATGACACAGTGTGTTAGAAGCCTGGGGGGGCATGACACAGTGTGCTAGAACCCTGGGGGGGCATGACACAGTGTGCTGGAAGCCTGGGGGGGCATGACACAGTGTGTTAGAAGCCTGGGGGGGCATGACACAGTGTGCTAGAAGCCTGGGGGGGCATGACACAGTATGTTCGAAGCCTGGGGGGGCATGACACAGTGTGCTAGAAGCCTGGGGGGGCATGACACATTGTGTTAGAAGCCTGGGGGGGCATGACACAGTGTGTTAGAACCCTGGGGGGGCATGACACAGTGTGCTGGAAGCCTGGGGGGGCATGACACAGTGTGCTAGAAGCCTGGGGGGGCATGACACAGTGTGCTAGAAGCCTGGGGGGGCATGACACAGTGTGCTAGAAGCCTGGGGGGGCATGACACATTGTGTTAGAAGCCTGGGGGGGCATGACACAGTGTGTTAGAAGCCTGGGGGGGCATGACACAGTGTGCTAGAAGCCTGGGGGGGCATGACACAGTGTGTTCGAAGCCTGGGGGGGCATGACACAGTGTGCTAGAAGCCTGGGGGGGCATGACACAGTGTGTTCGAAGCCTGGGGGGGCATGACACAGTGTGCTAGAAGCCTGGGGGGGCATGACACAGTGTGTTCGAAGCCTGGGGGGGCATGACACAGTGTGCTAGAAGCCTGGGGGGGCATGACACAGTGTGTTAGAAGCCTGGGGGGGCATGACACAGTGTGCTAGAAGCCTGGGGGGGCATGACACAGTGTGTTCGAAGTCTGGGGGGGCATGACACAGTGTGCTAGAAGCCTGGGGGGGCATGACACAGTGTGCTAGAAGCCTGGGGGGGCATGACACAGTGTGCTAGAAGCCTGGGGGGGCATGACACAGTGTGCTGGAAGCCTGGGGGGGCATGACACAGTGTGTTAGAAGCCTGGGGGGGCATGACACAGTGTGTTAGAAGCCTGGGGGGGCATGACACAGTGTGTTAGAGGCCTGGGGGGGCATGACACAGTGTGCTGGAAGCCTGGGGGGGCATGACACAGTGTGTTAGAAGCCTGGGGGGGCATGACACAGTGTGCTGGAAGCCTGGGGGGGCATGACACAGTGTGCTAGAAGCCTGGGGGGGCATGACACAGTGTGTTCGAAGCCTGGGGGGGCATGACACAGTGTGCTAGAAGCCTGGGGGGGCATGACACAGTGTGTTAGAAGCCTGGGGGGGCATGACACAGTGTGCTAGAAGCCTGGGGGGGCATGACACAGTGTGTTAGAAGCCTGGGGGGGCATGACACAGTGTGCTGGAAGCCTGGGGGGGCATGACACAGTGTGTTCGAAGCCTGGGGGGGCATGACACAGTGTGCTAGAAGCCTGGGGGGGCATGACACAGTGTGTTCGAAGCCTGGGGGGGCATGACACAGTGTGCTAGAAGCCTGGGGGGGCATGACACAGTGTGTTAGAAGCCTGGGGGGGCATGACACAGTGTGCTAGAAGCCTGGGGGGGCATGACACAGTGTGTTAGAAGCCTGGGGGGGCATGACACAGTGTGCTGGAAGCCTGGGGGGGCATGACACAGTGTGTTCGAAGCCTGGGGGGGCATGACACAGTGTGCTAGAAGCCTGGGGGGGCATGACACAGTGTGTTAGAAGCCTGGGGGGGCATGACACAGTGTGCTAGAACCCTGGGGGGGCATGACACAGTGTGCTGGAAGCCTGGGGGGGCATGACACAGTGTGTTAGAAGCCTGGGGGGGCATGACACAGTGTGCTAGAAGCCTGGGGGGGCATGACACAGTATGTTCGAAGCCTGGGGGGGCATGACACAGTGTGCTAGAAGCCTGGGGGGGCATGACACATTGTGTTAGAAGCCTGGGGGGGCATGACACAGTGTGTTAGAACCCTGGGGGGGCATGACACAGTGTGCTGGAAGCCTGGGGGGGCATGACACAGTGTGCTAGAAGCCTGGGGGGGCATGACACAGTGTGCTAGAAGCCTGGGGGGGCATGACACAGTGTGCTAGAAGCCTGGGGGGGCATGACACAGTGTGTTCGAAGCCTGGGGGGGCATGACACAGTGTGCTAGAAGCCTGGGGGGGCATGACACAGTGTGTTAGAAGCCTGGGGGGGCATGACACAGTGTGCTAGAAGCCTGGGGGGGCATGACACAGTGTGTTCGAAGTCTGGGGGGGCATGACACAGTGTGCTAGAAGCCTGGGGGGGCATGACACAGTGTGTTCGAAGCCTGGGGGGGCATGACACAGTGTGCTAGAAGCCTGGGGGGGCATGACACAGTGTGTTCGAAGCCTGGGGGGGCATGACACAGTGTGCTAGAAGCCTGGGGGGGCATGACACAGTGTGTTCGAAGCCTGGGGGGGCATGACACAGTGTGCTAGAAGCCTGGGGGGGCATGACACAGTGTGTTAGAAGCCTGGGGGGCCATGACACAGTGTGTTAGAAGCCTGGGGGGGCATGACACAGTGTGTTAGAAGCCTGGGGGGGCATGACACAGTGTGTTCGAAGCCTGGGGGGGCATGACACAGTGTGCTAGAAGCCTGGGGGGGCATGACACAGTGTGTTAGAAGCCTGGGGGGGCATGACACAGTGTGCTAGAAGCCTGGGGGGGCATGACACAGTGTGTTCGAAGTCTGGGGGGGCATGACACAGTGTGCTAGAAGCCTGGGGGGGCATGACACAGTGTGTTCGAAGCCTGGGGGGGCATGACACAGTGTGTTAGAGGCCTGGGGGGGCATGACACAGTGTGCTGGAAGCCTGGGGGGGCATGACACAGTGTGTTAGAAGCCTGGGGGGGCATGACACAGTGTGTTAGAAGCCTGGGGGGGCATGACACAGTGTGTTAGAGGCCTGGGGGGGCATGACACAGTGTGCTGGAAGCCTGGGGGGGCATGACACAGTGTGTTAGAAGCCTGGGGGGGCATGACACAGTGTGCTGGAAGCCTGGGGGGGCATGACACAGTGTGTTAGAAGCCTGGGGGGGCATGACACAGTGTGCTAGAAGCCTGGGGGGGCATGACACAGTGTGTTAGAAGCCTGGGGGGGCATGACACAGTGTGCTGGAAGCCTGGGGGGGCATGACACAGTGTGTTAGAAGCCTGGGGGGGCATGACACAGTGTGCTAGAAGCCTGGGGGGGCATGACACAGTGTGTTAGAAGCCTGGGGGGGCATGACACAGTGTGCTGGAAGCCTGGGGGGGCATGACACAGTGTGCTAGAAGCCTGGGGGGGCATGACACAGTGTGTTAGAAGCCTGGGGGGGCATGACACAGTGTGCTAGAAGCCTGGGGGGGCATGACACAGTGTGTTAGAAGCCTGGGGGGGCATGACACAGTGTGCTAGAAGCCTGGGGGGGCATGACACATTGTGTTAGAAGCCTGGGGGGGCATGACACAGTGTGTTAGAACCCTGGGGGGGCATGACACAGTGTGCTGGAAGCCTGGGGGGGCATGACACAGTGTGCTAGAAGCCTGGGGGGGCATGACACAGTGTGCTAGAAGCCTGGGGGGGCATGACACAGTGTGCTAGAAGCCTGGGGGGGCATGACACAGTGTGTTCGAAGCCTGGGGGGGCATGACACAGTGTGCTAGAAGCCTGGGGGGGCATGACACAGTGTGTTAGAAGCCTGGGGGGGCATGACACAGTGTGCTAGAAGCCTGGGGGGGCATGACACAGTGTGTTCGAAGTCTGGGGGGGCATGACACAGTGTGCTAGAAGCCTGGGGGGGCATGACACAGTGTGTTCGAAGCCTGGGGGGGCATGACACAGTGTGCTAGAAGCCTGGGGGGGCATGACACAGTGTGTTCGAAGCCTGGGGGGGCATGACACAGTGTGCTAGAAGCCTGGGGGGGCATGACACAGTGTGTTCGAAGCCTGGGGGGGCATGACACAGTGTGCTAGAAGCCTGGGGGGGCATGACACAGTGTGTTAGAAGCCTGGGGGGCCATGACACAGTGTGTTAGAAGCCTGGGGGGGCATGACACAGTGTGTTAGAAGCCTGGGGGGGCATGACACAGTGTGTTCGAAGCCTGGGGGGGCATGACACAGTGTGCTAGAAGCCTGGGGGGGCATGACACAGTGTGTTAGAAGCCTGGGGGGGCATGACACAGTGTGCTAGAAGCCTGGGGGGGCATGACACAGTGTGTTCGAAGTCTGGGGGGGCATGACACAGTGTGCTAGAAGCCTGGGGGGGCATGACACAGTGTGTTCGAAGCCTGGGGGGGCATGACACAGTGTGTTAGAGGCCTGGGGGGGCATGACACAGTGTGCTGGAAGCCTGGGGGGGCATGACACAGTGTGTTAGAAGCCTGGGGGGGCATGACACAGTGTGTTAGAAGCCTGGGGGGGCATGACACAGTGTGTTAGAGGCCTGGGGGGGCATGACACAGTGTGCTGGAAGCCTGGGGGGGCATGACACAGTGTGTTAGAAGCCTGGGGGGGCATGACACAGTGTGCTGGAAGCCTGGGGGGGCATGACACAGTGTGTTAGAAGCCTGGGGGGGCATGACACAGTGTGCTAGAAGCCTGGGGGGGCATGACACAGTGTGTTAGAAGCCTGGGGGGGCATGACACAGTGTGCTGGAAGCCTGGGGGGGCATGACACAGTGTGTTAGAAGCCTGGGGGGGCATGACACAGTGTGCTAGAAGCCTGGGGGGGCATGACACAGTGTGTTAGAAGCCTGGGGGGGCATGACACAGTGTGCTGGAAGCCTGGGGGGGCATGACACAGTGTGCTAGAAGCCTGGGGGGGCATGACACAGTGTGTTAGAAGCCTGGGGGGGCATGACACAGTGTGCTAGAAGCCTGGGGGGGCATGACACAGTGTGTTAGAAGCCTGGGGGGGCATGACACAGTGTGCTGGAAGCCTGGGGGGGCATGACACAGTGTGTTCGAAGCCTGGGGGGGCATGACACAGTGTGCTAGAAGCCTGGGGGGGCATGACACAGTGTGTTAGAAGCCTGGGGGGGCATGACACAGTGTGCTAGAACCCTGGGGGGGCATGACACAGTGTGCTGGAAGCCTGGGGGGGCATGACACAGTGTGTTAGAAGCCTGGGGGGGCATGACACAGTGTGCTAGAAGCCTGGGGGGGCATGACACAGTATGTTCGAAGCCTGGGGGGGCATGACACAGTGTGCTAGAAGCCTGGGGGGGCATGACACATTGTGTTAGAAGCCTGGGGGGGCATGACACAGTGTGTTAGAACCCTGGGGGGGCATGACACAGTGTGCTGGAAGCCTGGGGGGGCATGACACAGTGTGCTAGAAGCCTGGGGGGGCATGACACAGTGTGCTAGAAGCCTGGGGGGGCATGACACAGTGTGCTAGAAGCCTGGGGGGGCATGACACATTGTGTTAGAAGCCTGGGGGGGCATGACACAGTGTGTTAGAAGCCTGGGGGGGCATGACACAGTGTGCTAGAAGCCTGGGGGGGCATGACACAGTGTGTTCGAAGCCTGGGGGGGCATGACACAGTGTGCTAGAAGCCTGGGGGGGCATGACACAGTGTGTTCGAAGCCTGGGGGGGCATGACACAGTGTGCTAGAAGCCTGGGGGGGCATGACACAGTGTGTTCGAAGCCTGGGGGGGCATGACACAGTGTGCTAGAAGCCTGGGGGGGCATGACACAGTGTGTTAGAAGCCTGGGGGGGCATGACACAGTGTGCTAGAAGCCTGGGGGGGCATGACACAGTGTGTTAGAACCCTGGGGGGGCATGACACAGTGTGCTGGAAGCCTGGGGGGGCATGACACAGTGTGCTAGAAGCCTGGGGGGGCATGACACAGTGTGCTAGAAGCCTTGGGGGGCATGACACAGTGTGCTAGAAGCCTGGGGGGGCATGACACATTGTGTTAGAAGCCTGGGGGGGCATGACACAGTGTGCTAGAAGCCTGGGGGGGCATGACACAGTGTGCTAGAACCCTGGGGGGGCATGACACAGTGTGCTGGAAGCCTGGGGGGGCATGACACAGTGTGTTAGAAGCCTGGGGGGGCATGACACAGTGTGTTAGAAGCCTGGGGGGGCATGACACAGTGTGCTAGAAGCCTGGGGGGGCATGACACAGTGTGCTAGAAGCCTGGGGGGGCATGACACATTGTGTTAGAAGCCTGGGGGGGCATGACACAGTGTGTTAGAAGCCTGGGGGGGCATGACACAGTGTGCTAGAAGCCTGGGGGGGCATGACACAGTGTGTTCGAAGCCTGGGGGGGCATGACACAGTGTGCTAGAAGCCTGGGGGGGCATGACACAGTGTGTTAGAAGCCTGGGGGGGCATGACACAGTGTGCTAGAAGCCTGGGGGGGCATGACACAGTGTGTTCGAAGCCTGGGGGGGCATGACACAGTGTGCTAGAAGCCTGGGGGGGCATGACACAGTGTGCTAGAAGCCTGGGGGGGCATGACACAGTGTGCTGGAAGCCTGGGGGGGCATGACACAGTGTGCTAGAAGCCTGGGGGGGCATGACACAGTGTGCTAGAAGCCTGGGGGGGCATGACACAGTGTGCTAGAAGCCTGGGGGGGCATGACACAGTGTGTTCGAAGCCTGGGGGGGCATGACACAGTGTGCTAGAAGCCTGGGGGGGCATGACACAGTGTGTTAGAAGCCTGGGGGGGCATGACACAGTGTGCTAGAAGCCTGGGGGGGCATGACACAGTGTGTTCGAAGTCTGGGGGGGCATGACACAGTGTGCTAGAAGCCTGGGGGGGCATGACACAGTGTGTTAGAAGCCTGGGGGGGCATGACACAGTGTGCTAGAAGCCTGGGGGGGCATGACACAGTGTGTTCGAAGCCTGGGGGGGCATGACACAGTGTGCTAGAAGCCTGGGGGGGCATGACACAGTGTGTTCGAAGCCTGGGGGGGCATGACACAGTGTGCTAGAAGCCTGGGGGGGCATGACACAGTGTGTTAGAAGCCTGGGGGGGCATGACACAGTGTGTTAGAAGCCTGGGGGGGCATGACACAGTGTGTTAGAAGCCTGGGGGGGCATGACACAGTGTGTTCGAAGCCTGGGGGGGCATGACACAGTGTGCTAGAAGCCTGGGGGGGCATGACACAGTGTGTTAGAAGCCTGGGGGGGCATGACACAGTGTGCTAGAAGCCTGGGGGGGCATGACACAGTGTGTTCGAAGTCTGGGGGGGCATGACACAGTGTGCTAGAAGCCTGGGGGGGCATGACACAGTGTGTTCGAAGCCTGGGGGGGCATGACACAGTGTGTTAGAGGCCTGGGGGGGCATGACACAGTGTGCTGGAAGCCTGGGGGGGCATGACACAGTGTGTTAGAAGCCTGGGGGGGCATGACACAGTGTGTTAGAAGCCTGGGGGGGCATGACACAGTGTGTTAGAGGCCTGGGGGGGCATGACACAGTGTGCTGGAAGCCTGGGGGGGCATGACACAGTGTGTTAGAAGCCTGGGGGGGCATGACACAGTGTGCTAGAAGCCTGGGGGGGCATGACACAGTGTGTTCGAAGCCTGGGGGGGCATGACACAGTGTGCTAGAAGCCTGGGGGGGCATGACACAGTGTGTTAGAAGCCTGGGGGGGCATGACACAGTGTGCTAGAAGCCTGGGGGGGCATGACACAGTGTGTTAGAAGCCTGGGGGGGCATGACACAGTGTGCTGGAAGCCTGGGGGGGCATGACACAGTGTGTTCGAAGCCTGGGGGGGCATGACACAGTGTGCTAGAAGCCTGGGGGGGCATGACACAGTGTGTTAGAAGCCTGGGGGGGCATGACACAGTGTGCTAGAACCCTGGGGGGGCATGACACAGTGTGCTGGAAGCCTGGGGGGGCATGACACAGTATGTTCGAAGCCTGGGGGGGCATGACACAGTGTGCTAGAAGCCTGGGGGGGCATGACACAGTGTGTTAGAAGCCTGGGGGGGCATGACACAGTGTGCTAGAACCCTGGGGGGGCATGACACAGTGTGCTAGAAGCCTGGGGGGGCATGACACAGTATGTTCGAAGCCTGGGGGGGCATGACACAGTGTGCTAGAAGCCTGGGGGGGCATGACACATTGTGTTAGAAGCCTGGGGGGGCATGACACAGTGTGTTAGAACCCTGGGGGGGCATGACACAGTGTGCTGGAAGCCTGGGGGGGCATGACACAGTGTGCTAGAAGCCTGGGGGGGCATGACACAGTGTGCTAGAAGCCTGGGGGGGCATGACACAGTGTGCTAGAAGCCTGGGGGGGCATGACACATTGTGTTAGAAGCCTGGGGGGGCATGACACAGTGTGTTAGAAGCCTGGGGGGGCATGACACAGTGTGCTAGAAGCCTGGGGGGGCATGACACAGTGTGTTCGAAGCCTGGGGGGGCATGACACAGTGTGCTAGAAGCCTGGGGGGGCATGACACAGTGTGTTAGAAGCCTGGGGGGGCATGACACAGTGTGCTAGAAGCCTGGGGGGGCATGACACAGTGTGTTAGAACCCTGGGGGGGCATGACACAGTGTGCTGGAAGCCTGGGGGGGCATGACACAGTGTGCTAGAAGCCTGGGGGGGCATGACACAGTGTGCTAGAAGCCTTGGGGGGCATGACACAGTGTGCTAGAAGCCTGGGGGGGCATGACACATTGTGTTAGAAGCCTGGGGGGGCATGACACAGTGTGTTAGAAGCCTGGGGGGGCATGACACAGTGTGCTAGAAGCCTGGGGGGGCATGACACAGTGTGCTAGAACCCTGGGGGGGCATGACACAGTGTGCTGGAAGCCTGGGGGGGCATGACACAGTGTGTTAGAAGCCTGGGGGGGCATGACACAGTGTGTTAGAAGCCTGGGGGGGCATGACACAGTGTGCTAGAAGCCTGGGGGGGCATGACACAGTGTGCTAGAAGCCTGGGGGGGCATGACACATTGTGTTAGAAGCCTGGGGGGGCATGACACAGTGTGTTAGAAGCCTGGGGGGGCATGACACAGTGTGCTAGAAGCCTGGGGGGGCATGACACAGTGTGTTCGAAGCCTGGGGGGGCATGACACAGTGTGCTAGAAGCCTGGGGGGGCATGACACAGTGTGTTAGAAGCCTGGGGGGGCATGACACAGTGTGCTAGAAGCCTGGGGGGGCATGACACAGTGTGTTCGAAGCCTGGGGGGGCATGACACAGTGTGCTAGAAGCCTGGGGGGGCATGACACAGTGTGCTAGAAGCCTGGGGGGGCATGACACAGTGTGCTGGAAGCCTGGGGGGGCATGACACAGTGTGCTAGAAGCCTGGGGGGGCATGACACAGTGTGCTGGAAGCCTGGGGGGGCATGACACAGTGTGTTAGAAGCCTGGGGGGGCATGACACAGTGTGTTAGAAGCCTGGGGGGGCATGACACAGTGTGCTAGAAGCCTGGGGGGGCATGACACAGTGTGCTAGAAGCCTGGGGGGGCATGACACAGTGTGTTAGAAGCCTGGGGGGGCATGACACAGTGTGCTAGAACCCTGGGGGGGCATGACACAGTGTGCTAGAAGCCTGGGGGGGCATGACACAGTGTGTTAGAAGCCTGGGGGGGCATGACACAGTGTGCTAGAACCCTGGGGGGGCATGACACACTGTGTTAGAAGCCAGGGGGGGCCTGACACAGTGTGCAAGGACCACGTGGGAGTATGTCACTTCGGAGCCAGTTTTGTGTGGAACCCAATTTTTTCACCTCTGCCAGAAATTTTTTTTTCGAGATTTTTCGCAAATTTTGCATTGTCCCCAACACCCCTGTGTCACGGGACCTTCGCTCTGAGTCAGTGACACACAGTGACACAGAGCGAAGGCTTGGCGGCGTTTTTGCCGATTTCGCCTAAGGTGAAAAAAACCGCCTGTGTGACACACTGACACAATTTGACACAGTTTGACACAGAGCGAAGGCCCCCTATGGATCTGAGCGAGACGCTGCGAGGGGACAAAGAGGTCGTCATGGTGGCACTTGAGAAGAAGAGGCTGGCGGACTTTCACGAACTGAGCGCGGCGTTGCAGCAGGACAAAGAGGTTGTCTTGATGGCACTTCAGAAGCGGGTGAAATTGGTTGAGCTGAGCGAGGCGCTGCGAGGGGACAAAGAGGTCGTCATGAAGGCACTTGGTCGGGGAAGGCTGGGTCACTTCTCCCAGATGAGTGATGCGCTGCAGAATGACAAAGAGGTTGTGCTGAAGGCACTGAGTCTACTGAGTAATGTGAAGTACGGTGATCTGAGCGAGGCACTGCGAGCGGACAAGGAGGTCGTCATGGAGGTACTTGCTTATGGAAGGCTGGATCACTTTTCTGAAATGAGTGCTGCATTGCAGGAGGACCGTGATGTTGTTCTGAAGGCAGTTTCGGGAGTAAATAAAGTGAAGTTCAGCGATCTGAGCGAGGCACTGCGAGGGGACGAAGAGGTCGTTCTGAAAGCACTTTCTTCTGGAAAGCTGGAGAGCATTTCCCAAATCAGCGCGGCGTTGCAGGAGAATCATGATGTTGTCATGAAGGCACTTCGTATGAACAAGGTGAAGTTTAGTACTCTGAGTGACGCGCTGCGAGGGGACAAGGATCTTGTCATGGAGGCATTCTATAGCGGCAAGCTGGCTCCCTTTCCACAAATTAGCGCGACGTTGCAGGCAGACAGAGACGTTGTCTTGAAGGCACTTCGCAAGGAGAGAGTTGCGTTCGGGAGTCTGAGTGAGGTGATTCGAGCTGACAAATCCTTCGTGATGCAGGCAGTGGCCATCACACCTGCCGCCTACCTCAGCCTCACTGGGGCACTGTGCCAGGACAAGGATGTTGCGTTGGCAGCTATTGCACACGACCCCACCCTGTTCGCCAGTATGGATCCTGTGCTGCGTGACAGCCTGGAGGTGGCACTTGCTGCCATCCGTGGCGACCCGGATAACTTCATCTACGCGGGGGACAGTGTGCGTGCTGACAGGCAGGCAGCTCTTGCTGCTTTCTCCCACGAGGACGAGGAGTGCGACGACCGGGTGCTGCTCCCTTTTGCCAGTGCAGAGCTGCAGGCAGACCGCGAGGTGGTGCTTGCTGCGGTGCGTGCGAATGCACGGAACGCCGACTACGCCAGCCCTGCCCTGCAAGACCTGGTGGCCTCAGGCCTGGTCGCGTAAGGCACCGCATGCCGATGAACAAGCAATTGACGAGGATGGGGAGTTTGTGTAAAGAAAGACGAGGAGGCGGATGCGCTCATCCAGCATAGACAACGCGGTTTGTGTGAAAAGTGGGACAGTTGCCAAGCGTTTCAGAGAGGGCCCCGTTTGGCAGCGGCAGACAGAATGACAGAACGAAAACCCGAAGACATTTCAAAGTGCAGCTCTGAGAGGCCAAGGTCTGCCGAAATTTACTCTTTTGGTAGCCACCGCCTTGCCGTCTTGGCGGGGGGGGTGCCTTCAAGGGCGGGAGGAACATGTTGGTGTTGCAGTGCGCTCTGGATGATCTGGCCTTGCTGTTCAGGTGCCTGCTGCATTGTTGGTTTGCACCAGGGAGGGATCACAGGTGTGGGGGGATGGGGGCAAGAAGAAGACAAATACAGCAGCAAGGCAAAGGTGGGATGTGTGGAAAACCCCTCAGCTCCCGATGGGCCCCGATGCCGCCCTCCCCACAGACAGCACAGCGGGATGCCAGGTTTTTGTGTTTTCGCGGAGGGTCGCAACCCGAGCCCACTTTTGATGCCACCTGCACTGTGCACAGCACCCTCCCTCGCAGACACCCCCTCCCCGCCTCGCATCACAGACCCGGTGCACACACCCTCCGGCAGACCTCGGCACACCTGTGTGGGATGGAGGTGCACGCCATCGACACGCTGTCAGGGCGTGAGGAGCCTCTGGAGATCGATCCCGATGCGACGGTGTCTGAGATGCAGCGGCGGTGCGGCGAGGCATTCGGGTTCGGGGAGGACGTGGACCTGAGTGTGGGCGGGCAGCGCGTCGCGTGTGACGGGGCGGAGTGCATCAGCAACGTCGCCGCCTTCTCGGGCGGGTGTCAGGTGGGGGTCGTGCGTGGTGTGGCGGCGTTTGTGGCCCAGCTGCGCAGCGGTGCTTTATCAATGGACTCCATCCCAGTGTGGGCACGCCAGCGCCGGGAGTGCGTTCTGGCAGTGCTGGCAGGCGTCCTCAAGAGAAAGCAACGGACTGAAGGACGTCAAGTAGAGGACGAGGACGAGGATGAGGGGGTCACCGTCCCACCACACTGGGTGGACCCCTCACTGCACGGGGACAAGGAGGTGATGCTGCAGTACGTGAGGTGCGACCCCAAAGCCTTTGTGCGTGCCAGTGCCGCACTACGTTCAGACGCAGACGTCGTCATCGCGGCGTTGGAGCAGGACCCGTCAATGTGGCGCCACGTCGAGTACAAAGACTTGCAGGAGCAGCGCAGCGTTGCGCTTCTTGCTGTGCCGCACTGTGCAAACAGCGCTGTGTGGCTCAGGGACAAGGCCTTCGTCCTCGAAGCTCTTGAGAAGGGCGCGGCTTGGGAAGATGTCAGCAAGGCACTGCAGGAGGACAAAGATGTCGTCCTGAAGGCACTTGGTTGCGAGAGGCTGAATGACTTTCACCAACTGAGCGCAGAGCTGCAGGAGGATCGGGATGTTGCCATGCAGGCGCTTCGTAAGAACAAGGTGAAGTTCGGTGATCTGAGCGGGGCGCTGCGAGGGGACAAAGAGGTCGTCGTGCTGGCACTGGACTGTCAGAAGCTGAAGCGCTTCCGCCATATGAGCGTGACGTTGCAGAATGACAAAGAAGTTGTGCTGAAGGCACTTGCTTCTGTCGAAGTCGAATTCGGTGATCTGAGCGAGGCGCTGCGAGGGGAGAAAGACGTCGTTATGACGGCACTTGACCACGGGTGAGGTCATTGGTATCACGTATTAAGTGCGACGTTGCTGGAAGACAAGGAGGTTGTGCTGAAGGCACTTGAGCGAGGCCGGCTGCCCTTTCGGTGTCTTAGCGCTACGTTGCAGGAAGACAAAGAGGTTGTGCTGAAGGCACTTCACTACCTTAAGCTGCACTTCCACTTTCACGAACTGAGCGCGACGTTGCAGGCAGACAAAGAAGTTGTCTTGGGCGTCCTTCGTCAGCAGAATGTGAACTTTATGGATCTGAGCGAGACGCTGCGAGGGGACAAAGAGGTCGTCATGGTGGCACTTTATTGCGGCAGGCTGGCGGACTTTCACGAACTGAGCGCGACGTTGCAGGAGGACAAAGAGGTTGTCTTGTTGGCACTTCAGAAGAAGAAGGTGAAATTGGTTGAGCTGTGCGAGGCACTGCGAGGGGACAAAGAGGTCGTCATGAAGGCACTTATTTGGGGAATGCTGGATCACTTCTCCCAGATGAGTGCTGCCTTGCAGAATGACAATGAGGTTGTGCTGAAGGCACTGGGTCTGAGCAAAGTGAGGTACGGTGATCTGAGCGAGGCCCTGCGATCGGACAAGGAGGTCGTCATGGAGGCACTTGCTTGGAGAGCGCTGGATCACTTTTCTGAAATGCACCCTGCGTTGCAGGAGAACCGTGATGTTGTGCTGAAGGCACTTTCGGAACTTAGAATTAAAGTGGACTTCAGCGAACTGAGCGAGGCACTGCGAGGGGACAAAGAGGTCGTCATGATGGCACTTTCTTCTGGAAAGCTGGAGAGCATTTCCCAAATCAGCGCGGCGTTGCAGGAGAATCATGATGTTGTCATGAAGGCACTTCGTATGAACAAGGTGAAGTTTAGTACTCTGAGTGACGCGCTGCGAGGGGACAAGGATCTTGTCATGGAGGCATTCGATAGCGGCAAGCTGGCTCCCTTTCCACAAATTAGCGCGACGTTGCAGGCAGACAGAGACGTTGTCTTGAAGGCACTTCGCAAGGAGAGAGTTGCGTTCGAGAGTCTGAGTGAGGTGCTTCGAGCTGACAAATCCTTCGTGATGCAGGCAATGGCCATCACACCTGCCGCCTACCTCAGCCTCACTGGGGCACTGTGCCAGGACAAGGATGTTGCGTTGGCAGCTATTGCACACGACCCCACCCTGTTCGTCAGGATGTATCCTGTACTGCGTGACAGCCTGGAGGTGGCACTTGCTGCCATCCGTGGCGACCGTAACAACTTCATCTCCGCGGGGGACAGTGTGCGTGCTGACAGGCAGGCAGCTCTTGCTGCTTTCTCCCACGAGGACGAGGAGTGCGACGACCGTGTGCTGCTCCCTTTTGCCAGTGCAGAGCTGCAGGCAGACCGCGAGGTGGTGCTTGCTGCGGTGCGTGCGAATGCACGGAACGCCGACTACGCCAGCCCTGCCCTCCAAGACCTGGTGGCCTCAGGCCTGGTCGTGTAAGGCACCGCATGCCGATTAACGAACAATTGACGAGGATGGAGTGTGTTGGGCTGTGGCCTTGCATCATCAGAACCGCTGGCGCAGGACCTCGGATCCGTGAGCAAAGAACAGAGCTGACCATCGGGTTCACTCTTTTCCCTTTTTTGCACGTGAACCCGAATGTGTGTGCTGAAGGTGTGCACGGAACGCTGACTACGCCAACCCTGCCCTCCAAGACCTGGTGGCCTCAGGCCTGGTCGTACAAGGCACCGCATGCCGATGAACAAGCAATTGGCCAGATGGGGAGTGTTGAGCTGTGTCCTGCACTGGCGCAGGACCTCGGATCCGTGAGCAAAGAACAGAGCTGACCATCGGGTTCACCCTTTTCCCTTTTTTGCACGTGAACCCGAATGTGTGTGCTGAAGGTGTGGAAGGTGTGTGCTGTGGCTGCAGTGGTTGTCTGTTTGTGAGTGTTGATGTGAAGGGCGTGCAACACGCACCCCCTCCTGCTGCACCGCTACAGGGAGGCGCTCAGCTTCCCCGCAGCGTTTTGTGGAGCAGCAGCACAAAATCCAAGCAAATGGGGGTCTTCGCTCCGGGTCAATTTGGGTCAACTTGGGTCAATTTGGGTCACCCTGGGGTTTTTCACCTTAGGAAAATGGGGGGCTTCGCTCCGGGTCAATCTGGGTCAGCTTGGGTCAGTGACCCGGAGCGAAGCCCCCCCCTTAGGTGACCAAAAATAGGTGAAAATTTTTGCCTATTTTCCCTTGTGTCAAACTTGGAGTCTGACCCAAAAATCGGAATCTGTGACCCATGGTTTATATGGGCAAACCTGAAAATTTCCGACTTTTTCCTCAATTTTTCCCACTTCCTGGCCATACCTTTCCCGACCCAAAATCAAACAAATGCAGCGGAAAATGGCCAAAAATGGGGGTATGGAAATTTAGTCATTCTTAGTCACTTTTAGGCGATTTACGCGCGGTTTTTCGGCTGGGGAAAAGAGAGTAAGATTTTCGAAAAAAATCGATTTTTTCGCAAAAAATCGCATTGTGTCGTAGTCGCGCGTAGTCACCCGTAGTCGCCAGGTCGAGGTTCCCAGATTCCATACCCCCCCGGGGTACTGAATTACCGATTTTTCGACATGTCGAAAAAAAAAATTTGGCCGAAAAAAAAATTTTTTTTTTCGGCCGACTAAACCGAAAATCGGGCCCTCTGGGGTGCCACACCGATATTTTTCGGATTTTTTTCGGAGTTTTTTTCGATTTTTTTTGGTTGGGGTGGCCACCAGTCCAGGCTGCTGCCCCAGGGTGGCCGGATTTTCGACATGTCGAAAAAAAATTTTTTTGGCCGAAAAAAATATTTTCCGGGGGGCTTCGCCCCCCGGACCCCCCATGTGGGGGGCTCCGCCCCCCACGCCCCCCGCCCCCCCCCCCCCCCCCACCTCCCTCCCGGCCGGGGGCCGGTACGGTCGGTCGTCGGCTGCGGCCAAAGGGCGTGCGGTAGCCGACGCCCTTTTGTGCTCGCCTCCTCTCTCCCACACCTCTTCGTCCTCTTTCATGACGCGTCACCCTGCCTCCACGCTCTGACTTCTGTGACCCGCATGCCGCGTTGAGAGCAAGTCTTTCGTGTGCTGTCACCGAGACCAGGCCACTATCTGCTCTCAGGTTGGTAGCAATGGCCTTTTACCTTATGTCAAGCCCACGTGACAAAGACTCGTGCAGCTGAGGTCCTGGCTGGTCTGTCCTGTTGTCTGGGATCCTGTTCCCCCCCGCACCCCCCCTTCCCACACATGTCTGGTGCGTCGGTCGCGGGTTTGTGGCGCATCGGTCCTTTGGCCTGCCGGGCCTCCCCCCCGCACCCCCCCTCCACACGCGAACCGGTCCCCCTTTTTCAATTGCGACCCGGTTCCCGTGTTGTGTCGCGGCCCTCCCCGCCTCGCCTCCGACAGACTCTCCCCACAGTTGACGACGTGGGCAAACGGCGCCGACATCCTCTCATCACTTACTGTATTCTCATCAGGACGGTCGGTTTCCCTGACGCCACGACCACCAATGTGCTCCGATGCTTTTTGAAGGAGGTAGTTCATCCCCGACTCAGGCGTTTGCGGGAATGAGCTCGCCCACTTCTCCTGGAGGAGTACGCACCACCCGGTCGTGGCGCACCCGCACCCGCTGCACACCGCACATGACGAGTTGCGGTAGCAGCCGTACCCCACACAGGTTCGAGTGGTTTGCCATGGTCCTGCTCACGACGACCTGCAGGTCACCCGTTCCTGTCGTGCACGGGCAGGCAGTGCCAGGAGGTGGTGGCCTCGTCAATCTGGCAGGGTTTGAGTTTACCGGGGCGAGGCACTCCACTCTGGGTCTGCTGTTTGTGATGTAACAAGCAGGTCTGGCGGGGTGTTCAGGGTTCGGAGTGGCCCTCCTCGTTGGCATCCGTGCAGCAGCGCTATCGCGTCCCGGAATGCCCCGTGTCACACCGGTGGGAACAGGGGCCAGCACCGCCATCTCGAGGAGGACCCGGGCCGTTCTTTGGATTCTTCACAGTCGCAGCCTCCGGCTTGTCGTTGTCCGTCAGCGTAGCGCCCACCCAGCCTGCAGAGATCTTGCACCGTCTTCAACAGCAACTTTTGACCCGACAATTTTTGGGGCATTTTTTCACCAAAAAAAAATCACTCTGCGCGCCAAGTCGAAGACTTGTTTGGGGACTTTTGGTGTCCCCAATTTTTCAATTTTCGAAAAATAAGCTCACTTTGCTAAACTGGACCCAACTCCCCACACTCTTTTTTAAGCGAAAAACAGCAAATTTCGGCCGATTTTTTCTCATTTTTTCTCATTTTTTTTCACCGACTTTTCCATACCCCCAATAGGCCAAAAAACCCCAAATTTGACCCTGATGATTGCTTCCTCCGTGTGTGCTGCATCGACCTCTCGTCCAGCTCGCTTGGTATTGCACAGTGCATCGCACTTTGCGAGCAGCACGGGGCCTTCGGTCTAAAGTACAGACAAGTGAACTGCCTAGCAATATAGCATGTCACCTGACACACTAGATACCGAGTGCATGCCCCCAACCATTTGACACCCGGAAGACGCCTTGCTTGTTTCCCATCAGTGCCGAGCGACCCAACGTTGCGAAGTCGCGGCGTTACGAAGGAGATCTTCCGACTGGAGCTTCATAGGAATCGCACCGGCTTCCACAGCCTTCCTTCTGTGCAATGGTTTTGTGTAAGGAAACCGAGGATGCGGGATGCGCTCTCCAACATCGCCAACGCGGTTTGTGTGAAAAGTGGGACAGTTGCCAAGCGTTTCAGAGATGGCATCCCCAGAGAGGGCCCCGTTTGGCAGCGGCAGACAGAATGACAGAACGAAAACCCGAAGACATTTCAAAGTGCAGCTCTGAGGGGTGAAGGTTTGCCGAAACCTTTGCCCTTTTGGCAGCTTCTGCCTTGCCGTCTTGGCGGGGGGATGCCTTCAAGGGCTGGAATAACATGTTGGTGTTGCAGTGCGCTCTGGATGATCTGGCCTTGCTGTTCAGGTGCCTGCTGCATTGTTGGGTTTGCACCAGGGAGGGATCACAGGTGTGGAGGGATGGGGGCAAGAAGACAAATACAGCAGCAAGGCAAAGGTGGGATGTATGGAAAACCCCTCAGCTCCCGATGGGCCCCGATGCCGCCCTCCCCACAGACAGCACAGCGGGATGCCAGGTTTTTGTGTTTTCGCGGAGGGTCGCAACCCGAGCCCACTCTTGATGCCACCTGCACTGTGTAGGGCCTGGCAAGCTACCCCGGGGAGACCGTGGATAAAATTATTTCCGGCTGAAATTTCGCATTGTCTAAAACACTACCCCACCAAAAATCACTCTACGGAGGGTGTCCTAAATTTAGGAAATTTTTGAAAAATTTGGAAAAATTTGGGGGATTTTTTGAAAAAATGGCGAAAAAAAGGGTGTGGGGAGTTGGGTCCAGTTTAGCAAAGTCCGTGTATTTGGACGCGGCCCCTCAGATAAGGAAGCCGCGTCTCAGGTGCAGGATGTGGGGTGTTGTCGATTTTTCAGGGTTCGACATTCTCGGGCTGGACGGAGAGAAACGGTGGGTGCAACTCTGATCAGAAAAAACTTCAACCGAAAAAACGGGGTGTAGCTCCCTGACTGACGAGCAGCGGGAGGTGGCGAAGAGAAGCTCCTCATGCGTGGCGGCCTCCCTCGTTCGCGGCGGGAGAGGCATCCGGGGGTACGAGAGCGGCACCCGCCTGAGTTCTTTATGGAACCCACAAACCTGGGTGGTAGCCGGCCTCACGGATGTGAGGTTGGAAATGCTCCGGGAGACAGCCGATGGCGCCTCAACGCCACAGGCTATCGTTGCCGGCTTGGTGCCCATATGGTGCAAGATGAGCGGCGGAATCCGCTCATTCTCCACCAGGGGGGATAAAATCCAACTTGCTGCCTTCACGTGGCGCCCCCTGTGATTACCCTCCTCCGAGGGGAAACTAAAGCAAGCTCTGGTAACTCTTTTTCCGCTGTGTGCCCTGTTTCATATATGCGGAGGGGCCCTTTCTGCACGGCTTTGGTTTTATTGATGTTGTGGTGTGCGTGGTTTATTTTCCCTTTTTTTGTTGTTTTCGCAGCATTTTATGCTGTCGGGTGAGCTTCCGCCCCATGGGAGGCGCTCCTTCCGGCTTGCGCTGCCCACCCATCCCACCCCCGTCCCCTTCCCACATTCTTACTTTTCTTTTAGGGGAGACGTCCTCGCAGTGGCTGTTTGGCCTGACGCGATTCCCCGCCTCAAAGCAGACCCACCTGGCAGCTACTCAAGGCACATGAGGAGTGAGAGGCGTCAACGGGCGCAACGCCCCTCCCTGCGGTCCGGCTTCCGCCACGTGGCTGACTCAAAGCAGCGAAGTGACCAACGGGAGCGACATGAAAAAAAAAAAAATCCGCGAACTTCGGGAACTATCAGGTAGTTTGAACGCTATCAGGTAGTTTGAACACTATCAGGTAGTTTGAACGACGGTGCGGAAGAGGATGACGTGGACGCGGGCAGTCTGCGGTCCTCGGAGTGTGGCGATCTGGAGAGCGGCGACTCGTCGGACACGGAAGATTCGTCTGACTTCTCCCCTTCTTCCTCTTCTTCCCCGCATACCTCTTCAACAACAACGACTACTACTACTACTTCCTCTTCTGCCTCTTCGTCTGCATCTTCTTCATCTTCTGACGACGAGAGACCACGGAAAAAGAAGCGCACCTCCGAAGCCCCGCCCCCTGCGAAGGAGAAGAAGACCTCTGCGCAGCCGCAGAAGCAGGCGCCCCCTACGAAGGAGAAGAAGACCCCTGCGCAGCCGCAGAAGCAGGCGCCCCCTACGAAGGAGAAGAAGACCCCTGCGCAGCCGCAGAAGAAGCGGCCTTCAGAGAGCTCGCCTGCTAGCGGGACGGCCCCCCCAAACAAGAAACCCAGGGGGGGGTCTGCTACCCCCAAGCAAAAGGCCGCTCCGAAGAAGGGTGGGGCGAAGAAGCCCGGCGGGAAGGCTGCGAAGAAGGGCAGGTAATTGCCAGGCAGGGTCGAAGAGATGACGCCCTGCCTCGTTTTGTTATGATCTATGGTTTGCTTCGTTTCGTTATCTGTGATTTTGGGCTTGCAGAACTCAGTGCAGTTGACAGCTCTGATGAGCTGTGGCTACACTATTCCAGCAGGTATTTGTTTCGCATTCGTTTCGTCTGTCGAAGATCCATCGGCAGAAACTTTTCCGGGCCCGGGCTTTCCTTTTCGACCCCCCCCCCCCCGCCATATCAGGCGAGTGTCAGACATCCTTCCCAGTAAGTGGAAGATCCCGCGCTCTTCAACGCGCGGCCGAGGTATCATCCTTCCGAGATTCTTTCGGTGGAGCCTCCGACCTTCAGTGTCCTTCCCACGTGCCTTTCCCTTTTTTAACCAAAGAAAGGAGCAGATCACGTCCATGTGGTGTGACTTACTTAGCGACTTGGATATCGTATCAGTTCTCGTGCGGTCGTCTCTCGTGGACTGTTTGTTGTTCCGTCAGCGGCATTCTGCCGGTGTGCCGTACCGTGTCGCAGATCAGACCGGACTGACAGGAGGCCCCCGCCCCCCCCCCCCCTACTCCCACTGGCCGTTGCGGATGCTTGCTGCAGCAAGCTTGGGGTTTGTCCAGCGGATGCTTTTTCATCACATGTCATTCACATATCATCGGGTTCTTCGGGTGTCCCATTCAAAAAAACACCCGAAAAATATCACAACTTTGCTAAACTGGACCCAACTCCCCATACTCTTTTTTTCGCCTTTTTTCATCGAAATTCAGCGTTTTTTCCCCGATTTTTTTAAATTTTTTTGACAAAATTGGATATAATCGACACCCCCCTATGCACGATTAATTGCCCCCCCCCAGTAATAAACGTTTCCCTGCAGGCTCTGCCACTGAGTCACTTTACATCATAATACATCATGGCCAGTAGAGGGTGGCAAGTTTCGAGGGAGCGGTTGCGGCAAAAATCTCTGCGCATACAAGGCCACGAACCCATACCAGAAATCACTCTACGGAATATTTCCTGAGTATCCGGAAGTACCCGGAATTAAATGCTGCCCGTTTGTATAATTTAAACGCGCAATCAGATGCGAAAAAACCGTTCCCCCCTGGCTGCGGACTTTACCATTTTCGAAAAAAAAATCGAAAATTTTTTTCCCAAAATTTCGCCCAAAACACCATTTTCCCGGCCCCAGACACACCCACACCCAGGAAAAACTGATTTTTGGACGAAATTTTGGGGTCCAAAATTTCCAATTTGGTGCTGAAAAATGGGCTGGGGGGGCCACAGGGCCAATATAGGGGGGGTTTTCTAAGGGTTCTGGGACCCTCCAGACACAGCACATCTGCACTGTCTGGAGGGGTTACTGCATGTTAAACCCCATTCTCTGCTCCCAAGGCAGAGCAGCTCCTGGTGAGTAGGTGGTACCTGGCACGTCCTTGACGTGTGGTCCACCTCTCATCAGCAGCTGAGTGGTGAGGGGCATGCCTCCATTTAACATACTGTAAAGAGTGTTGGAGTGCACGCCTCCTGAGGGTGCCATGTTGGGCAGGACGAAAAGCCGACGGCTAGATACTCCTGTGCTGACTTCTGGCTGCTATGAGTTGAAATTCTCGGCGTCTGGTCGCGGTGAGCGACGCTTTTTTGGTGCGGAGCGACCTCTGCGAGCTGTGAGCGACCAATGCAAATGGGTCAGAATGGGTCGTCCTGTGCCTGGAATACCTGGGGGCTGCTCAGGAACGTCGGGGGCTGCTCAGCGGATTCTATTGGTCTCCGGCATGCTGATGGGGCATCCGGCAGGGTGCAAATGGGTCGGAACGGGTCATCCTGTGCCTGGAGTACCTGGGGGCTGCTCAGGAAAGTTGGGGGCTGCTCAGCGGATTCTATTGGTCTCCGGCATGCTGATCGGGTATCCGGCAGGGTGGACACGGGTCGGAACGGGTCATCCTGTGCCTGGATTACCTGGGGGCTGCTCAGGAAAGTCGGGGGCTGCTCAGCGGATTCTATTGGTCTCCGGCATGCTGATCGGGTGTCCGGCAGGGTGCAAATGGGTCGGAACGGGTCATCCTGTGCCTGGTATACCTGGGGGCTGCTCAGGAAAGTTGGGGGCTGCTCAGCGGATTCTATTGGTCTCCGGCATGCTGATTAGGCATCCGGCAGGGTGCAAATGGGTCGGAACGGGTCATCCTGTGCCTGGATTACCTGGGGGCTGCTCAGGAAAGTTGGGGGCTGCTCAGCGGATTCTATTGGTCTCCGGCATGCTGATCGGGTATCCGGCAGGGTGCAAATGGGTCGGAACGGGTCATCCTGTGCCTGGAATACCTGGGGGCTGCTCAGGAAAGTTGGGGGCTGCTCAGCGGATTCTATTGGTCTCCGGCATGCTGATCGGGTATCCGGCAGGGTGGACACGGGTCGGAACGGGTCATCCTGTGCCTGGATTACCTGGGGACTGCTCAGGAAAGTCGGGGGCTGCTCAGCGGATTCTATTGGTCTCCGGCATGCTGATCGGGCATCCGGCAGGGTGCAAATGGGTCGGAACGGGTCATCCTGTGCCTGGATTACCTGGGGGCTGCTCAGGAACGTTGGGGGCTGCTCAGCGGATTCTATTGGTCTCCGGCATGCTGATCGGGCATCCGGCAGGGTGCAAATGGGTCGGAACGGGTCATCCTGTGCCTGGAATACCTGGGGGCTGCTCAGGAAAGTTGGGGGCTGCTCAGCGGATTCTATTGGTCTCCGGCATGCTGATCGGGTATCCGGCAGGGTGGACACGGGTCGGAACGGGTCATCCTGTGCCTGGATTACCTGGGGGCTGCTCAGGAAAGTCGGGGGCTGCTCAGCGGATTCTATTGGTCTCCGGCATGCTGATCGGGCATCCGGCAGGGTGCAAATGGGTCGGAACGGGTCATCCTGTGCCTGGAATACCTGGGGGCTGCTCAGGAAAGTTGGGGGCTGCTCAGCGGATTCTATTGGTCTCCGGCATGCTGATCGGGTATCCGGCAGGGTGGACACGGGTCGGAACGGGTCATCCTGTGCCTGGATTACCTGGGGGCTGCTCAGGAAAGTCGGGGGCTGCTCAGCGGATTCTTTTGGTCTCCGGCATGCTGATCGGGCATCCGGCAGGGTGCAAATGGGTCGGAACGGGTCATCCTGTGCCTGGAATACCTGGGGGCTGCTCAGGAAAGTTGGGGGCTGCTCAGCGGATTCTATTGGTCTCCGGCATGCTGATCGGGTATCCGGCAGGGTGGACACGGGTCGGAACGGGTCATCCTGTGCCTGGATTACCTGGGGGCTGCTCAGGAACGTTGGGGGCTGCTCAGCGGATTCTATTGGTCTCCGGCATGCTGATCGGGCATCCGGCAGGGTGCAAATGGGTCGGAACGGGTCATCCTGTGCCTGGATTACCTGGGGGCTGCTCAGGAACGTTGGGGGCTGCTCAGCGGATTCTATTGGTCTCCGGCATGCTGATCGGGCATCCGGCAGGGTGCAAATGGGTCGGAACGGGTCATCCTGTGCCTGGATTACCTGGGGGCTGCTCAGGAAAGTTGGGGGCTGCTCAGCGGATTCTATTGGTCTCCGGCATGCTGATCGGGTATCCGGCAGGGTGGACACGGGTCGGAACGGGTCATCCTGTGCCTGGATTACCTGGGGGCTGCTCAGGAAAGT
Source organism: Rhynchopus euleeides (assembly GCA_963210315.1). Classification (NCBI taxonomy): domain Eukaryota; phylum Euglenozoa; class Diplonemea; order Diplonemida; family Diplonemidae; genus Rhynchopus; species Rhynchopus euleeides. The sequence continues at coordinate 609,657 of OY723317.1, read as the reverse complement.
CGGGGGCTGCTCAGCGGATTCTATTGGTCTCCGGCATGCTGATCGGGTGTCCGGCAGGGTGCAAATGGGTCGGAACGGGTCATCCTGTGCCTGGAATACCTGGGGGCTGCTCAGGAAAGTTGGGGGCTGCTCAGCGGATTCTATTGGTCTCCGGCATGCTGATCGGGTATCCGGCAGGGTGGACACGGGTCGGAACGGGTCATCCTGTGCCTGGATTACCTGGGGGCTGCTCAGGAAAGTCGGGGGCTGCTCAGCGGATTCTATTGGTCTCCGGCATGCTGATCGGGCATCCGGCAGGGTGCAAATGGGTCGGAACGGGTCATCCTGTGCCTGGATTACCTGGGGGCTGCTCAGGAAAGTTGGGGGCTGCTCAGCGGATTCTATTGGTCTCCGGCATGCTGATCGGGTATCCGGCAGGGTGGACACGGGTCGGAACGGGTCATCCTGTGCCTGTATTACCTGGGGGCTGCTCAGGAAAGTCGGGGGCTGCTCAGCGGATTCTATTGGTCTCCGGCATGCTGATCGGGCATCCGGCAGGGTGCAAATGGGTCGGAACGGGTCATCCTGTGCCTGGATTACCTGGGGGCTGCTCAGGAAAGTTGGGGGCTGCTCAGCGGATTCTATTGGTCTCCGGCATGCTGATCGGGCATCCGGCAGGGTGCAAATGGGTCGGAACGGGTCATCCTGTGCCTGGAATACCTGGGGGCTGCTCAGGAAAGTTGGGGGCTGCTCAGCGGATTCTATTGGTCTCCGGCATGCTGATTAGGCATCCGGCAGGGTGCAAATGGGTCGGAACGGGTCATCCTGTGCCTGGATTACCTGGGGGCTGCTCAGGAAAGTTGGGGGCTGCTCAGCGGATTCTATTGGTCTCCGGCATGCTGATCGGGCATCCGGCAGGGTGCAAATGGGTCGGAACGGGTCATCCTGTGCCTGGAATACCTGGGGGCTGCTCAGGAAAGTTGGGGGCTGCTCAGCGGATTCTATTGGTCTCCGGCATGCTGATCGGGTATCCGGCAGGGTGGACACGGGTCGGAACGGGTCATCCTGTGCCTGGATTACCTGGGGGCTGCTCAGGAAAGTTGGGGGCTGCTCAGCGGATTCTATTGGTCTCCGGCATGCTGATCGGGTATCCGGCAGGGTGCAAATGGGTCGGAACGGGTCATCCTGTGCCTGGAATACCTGGGGGCTGCTCAGGAAAGTTGGGGGCTGCTCAGCGGATTCTATTGGTCTCCGGCATGCTGATCGGGTATCCGGCAGGGTGGACACGGGTCGGAACGGGTCATCCTGTGCCTGGATTACCTGGGGGCTGCTCAGGAAAGTCGGGGGCTGCTCAGCGGATTCTATTGGTCTCCGGCATGCTGATCGGGCATCCGGCAGGGTGCAAATGGGTCGGAACGGGTCATCCTGTGCCTGGATTACCTGGGGGCTGCTCAGGAACGTTGGGGGCTGCTCAGCGGATTCTATTGGTCTCCGGCATGCTGATCGGGCATCCGGCAGGGTGCAAATGGGTCGGAACGGGTCATCCTGTGCCTGGATTACCTGGGGGCTGCTCAGGAAAGTTGGGGGCTGCTCAGCGGATTCTATTGGTCTCCGGCATGCTGATCGGGTATCCGGCAGGGTGGACACGGGTCGGAACGGGTCATCCTGTGCCTGGATTACCTGGGGGCTGCTCAGGAAAGTCGGGGGCTGCTCAGCGGATTCTATTGGTCTCCGGCATGCTGATCGGGCATCCGGCAGGGTGCAAATGGGTCGGAACGGGTCATCCTGTGCCTGGATTACCTGGGGGCTGCTCAGGAAAGTTGGGGGCTGCTCAGCGGATTCTATTGGTCTCCGGCATGCTGATCGGGTATCCGGCAGGGTGGACACGGGTCGGAACGGGTCATCCTGTGCCTGGATTACCTGGGGGCTGCTCAGGAAAGTTGGGGGCTGCTCAGCGGATTCTATTGGTCTCCGGCATGCTGATCGGGTATCCGGCAGGGTGGACACGGGTCGGAACGGGTCATCCTGTGCCTGGATTACCTGGGGGCTGCTCAGGAAAGTCGGGGGCTGCTCAGCGGATTCTATTGGTCTCCGGCATGCTGATCGGGCATCCGGCAGGGTGCAAATGGGTCGGAACGGGTCATCCTGTGCCTGGATTACCTGGGGGCTGCTCAGGAAAGTTGGGGGCTGCTCAGCGGATTCTATTGGTCTCCGGCATGCTGATCGGGCATCCGGCAGGGTGCAAATGGGTCGGAACGGGTCATCCTGTGCCTGGATTACCTGGGGGCTGCTCAGGAAAGTTGGGGGCTGCTCAGCGGATTCTATTGGTCTCCGGCATGCTGATCGGGCATCCGGCAGGGTGCAAATGGGTCGGAACGGGTCATCCTGTGCCTGGATTACCTGGGGGCTGCTCAGGAAAGTTGGGGGCTGCTCAGCGGATTCTATTGGTCTCCGGCATGCTGATCGGGTATCCGGCAGGGTGGACACGGGTCGGAACGGGTCATCCTGTGCCTGGATTACCTGGGGGCTGCTCAGGAAAGTAGGGGGCTGCTCAGCGGATTCTATTGGTCTCCGGCATGCTGATCGGGCATCCGGCAGGGTGCAAATGGGTCGGAACGGGTCATCCTGTGCCTGGATTACCTGGGGGCTGCTCAGGAAAGTTGGGGGCTGCTCAGCGGATTCTATTGGTCTCCGGCATGCTGATCGGGTATCCGGCAGGGTGGACACGGGTCGGAACGGGTCATCCTGTGCCTGGATTACCTGGGGGCTGCTCAGGAAAGTTGGGGGCTGCTCAGCGGATTCTATTGGTCTCCGGCATGCTGATCGGGTATCCGGCAGGGTGGACACGGGTCGGAACGGGTCATCCTGTGCCTGGATTACCTGGGGGCTGCTCAGGAAAGTCGGGGGCTGCTCAGCGGATTCTATTGGTCTCCGGCATGCTGATCGGGCATCCGGCAGGGTGCAAATGGGTCGGAACGGGTCATCCTGTGCCTGGAATACCTGGGGGCTGCTCAGGAAAGTTGGGGGCTGCTCAGCGGATTCTATTGGTCTCCGGCATGCTGATCGGGTATCCGGCAGGGTGGACACGGGTCGGAACGGGTCATCCTGTGCCTGGATTACCTGGGGGCTGCTCAGGAAAGTCGGGGGCTGCTCAGCGGATTCTATTGGTCTCCGGCATGCTGATCGGGCATCCGGCAGGGTGCAAATGGGTCGGAACGGGTCATCCTGTGCCTGGATTACCTGGGGGCTGCTCAGGAAAGTTGGGGGCTGCTCAGCGGATTCTATTGGTCTCCGGCATGCTGATCGGGTATCCGGCAGGGTGGACACGGGTCGGAACGGGTCATCCTGTGCCTGGATTACCTGGGGGCTGCTCAGGAAAGTTGGGGGCTGCTCAGCGGATTCTATTGGTCTCCGGCATGCTGATCGGGTATCCGGCAGGGTGCAAATGGGTCGGAACGGGTCATCCTGTGCCTGGAATACCTGGGGGCTGCCTCACCCTTGTCACCAAACCTACCTCTGCTACCAGGGGGGATAAAATCCAACTTGCTGCCTTCACGTGGCGCCCCCTGTGATTACCCTCCTCCGAGGGGAAACTAAAGCAAGCTCTGGTAACTCTTTTTCCGCTGTGTGCCCTGTTTCATATATGCGGAGGGGCCCTTTCTGCACGGCTTTGGTTTTATTGATGTTGTGGTGTGCGTGGTTTATTTTCCCTTTTTTTGTTGTTTTCGCAGCATTTTATGCTGTCGGGTGAGCTTCCGCCCCATGGGAGGCGCTCCTTCCGGCTTGCGCTGCCCACCCATCCCACCCCCGTCCCCTTCCCACATTCTTTCTTTTCTTTTAGGGGAGACGTCCTCGCAGTGGCTGTTTGGCCTGACGCGATTCCCCGCCTCAAAGCAGACCCACCTGGCAGCTACTCAAGGCACATGAGGAGTGAGAGGCGTCAACGGGCGCAACGCCCCTCCCTGCGGTCCGGCTTCCGCCACGTGGCTGACTCAAAGCAGCGAAGTGACCAACGGGAGCGACATGAAAAAAAAAAAAATTGGTCTCCGGCATGCTGATCGGGTATCCGGCAGGGTGCAAATGGGTCGGAACGGGTCATCCTGTGCCTGGAATACCTGGGGGCTGCTCAGGAAAGTTGGGGGCTGCTCAGCGGATTCTATTGGTCTCCGGCATGCTGATCGGGTATCCGGCAGGGTGGACACGGGTCGGAACGGGTCATCCTGTGCCTGGATTACCTGGGGGCTGCTCAGGAAAGTCGGGGGCTGCTCAGCGGATTCTATTGGTCTCCGGCATGCTGATCGGGCATCCGGCAGGGTGCAAATGGGTCGGAACGGGTCATCCTGTGCCTGGATTACCTGGGGGCTGCTCAGGAAAGTTGGGGGCTGCTCAGCGGATTCTATTGGTCTCCGGCATGCTGATCGGGCATCCGGCAGGGTGCAAATGGGTCGGAACGGGTCATCCTGTGCCTGGATTACCTGGGGGCTGCTCAGGAAAGTTGGGGGCTGCTCAGCGGATTCTATTGGTCTCCGGCATGCTGATCGGGTATCCGGCAGGGTGGACACGGGTCGGAACGGGTCATCCTGTGCCTGGATTACCTGGGGGCTGCTCAGGAAAGTCGGGGGCTGCTCAGCGGATTCTATTGGTCTCCGGCATGCTGATCGGGCATCCGGCAGGGTGCAAATGGGTCGGAACGGGTCATCCTGTGCCTGGATTACCTGGGGGCTGCTCAGGAACGTTGGGGGCTGCTCAGCGGATTCTATTGGTCTCCGGCATGCTGATCGGGCATCCGGCAGGGTGCAAATGGGTCGGAACGGGTCATCCTGTGCCTGGATTACCTGGGGGCTGCTCAGGAAAGTTGGGGGCTGCTCAGCGGATTCTATTGGTCTCCGGCATGCTGATCGGGTATCCGGCAGGGTGGACACGGGTCGGAACGGGTCATCCTGTGCCTGGATTACCTGGGGGCTGCTCAGGAAAGTTGGGGGCTGCTCAGCGGATTCTATTGGTCTCCGGCATGCTGATCGGGTATCCGGCAGGGTGCAAATGGGTCGGAACGGGTCATCCTGTGCCTGGAATACCTGGGGGCTGCTCAGGAAAGTTGGGGGCTGCTCAGCGGATTCTATTGGTCTCCGGCATGCTGATCGGGTATCCGGCAGGGTGGACACGGGTCGGAACGGGTCATCCTGTGCCTGGATTACCTGGGGGCTGCTCAGGAAAGTCGGGGGCTGCTCAGCGGATTCTATTGGTCTCCGGCATGCTGATCGGGCATCCGGCAGGGTGCAAATGGGTCGGAACGGGTCATCCTGTGCCTGGATTACCTGGGGGCTGCTCAGGAAAGTTGGGGGCTGCTCAGCGGATTCTATTGGTCTCCGGCATGCTGATCGGGTATCCGGCAGGGTGGACACGGGTCGGAACGGGTCATCCTGTGCCTGGATTACCTGGGGGCTGCTCAGGAAAGTCGGGGGCTGCTCAGCGGATTCTATTGGTCTCCGGCATGCTGATCGGGCATCCGGCAGGGTGCAAATGGGTCGGAACGGGTCATCCTGTGCCTGGATTACCTGGGGGCTGCTCAGGAACGTTGGGGGCTGCTCAGCGGATTCTATTGGTCTCCGGCATGCTGATCGGGCATCCGGCAGGGTGCAAATGGGTCGGAACGGGTCATCCTGTGCCTGGATTACCTGGGGGCTGCTCAGGAAAGTTGGGGGCTGCTCAGCGGATTCTATTGGTCTCCGGCATGCTGATCGGGTATCCGGCAGGGTGGACACGGGTCGGAACGGGTCATCCTGTGCCTGGATTACCTGGGGGCTGCTCAGGAAAGTCGGGGGCTGCTCAGCGGATTCTATTGGTCTCCGGCATGCTGATCGGGCATCCGGCAGGGTGCAAATGGGTCGGAACGGGTCATCCTGTGCCTGGATTACCTGGGGGCTGCTCAGGAACGTTGGGGGCTGCTCAGCGGATTCTATTGGTCTCCGGCATGCTGATCGGGCATCCGGCAGGGTGCAAATGGGTCGGAACGGGTCATCCTGTGCCTGGATTACCTGGGGGCTGCTCAGGAAAGTTGGGGGCTGCTCAGCGGATTCTATTGGTCTCCGGCATGCTGATCGGGTATCCGGCAGGGTGGACACGGGTCGGAACGGGTCATCCTGTGCCTGGATTACCTGGGGGCTGCTCAGGAAAGTTGGGGGCTGCTCAGCGGATTCTATTGGTCTCCGGCATGCTGATCGGGTATCCGGCAGGGTGGACACGGGTCGGAACGGGTCATCCTGTGCCTGGATTACCTGGGGGCTGCTCAGGAAAGTTGGGGGCTGCTCAGCGGATTCTATTGGTCTCCGGCATGCTGATCGGGTATCCGGCAGGGTGCAAATGGGTCGGAACGGGTCATCCTGTGCCTGGAATACCTGGGGGCTGCTCAGGAAAGTTGGGGGCTGCTCAGCGGATTCTATTGGTCTCCGGCATGCTGATCGGGTATCCGGCAGGGTGGACACGGGTCGGAACGGGTCATCCTGTGCCTGGAATACCTGGGGGCTGCTCAGGAAAGTCGGGGGCTGCTCAGCGGATTCTATTGGTCTCCGGCATGCTGATCGGGCATCCGGCAGGGTGCAAATGGGTCGGAACGGGTCATCCTGTGCCTGGATTACCTGGGGGCTGCTCAGGAAAGTTGGGGGCTGCTCAGCGGATTCTATTGGTCTCCGGCATGCTGATCGGGCATCCGGCAGGGTGCAAATGGGTCGGAACGGGTCATCCTGTGCCTGGATTACCTGGGGGCTGCTCAGGAAAGTTGGGGGCTGCTCAGCGGATTCTATTGGTCTCCGGCATGCTGATCGGGTATCCGGCAGGGTGGACACGGGTCGGAACGGGTCATCCTGTGCCTGGATTACCTGGGGGCTGCTCAGGAAAGTCGGGGGCTGCTCAGCGGATTCTATTGGTCTCCGGCATGCTGATCGGGCATCCGGCAGGGTGCAAATGGGTCGGAACGGGTCATCCTGTGCCTGGATTACCTGGGGGCTGCTCAGGAACGTTGGGGGCTGCTCAGCGGATTCTATTGGTCTCCGGCATGCTGATCGGGCATCCGGCAGGGTGCAAATGGGTCGGAACGGGTCATCCTGTGCCTGGATTACCTGGGGGCTGCTCAGGAAAGTTGGGGGCTGCTCAGCGGATTCTATTGGTCTCCGGCATGCTGATCGGGTATCCGGCAGGGTGGACACGGGTCGGAACGGGTCATCCTGTGCCTGGATTACCTGGGGGCTGCTCAGGAAAGTCGGGGGCTGCTCAGCGGATTCTATTGGTCTCCGGCATGCTGATCGGGCATCCGGCAGGGTGCAAATGGGTCGGAACGGGTCATCCTGTGCCTGGAATACCTGGGGGCTGCTCAGGAAAGTTGGGGGCTGCTCAGCGGATTCTATTGGTCTCCGGCATGCTGATCGGGTATCCGGCAGGGTGGACACGGGTCGGAACGGGTCATCCTGTGCCTGGATTACCTGGGGGCTGCTCAGCGGATTCTATTGGTCTCCGGCATGCTGATCGGGTATCCGGCAGGGTGGACACGGGTCGGAACGGGTCATCCTGTGCCTGGATTACCTGGGGGCTGCTCAGGAAAGTCGGGGGCTGCTCAGCGGATTCTATTGGTCTCCGGCATGCTGATCGGGCATCCGGCAGGGTGCAAATGGGTCGGAACGGGTCATCCTGTGCCTGGAATACCTGGGGGCTGCTCAGGAAAGTTGGGGGCTGCTCAGCGGATTCTATTGGTCTCCGGCATGCTGATCGGGTATCCGGCAGGGTGGACACGGGTCGGAACGGGTCATCCTGTGCCTGGATTACCTGGGGGCTGCTCAGGAAAGTCGGGGGCTGCTCAGCGGATTCTATTGGTCTCCGGCATGCTGATCGGGCATCCGGCAGGGTGCAAATGGGTCGGAACGGGTCATCCTGTGCCTGGATTACCTGGGGGCTGCTCAGGAAAGTTGGGGGCTGCTCAGCGGATTCTATTGGTCTCCGGCATGCTGATCGGGCATCCGGCAGGGTGCAAATGGGTCGGAACGGGTCATCCTGTGCCTGGATTACCTGGGGGCTGCTCAGGAAAGTTGGGGGCTGCTCAGCGGATTCTATTGGTCTCCGGCATGCTGATCGGGTATCCGGCAGGGTGGACACGGGTCGGAACGGGTCATCCTGTGCCTGGATTACCTGGGGGCTGCTCAGGAAAGTCGGGGGCTGCTCAGCGGATTCTATTGGTCTCCGGCATGCTGATCGGGCATCCGGCAGGGTGCAAATGGGTCGGAACGGGTCATCCTGTGCCTGGAATACCTGGGGGCTGCTCAGGAAAGTTGGGGGCTGCTCAGCGGATTCTATTGGTCTCCGGCATGCTGATCGGGCATCCGGCAGGGTGCAAATGGGTCGGAACGGGTCATCCTGTGCCTGGATTACCTGGGGGCTGCTCAGGAAAGTTGGGGGCTGCTCAGCGGATTCTATTGGTCTCCGGCATGCTGATCGGGCATCCGGCAGGGTGCAAATGGGTCGGAACGGGTCATCCTGTGCCTGGATTACCTGGGGGCTGCTCAGGAAAGTTGGGGGCTGCTCAGCGGATTCTATTGGTCTCCGGCATGCTGATCGGGTATCCGGCAGGGTGGACACGGGTCGGAACGGGTCATCCTGTGCCTGGATTACCTGGGGGCTGCTCAGGAAAGTCGGGGGCTGCTCAGCGGATTCTATTGGTCTCCGGCATGCTGATCGGGTATCCGGCAGGGTGGACACGGGTCGGAACGGGTCATCCTGTGCCTGGATTACCTGGGGGCTGCTCAGGAAAGTTGGGGGCTGCTCAGCGGATTCTATTGGTCTCCGGCATGCTGATCGGGTATCCGGCAGGGTGCAAATGGGTCGGAACGGGTCATCCTGTGCCTGGAATACCTGGGGGCTGCCTCACCCTTGTCACCAAACCTACCTCTGCTACCAGGGGGGATAAAATCCAACTTGCTGCCTTCACGTGGCGCCCCCTGTGATTACCCTCCTCCGAGGGGAAACTAAAGCAAGCTCTGGTAACTCTTTTTCCGCTGTGTGCCCTGTTTCATATATGCGGAGGGGCCCTTTCTGCACGGCTTTGGTTTTATTGATGTTGTGGTGTGCGTGGTTTATTTTCCCTTTTTTTGTTGTTTTCGCAGCATTTTATGCTGTCGGGTGAGCTTCCGCCCCATGGGAGGCGCTCCTTCCGGCTTGCGCTGCCCACCCATCCCACCCCCGTCCCCTTCCCACATTCTTTCTTTTCTTTTAGGGGAGACGTCCTCGCAGTGGCTGTTTGGCCTGACGCGATTCCCCGCCTCAAAGCAGACCCACCTGGCAGCTACTCAAGGCACATGAGGAGTGAGAGGCGTCAACGGGCGCAACGCCCCTCCCTGCGGTCCGGCTTCCGCCACGTGGCTGACTCAAAGCAGCGAAGTGACCAACGGGAGCGACATGAAAAAAAAAAAAATTGGTCTCCGGCATGCTGATCGGGTATCCGGCAGGGTGCAAATGGGTCGGAACGGGTCATCCTGTGCCTGGAATACCTGGGGGCTGCTCAGGAAAGTTGGGGGCTGCTCAGCGGATTCTATTGGTCTCCGGCATGCTGATCGGGTATCCGGCAGGGTGGACACGGGTCGGAACGGGTCATCCTGTGCCTGGATTACCTGGGGGCTGCTCAGGAAAGTCGGGGGCTGCTCAGCGGATTCTATTGGTCTCCGGCATGCTGATCGGGCATCCGGCAGGGTGCAAATGGGTCGGAACGGGTCATCCTGTGCCTGGATTACCTGGGGGCTGCTCAGGAAAGTTGGGGGCTGCTCAGCGGATTCTATTGGTCTCCGGCATGCTGATCGGGCATCCGGCAGGGTGCAAATGGGTCGGAACGGGTCATCCTGTGCCTGGATTACCTGGGGGCTGCTCAGGAAAGTTGGGGGCTGCTCAGCGGATTCTATTGGTCTCCGGCATGCTGATCGGGTATCCGGCAGGGTGGACACGGGTCGGAACGGGTCATCCTGTGCCTGGATTACCTGGGGGCTGCTCAGGAAAGTCGGGGGCTGCTCAGCGGATTCTATTGGTCTCCGGCATGCTGATCGGGCATCCGGCAGGGTGCAAATGGGTCGGAACGGGTCATCCTGTGCCTGGATTACCTGGGGGCTGCTCAGGAACGTTGGGGGCTGCTCAGCGGATTCTATTGGTCTCCGGCATGCTGATCGGGCATCCGGCAGGGTGCAAATGGGTCGGAACGGGTCATCCTGTGCCTGGATTACCTGGGGGCTGCTCAGGAAAGTTGGGGGCTGCTCAGCGGATTCTATTGGTCTCCGGCATGCTGATCGGGTATCCGGCAGGGTGGACACGGGTCGGAACGGGTCATCCTGTGCCTGGATTACCTGGGGGCTGCTCAGGAAAGTTGGGGGCTGCTCAGCGGATTCTATTGGTCTCCGGCATGCTGATCGGGTATCCGGCAGGGTGCAAATGGGTCGGAACGGGTCATCCTGTGCCTGGAATACCTGGGGGCTGCTCAGGAAAGTTGGGGGCTGCTCAGCGGATTCTATTGGTCTCCGGCATGCTGATCGGGTATCCGGCAGGGTGGACACGGGTCGGAACGGGTCATCCTGTGCCTGGATTACCTGGGGGCTGCTCAGGAAAGTCGGGGGCTGCTCAGCGGATTCTATTGGTCTCCGGCATGCTGATCGGGCATCCGGCAGGGTGCAAATGGGTCGGAACGGGTCATCCTGTGCCTGGATTACCTGGGGGCTGCTCAGGAAAGTTGGGGGCTGCTCAGCGGATTCTATTGGTCTCCGGCATGCTGATCGGGTATCCGGCAGGGTGGACACGGGTCGGAACGGGTCATCCTGTGCCTGGATTACCTGGGGGCTGCTCAGGAAAGTCGGGGGCTGCTCAGCGGATTCTATTGGTCTCCGGCATGCTGATCGGGCATCCGGCAGGGTGCAAATGGGTCGGAACGGGTCATCCTGTGCCTGGATTACCTGGGGGCTGCTCAGGAACGTTGGGGGCTGCTCAGCGGATTCTATTGGTCTCCGGCATGCTGATCGGGCATCCGGCAGGGTGCAAATGGGTCGGAACGGGTCATCCTGTGCCTGGATTACCTGGGGGCTGCTCAGGAAAGTTGGGGGCTGCTCAGCGGATTCTATTGGTCTCCGGCATGCTGATCGGGTATCCGGCAGGGTGGACACGGGTCGGAACGGGTCATCCTGTGCCTGGATTACCTGGGGGCTGCTCAGGAAAGTCGGGGGCTGCTCAGCGGATTCTATTGGTCTCCGGCATGCTGATCGGGCATCCGGCAGGGTGCAAATGGGTCGGAACGGGTCATCCTGTGCCTGGATTACCTGGGGGCTGCTCAGGAACGTTGGGGGCTGCTCAGCGGATTCTATTGGTCTCCGGCATGCTGATCGGGCATCCGGCAGGGTGCAAATGGGTCGGAACGGGTCATCCTGTGCCTGGATTACCTGGGGGCTGCTCAGGAAAGTTGGGGGCTGCTCAGCGGATTCTATTGGTCTCCGGCATGCTGATCGGGTATCCGGCAGGGTGGACACGGGTCGGAACGGGTCATCCTGTGCCTGGATTACCTGGGGGCTGCTCAGGAAAGTCGGGGGCTGCTCAGCGGATTCTATTGGTCTCCGGCATGCTGATCGGGCATCCGGCAGGGTGCAAATGGGTCGGAACGGGTCATCCTGTGCCTGGATTACCTGGGGGCTGCTCAGGAAAGTTGGGGGCTGCTCAGCGGATTCTATTGGTCTCCGGCATGCTGATCGGGTATCCGGCAGGGTGGACACGGGTCGGAACGGGTCATCCTGTGCCTGGATTACCTGGGGGCTGCTCAGGAAAGTTGGGGGCTGCTCAGCGGATTCTATTGGTCTCCGGCATGCTGATCGGGTATCCGGCAGGGTGGACACGGGTCGGAACGGGTCATCCTGTGCCTGGATTACCTGGGGGCTGCTCAGGAAAGTCGGGGGCTGCTCAGCGGATTCTATTGGTCTCCGGCATGCTGATCGGGCATCCGGCAGGGTGCAAATGGGTCGGAACGGGTCATCCTGTGCCTGGAATACCTGGGGGCTGCTCAGGAAAGTTGGGGGCTGCTCAGCGGATTCTATTGGTCTCCGGCATGCTGATCGGGTATCCGGCAGGGTGGACACGGGTCGGAACGGGTCATCCTGTGCCTGGATTACCTGGGGGCTGCTCAGGAAAGTCGGGGGCTGCTCAGCGGATTCTATTGGTCTCCGGCATGCTGATCGGGCATCCGGCAGGGTGCAAATGGGTCGGAACGGGTCATCCTGTGCCTGGATTACCTGGGGGCTGCTCAGGAAAGTTGGGGGCTGCTCAGCGGATTCTATTGGTCTCCGGCATGCTGATCGGGTATCCGGCAGGGTGGACACGGGTCGGAACGGGTCATCCTGTGCCTGGATTACCTGGGGGCTGCTCAGGAAAGTTGGGGGCTGCTCAGCGGATTCTATTGGTCTCCGGCATGCTGATCGGGTATCCGGCAGGGTGCAAATGGGTCGGAACGGGTCATCCTGTGCCTGGAATACCTGGGGGCTGCTCAGGAAAGTTGGGGGCTGCTCAGCGGATTCTATTGGTCTCCGGCATGCTGATCGGGTATCCGGCAGGGTGGACACGGGTCGGAACGGGTCATCCTGTGCCTGGAATACCTGGGGGCTGCTCAGGAAAGTCGGGGGCTGCTCAGCGGATTCTATTGGTCTCCGGCATGCTGATCGGGCATCCGGCAGGGTGCAAATGGGTCGGAACGGGTCATCCTGTGCCTGGATTACCTGGGGGCTGCTCAGGAACGTTGGGGGCTGCTCAGCGGATTCTATTGGTCTCCGGCATGCTGATCGGGCATCCGGCAGGGTGCAAATGGGTCGGAACGGGTCATCCTGTGCCTGGAATACCTGGGGGCTGCTCAGGAAAGTTGGGGGCTGCTCAGCGGATTCTATTGGTCTCCGGCATGCTGATCGGGTATCCGGCAGGGTGGACACGGGTCGGAACGGGTCATCCTGTGCCTGGATTACCTGGGGGCTGCTCAGGAAAGTTGGGGGCTGCTCAGCGGATTCTATTGGTCTCCGGCATGCTGATCGGGTATCCGGCAGGGTGGACACGGGTCGGAACGGGTCATCCTGTGCCTGGATTACCTGGGGGCTGCTCAGGAAAGTCGGGGGCTGCTCAGCGGATTCTATTGGTCTCCGGCATGCTGATCGGGCATCCGGCAGGGTGCAAATGGGTCGGAACGGGTCATCCTGTGCCTGGAATACCTGGGGGCTGCTCAGGAAAGTTGGGGGCTGCTCAGCGGATTCTATTGGTCTCCGGCATGCTGATCGGGTATCCGGCAGGGTGGACACGGGTCGGAACGGGTCATCCTGTGCCTGGATTACCTGGGGGCTGCTCAGGAAAGTTGGGGGCTGCTCAGCGGATTCTATTGGTCTCCGGCATGCTGATCGGGTATCCGGCAGGGTGGACACGGGTCGGAACGGGTCATCCTGTGCCTGGATTACCTGGGGGCTGCTCAGGAAAGTCGGGGGCTGCTCAGCGGATTCTATTGGTCTCCGGCATGCTGATCGGGTATCCGGCAGGGTGGACACGGGTCGGAACGGGTCATCCTGTGCCTGGATTACCTGGGGGCTGCTCAGGAAAGTTGGGGGCTGCTCAGCGGATTCTATTGGTCTCCGGCATGCTGATCGGGTATCCGGCAGGGTGGACACGGGTCGGAACGGGTCATCCTGTGCCTGGATTACCTGGGGGCTGCTCAGGAAAGTCGGGGGCTGCTCAGCGGATTCTATTGGTCTCCGGCATGCTGATCGGGTATCCGGCAGGGTGGACACGGGTCGGAACGGGTCATCCTGTGCCTGGAATACCTGGGGGCTGCTCAGGAAAGTTGGGGGCTGCTCAGCGGATTCTATTGGTCTCCGGCATGCTGATCGGGTATCCGGCAGGGTGGACACGGGTCGGAACGGGTCATCCTGTGCCTGGATTACCTGGGGGCTGCTCAGGAAAGTCGGGGGCTGCTCAGCGGATTCTATTGGTCTCCGGCATGCTGATCGGGCATCCGGCAGGGTGCAAATGGGTCGGAACGGGTCATCCTGTGCCTGGATTACCTGGGGGCTGCTCAGGAAAGTTGGGGGCTGCTCAGCGGATTCTATTGGTCTCCGGCATGCTGATCGGGCATCCGGCAGGGTGCAAATGGGTCGGAACGGGTCATCCTGTGCCTGGATTACCTGGGGGCTGCTCAGGAAAGTTGGGGGCTGCTCAGCGGATTCTATTGGTCTCCGGCATGCTGATCGGGTATCCGGCAGGGTGGACACGGGTCGGAACGGGTCATCCTGTGCCTGGATTACCTGGGGGCTGCTCAGGAAAGTCGGGGGCTGCTCAGCGGATTCTATTGGTCTCCGGCATGCTGATCGGGCATCCGGCAGGGTGCAAATGGGTCGGAACGGGTCATCCTGTGCCTGGAATACCTGGGGGCTGCTCAGGAAAGTTGGGGGCTGCTCAGCGGATTCTATTGGTCTCCGGCATGCTGATCGGGCATCCGGCAGGGTGCAAATGGGTCGGAACGGGTCATCCTGTGCCTGGATTACCTGGGGGCTGCTCAGGAAAGTTGGGGGCTGCTCAGCGGATTCTATTGGTCTCCGGCATGCTGATCGGGTATCCGGCAGGGTGGACACGGGTCGGAACGGGTCATCCTGTGCCTGGATTACCTGGGGGCTGCTCAGGAAAGTCGGGGGCTGCTCAGCGGATTCTATTGGTCTCCGGCATGCTGATCGGGCATCCGGCAGGGTGCAAATGGGTCGGAACGGGTCATCCTGTGCCTGGATTACCTGGGGGCTGCTCAGGAAAGTTGGGGGCTGCTCAGCGGATTCTATTGGTCTCCGGCATGCTGATCGGGTATCCGGCAGGGTGGACACGGGTCGGAACGGGTCATCCTGTGCCTGGATTACCTGGGGGCTGCTCAGGAAAGTTGGGGGCTGCTCAGCGGATTCTATTGGTCTCCGGCATGCTGATCGGGCATCCGGCAGGGTGCAAATGGGTCGGAACGGGTCATCCTGTGCCTGGAATACCTGGGGGCTGCTCAGGAAAGTTGGGGGCTGCTCAGCGGATTCTATTGGTCTCCGGCATGCTGATCGGGTATCCGGCAGGGTGGACACGGGTCGGAACGGGTCATCCTGTGCCTGGATTACCTGGGGGCTGCTCAGGAAAGTTGGGGGCTGCTCAGCGGATTCTATTGGTCTCCGGCATGCTGATCGGGTATCCGGCAGGGTGGACACGGGTCGGAACGGGTCATCCTGTGCCTGGATTACCTGGGGGCTGCTCAGGAAAGTCGGGGGCTGCTCAGCGGATTCTATTGGTCTCCGGCATGCTGATCGGGCATCCGGCAGGGTGCAAATGGGTCGGAACGGGTCATCCTGTGCCTGGAATACCTGGGGGCTGCTCAGGAAAGTTGGGGGCTGCTCAGCGGATTCTATTGGTCTCCGGCATGCTGATCGGGTATCCGGCAGGGTGGACACGGGTCGGAACGGGTCATCCTGTGCCTGGATTACCTGGGGGCTGCTCAGGAAAGTCGGGGGCTGCTCAGCGGATTCTATTGGTCTCCGGCATGCTGATCGGGCATCCGGCAGGGTGCAAATGGGTCGGAACGGGTCATCCTGTGCCTGGATTACCTGGGGGCTGCTCAGGAAAGTTGGGGGCTGCTCAGCGGATTCTATTGGTCTCCGGCATGCTGATCGGGTATCCGGCAGGGTGGACACGGGTCGGAACGGGTCATCCTGTGCCTGGATTACCTGGGGGCTGCTCAGGAAAGTTGGGGGCTGCTCAGCGGATTCTATTGGTCTCCGGCATGCTGATCGGGTATCCGGCAGGGTGGACACGGGTCGGAACGGGTCATCCTGTGCCTGGATTACCTGGGGGCTGCTCAGGAAAGTCGGGGGCTGCTCAGCGGATTCTATTGGTCTCCGGCATGCTGATCGGGCATCCGGCAGGGTGCAAATGGGTCGGAACGGGTCATCCTGTGCCTGGAATACCTGGGGGCTGCTCAGGAAAGTTGGGGGCTGCTCAGCGGATTCTATTGGTCTCCGGCATGCTGATCGGGCATCCGGCAGGGTGCAAATGGGTCGGAACGGGTCATCCTGTGCCTGGATTACCTGGGGGCTGCTCAGGAAAGTTGGGGGCTGCTCAGCGGATTCTATTGGTCTCCGGCATGCTGATCGGGCATCCGGCAGGGTGCAAATGGGTCGGAACGGGTCATCCTGTGCCTGGATTACCTGGGGGCTGCTCAGGAAAGTTGGGGGCTGCTCAGCGGATTCTATTGGTCTCCGGCATGCTGATCGGGTATCCGGCAGGGTGGACACGGGTCGGAACGGGTCATCCTGTGCCTGGATTACCTGGGGGCTGCTCAGGAAAGTCGGGGGCTGCTCAGCGGATTCTATTGGTCTCCGGCATGCTGATCGGGCATCCGGCAGGGTGCAAATGGGTCGGAACGGGTCATCCTGTGCCTGGATTACCTGGGGGCTGCTCAGGAAAGTTGGGGGCTGCTCAGCGGATTCTATTGGTCTCCGGCATGCTGATCGGGTATCCGGCAGGGTGGACACGGGTCGGAACGGGTCATCCTGTGCCTGGATTACCTGGGGGCTGCTCAGGAAAGTTGGGGGCTGCTCAGCGGATTCTATTGGTCTCCGGCATGCTGATCGGGCATCCGGCAGGGTGCAAATGGGTCGGAACGGGTCATCCTGTGCCTGGAATACCTGGGGGCTGCTCAGGAAAGTTGGGGGCTGCTCAGCGGATTCTATTGGTCTCCGGCATGCTGATCGGGTATCCGGCAGGGTGGACACGGGTCGGAACGGGTCATCCTGTGCCTGGATTACCTGGGGGCTGCTCAGGAAAGTTGGGGGCTGCTCAGCGGATTCTATTGGTCTCCGGCATGCTGATCGGGTATCCGGCAGGGTGGACACGGGTCGGAACGGGTCATCCTGTGCCTGGATTACCTGGGGGCTGCTCAGGAAAGTCGGGGGCTGCTCAGCGGATTCTATTGGTCTCCGGCATGCTGATCGGGCATCCGGCAGGGTGCAAATGGGTCGGAACGGGTCATCCTGTGCCTGGAATACCTGGGGGCTGCTCAGGAAAGTTGGGGGCTGCTCAGCGGATTCTATTGGTCTCCGGCATGCTGATCGGGTATCCGGCAGGGTGGACACGGGTCGGAACGGGTCATCCTGTGCCTGGATTACCTGGGGGCTGCTCAGGAAAGTTGGGGGCTGCTCAGCGGATTCTATTGGTCTCCGGCATGCTGATCGGGTATCCGGCAGGGTGGACACGGGTCGGAACGGGTCATCCTGTGCCTGGATTACCTGGGGGCTGCTCAGGAAAGTCGGGGGCTGCTCAGCGGATTCTATTGGTCTCCGGCATGCTGATCGGGCATCCGGCAGGGTGCAAATGGGTCGGAACGGGTCATCCTGTGCCTGGATTACCTGGGGGCTGCTCAGGAAAGTTGGGGGCTGCTCAGCGGATTCTATTGGTCTCCGGCATGCTGATCGGGTATCCGGCAGGGTGGACACGGGTCGGAACGGGTCATCCTGTGCCTGGATTACCTGGGGGCTGCTCAGGAAAGTCGGGGGCTGCTCAGCGGATTCTATTGGTCTCCGGCATGCTGATCGGGCATCCGGCAGGGTGCAAATGGGTCGGAACGGGTCATCCTGTGCCTGGAATACCTGGGGGCTGCCTCACCCTTGTCACCAAACCTACCTCTGCTACCAGGGGGGATAAAATCCAACTTGCTGCCTTCACGTGGCGCCCCCTGTGATTACCCTCCTCCGAGGGGAAACTAAAGCAAGCTCTGGTAACTCTTTTTCCGCTGTGTGCCCTGTTTCATATATGCGGAGGGGCCCTTTCTGCACGGCTTTGGTTTTATTGATGTTGTGGTGTGCGTGGTTTATTTTCCCTTTTTTTGTTGTTTTCGCAGCATTTTATGCTGTCGGGTGAGCTTCCGCCCCATGGGAGGCGCTCCTTCCGGCTTGCGCTGCCCACCCATCCCACCCCCGTCCCCTTCCCACATTCTTTCTTTTCTTTTAGGGGAGACGTCCTCGCAGTGGCTGTTTGGCCTGACGCGATTCCCCGCCTCAAAGCAGACCCACCTGGCAGCTACTCAAGGCACATGAGGAGTGAGAGGCGTCAACGGGCGCAACGCCCCTCCCTGCGGTCCGGCTTCCGCCACGTGGCTGACTCAAAGCAGCGAAGTGACCAACGGGAGCGACATGGAAAAAAAAAAATTGGTCTCCGGCATGCTGATCGGGCATCCGGCAGGGTGCAAATGGGTCGGAACGGGTCATCCTGTGCCTGGATTACCTGGGGGCTGCTCAGGAAAGTTGGGGGCTGCTCAGCGGATTCTATTGGTCTCCGGCATGCTGATCGGGCATCCGGCAGGGTGCAAATGGGTCGGAACGGGTCATCCTGTGCCTGGATTACCTGGGGGCTGCTCAGGAAAGTTGGGGGCTGCTCAGCGGATTCTATTGGTCTCCGGCATGCTGATCGGGCATCCGGCAGGGTGCAAATGGGTCGGAACGGGTCATCCTGTGCCTGGATTACCTGGGGGCTGCTCAGGAAAGTTGGGGGCTGCTCAGCGGATTCTATTGGTCTCCGGCATGCTGATCGGGTATCCGGCAGGGTGGACACGGGTCGGAACGGGTCATCCTGTGCCTGGATTACCTGGGGGCTGCTCAGGAAAGTCGGGGGCTGCTCAGCGGATTCTATTGGTCTCCGGCATGCTGATCGGGCATCCGGCAGGGTGCAAATGGGTCGGAACGGGTCATCCTGTGCCTGGATTACCTGGGGGCTGCTCAGGAAAGTTGGGGGCTGCTCAGCGGATTCTATTGGTCTCCGGCATGCTGATCGGGTATCCGGCAGGGTGGACACGGGTCGGAACGGGTCATCCTGTGCCTGGATTACCTGGGGGCTGCTCAGGAAAGTCGGGGGCTGCTCAGCGGATTCTATTGGTCTCCGGCATGCTGATCGGGCATCCGGCAGGGTGCAAATGGGTCGGAACGGGTCATCCTGTGCCTGGATTACCTGGGGGCTGCTCAGGAAAGTTGGGGGCTGCTCAGCGGATTCTATTGGTCTCCGGCATGCTGATCGGGTATCCGGCAGGGTGGACACGGGTCGGAACGGGTCATCCTGTGCCTGGATTACCTGGGGGCTGCTCAGGAAAGTTGGGGGCTGCTCAGCGGATTCTATTGGTCTCCGGCATGCTGATCGGGTATCCGGCAGGGTGGACACGGGTCGGAACGGGTCATCCTGTGCCTGGATTACCTGGGGGCTGCTCAGGAAAGTCGGGGGCTGCTCAGCGGATTCTATTGGTCTCCGGCATGCTGATCGGGCATCCGGCAGGGTGCAAATGGGTCGGAACGGGTCATCCTGTGCCTGGAATACCTGGGGGCTGCTCAGGAAAGTTGGGGGCTGCTCAGCGGATTCTATTGGTCTCCGGCATGCTGATCGGGTATCCGGCAGGGTGGACACGGGTCGGAACGGGTCATCCTGTGCCTGGATTACCTGGGGGCTGCTCAGGAAAGTCGGGGGCTGCTCAGCGGATTCTATTGGTCTCCGGCATGCTGATCGGGCATCCGGCAGGGTGCAAATGGGTCGGAACGGGTCATCCTGTGCCTGGATTACCTGGGGGCTGCTCAGGAAAGTTGGGGGCTGCTCAGCGGATTCTATTGGTCTCCGGCATGCTGATCGGGCATCCGGCAGGGTGCAAATGGGTCGGAACGGGTCATCCTGTGCCTGGAATACCTGGTGGCTGCTCAGGAAAGTTGGGGGCTGCTCAGCGGATTCTATTGGTCTCCGGCATGCTGATCGGGTATCCGGCAGGGTGGACACGGGTCGGAACGGGTCATCCTGTGCCTGGATTACCTGGGGGCTGCTCAGGAAAGTCGGGGGCTGCTCAGCGGATTCTATTGGTCTCCGGCATGCTGATCGGGCATCCGGCAGGGTGCAAATGGGTCGGAACGGGTCATCCTGTGCCTGGATTACCTGGGGGCTGCTCAGGAAAGTTGGGGGCTGCTCAGCGGATTCTATTGGTCTCCGGCATGCTGATCGGGCATCCGGCAGGGTGCAAATGGGTCGGAACGGGTCATCCTGTGCCTGGATTACCTGGGGGCTGCTCAGGAAAGTTGGGGGCTGCTCAGCGGATTCTATTGGTCTCCGGCATGCTGATCGGGTATCCGGCAGGGTGGACACGGGTCGGAACGGGTCATCCTGTGCCTGGATTACCTGGGGGCTGCTCAGGAAAGTTGGGGGCTGCTCAGCGGATTCTATTGGTCTCCGGCATGCTGATCGGGCATCCGGCAGGGTGCAAATGGGTCGGAACGGGTCATCCTGTGCCTGGAATACCTGGGGGCTGCTCAGGAAAGTTGGGGGCTGCTCAGCGGATTCTATTGGTCTCCGGCATGCTGATCGGGTATCCGGCAGGGTGGACACGGGTCGGAACGGGTCATCCTGTGCCTGGAATACCTGGGGGCTGCTCAGGAAAGTTGGGGGCTGCTCAGCGGATTCTATTGGTCTCCGGCATGCTGATCGGGTATCCGGCAGGGTGGACACGGGTCGGAACGGGTCATCCTGTGCCTGGATTACCTGGGGGCTGCTCAGGAAAGTTGGGGGCTGCTCAGCGGATTCTATTGGTCTCCGGCATGCTGATCGGGCATCCGGCAGGGTGCAAATGGGTCGGAACGGGTCATCCTGTGCCTGGATTACCTGGGGGCTGCTCAGGAAAGTTGGGGGCTGCTCAGCGGATTCTATTGGTCTCCGGCATGCTGATCGGGTATCCGGCAGGGTGGACACGGGTCGGAACGGGTCATCCTGTGCCTGGATTACCTGGGGGCTGCTCAGGATAGTCGGGGGCTGCTCAGCGGATTCTATTGGTCTCCGGCATGCTGATCGGGCATCCGGCAGGGTGCAAATGGGTCGGAACGGGTCATCCTGTGCCTGGATTACCTGGGGGCTGCTCAGGAAAGTTGGGGGCTGCTCAGCGGATTCTATTGGTCTCCGGCATGCTGATCGGGCATCCGGCAGGGTGCAAATGGGTCGGAACGGGTCATCCTGTGCCTGGATTACCTGGGGGCTGCTCAGGAAAGTCGGGGGCTGCTCAGCGGATTCTATTGGTCTCCGGCATGCTGATCGGGCATCCGGCAGGGTGCAAATGGGTCGGAACGGGTCATCCTGTGCCTGGATTACCTGGGGGCTGCTCAGGAAAGTTGGGGGCTGCTCAGCGGATTCTATTGGTCTCCGGCATGCTGATCGGGCATCCGGCAGGGTGCAAATGGGTCGGAACGGGTCATCCTGTGCCTGGATTACCTGGGGGCTGCTCAGGAAAGTTGGGGGCTGCTCAGCGGATTCTATTGGTCTCCGGCATGCTGATCGGGCATCCGGCAGGGTGCAAATGGGTCGGAACGGGTCATCCTGTGCCTGGAATACCTGGGGGCTGCTCAGGAAAGTTGGGGGCTGCTCAGCGGATTCTATTGGTCTCCGGCATGCTGATCGGGTATCCGGCAGGGTGGACACGGGTCGGAACGGGTCATCCTGTGCCTGGATTACCTGGGGGCTGCTCAGGAAAGTCGGGGGCTGCTCAGCGGATTCTATTGGTCTCCGGCATGCTGATCGGGCATCCGGCAGGGTGCAAATGGGTCGGAACGGGTCATCCTGTGCCTGGAATACCTGGGGGCTGCTCAGGAAAGTTAGGGGCTGCTCAGCGGATTCTATTGGTCTCCGGCATGCTGATCGGGTATCCGGCAGGGTGGACACGGGTCGGAACGGGTCATCCTGTGCCTGGATTACCTGGGGGCTGCTCAGGAAAGTCGGGGGCTGCTCAGCGGATTCTATTGGTCTCCGGCATGCTGATCGGGCATCCGGCAGGGTGCAAATGGGTCGGAACGGGTCATCCTGTGCCTGGAATACCTGGGGGCTGCTCAGGAAAGTTGGGGGCTGCTCAGCGGATTCTATTGGTCTCCGGCATGCTGATCGGGCATCCGGCAGGGTGCAAATGGGTCGGAACGGGTCATCCTGTGCCTGGATTACCTGGGGGCTGCTCAGGAAAGTTGGGGGCTGCTCAGCGGATTCTATTGGTCTCCGGCATGCTGATCGGGCATCCGGCAGGGTGCAAATGGGTCGGAACGGGTCATCCTGTGCCTGGAATACCTGGGGGCTGCTCAGGAAAGTTAGGGGCTGCTCAGCGGATTCTATTGGTCTCCGGCATGCTGATCGGGTATCCGGCAGGGTGGACACGGGTCGGAACGGGTCATCCTGTGCCTGGATTACCTGGGGGCTGCTCAGGAAAGTCGGGGGCTGCTCAGCGGATTCTATTGGTCTCCGGCATGCTGATCGGGCATCCGGCAGGGTGCAAATGGGTCGGAACGGGTCATCCTGTGCCTGGAATACCTGGGGGCTGCTCAGGAAAGTTGGGGGCTGCTCAGCGGATTCTATTGGTCTCCGGCATGCTGATCGGGTATCCGGCAGGGTGGACACGGGTCGGAACGGGTCATCCTGTGCCTGGATTACCTGGGGGCTGCTCAGGAAAGTCGGGGGCTGCTCAGCGGATTCTATTGGTCTCCGGCATGCTGATCGGGCATCCGGCAGGGTGCAAATGGGTCGGAACGGGTCATCCTGTGCCTGGATTACCTGGGGGCTGCTCAGGAAAGTTGGGGGCTGCTCAGCGGATTCTATTGGTCTCCGGCATGCTGATCGGGCATCCGGCAGGGTGCAAATGGGTCGGAACGGGTCATCCTGTGCCTGGATTACCTGGGGGCTGCTCAGGAAAGTTGGGGGCTGCTCAGCGGATTCTATTGGTCTCCGGCATGCTGATCGGGTATCCGGCAGGGTGGACACGGGTCGGAACGGGTCATCCTGTGCCTGGATTACCTGGGGGCTGCTCAGGAAAGTCGGGGGCTGCTCAGCGGATTCTATTGGTCTCCGGCATGCTGATCGGGCATCCGGCAGGGTGCAAATGGGTCGGAACGGGTCATCCTGTGCCTGGATTACCTGGGGGCTGCTCAGGAAAGTTGGGGGCTGCTCAGCGGATTCTATTGGTCTCCGGCATGCTGATCGGGCATCCGGCAGGGTGCAAATGGGTCGGAACGGGTCATCCTGTGCCTGGAATACCTGGGGGCTGCTCAGGAAAGTTGGGGGCTGCTCAGCGGATTCTATTGGTCTCCGGCATGCTGATCGGGTATCCGGCAGGGTGGACACGGGTCGGAACGGGTCATCCTGTGCCTGGATTACCTGGGGGCTGCTCAGGAAAGTCGGGGGCTGCTCAGCGGATTCTATTGGTCTCCGGCATGCTGATCGGGCATCCGGCAGGGTGCAAATGGGTCGGAACGGGTCATCCTGTGCCTGGATTACCTGGGGGCTGCTCAGGAAAGTTGGGGGCTGCTCAGCGGATTCTATTGGTCTCCGGCATGCTGATCGGGTATCCGGCAGGGTGGACACGGGTCGGAACGGGTCATCCTGTGCCTGGATTACCTGGGGGCTGCTCAGGAAAGTCGGGGGCTGCTCAGCGGATTCTATTGGTCTCCGGCATGCTGATCGGGCATCCGGCAGGGTGCAAATGGGTCGGAACGGGTCATCCTGTGCCTGGAATACCTGGGGGCTGCTCAGGAAAGTTGGGGGCTGCTCAGCGGATTCTATTGGTCTCCGGCATGCTGATCGGGTATCCGGCAGGGTGGACACGGGTCGGAACGGGTCATCCTGTGCCTGGATTACCTGGGGGCTGCTCAGGAAAGTCGGGGGCTGCTCAGCGGATTCTATTGGTCTCCGGCATGCTGATCGGGCATCCGGCAGGGTGCAAATGGGTCGGAACGGGTCATCCTGTGCCTGGATTACCTGGGGGCTGCTCAGGAAAGGTGGGGGCTGCTCAGCGGATTCTATTGGTCTCCGGCATGCTGATCGGGCATCCGGCAGGGTGCAAATGGGTCGGAACGGGTCATCCTGTGCCTGGATTACCTGGGGGCTGCTCAGGAAAGTTGGGGGCTGCTCAGCGGATTCTATTGGTCTCCGGCATGCTGATCGGGCATCCGGCAGGGTGCAAATGGGTCGGAACGGGTCATCCTGTGCCTGGATTACCTGGGGGCTGCTCAGGAAAGTTGGGGGCTGCTCAGCGGATTCTATTGGTCTCCGGCATGCTGATCGGGTATCCGGCAGGGTGGACACGGGTCGGAACGGGTCATCCTGTGCCTGGATTACCTGGGGGCTGCTCAGGAAAGTTGGGGGCTGCTCAGCGGATTCTATTGGTCTCCGGCATGCTGATCGGGCATCCGGCAGGGTGCAAATGGGTCGGAACGGGTCATCCTGTGCCTGGATTACCTGGGGGCTGCTCAGGAAAGTTGGGGGCTGCTCAGCGGATTCTATTGGTCTCCGGCATGCTGATCGGGTATCCGGCAGGGTGGACACGGGTCGGAACGGGTCATCCTGTGCCTGGATTACCTGGGGGCTGCTCAGGAAAGTTGGGGGCTGCTCAGCGGATTCTATTGGTCTCCGGCATGCTGATCGGGCATCCGGCAGGGTGCAAATGGGTCGGAACGGGTCATCCTGTGCCTGGATTACCTGGGGGCTGCTCAGGAAAGTTGGGGGCTGCTCAGCGGATTCTATTGGTCTCCGGCATGCTGATCGGGTATCCGGCAGGGTGGACACGGGTCGGAACGGGTCATCCTGTGCCTGGATTACCTGGGGGCTGCTCAGGATAGTCGGGGGCTGCTCAGCGGATTCTATTGGTCTCCGGCATGCTGATCGGGCATCCGGCAGGGTGCAAATGGGTCGGAACGGGTCATCCTGTGCCTGGATTACCTGGGGGCTGCTCAGGAAAGTTGGGGGCTGCTCAGCGGATTCTATTGGTCTCCGGCATGCTGATCGGGTATCCGGCAGGGTGGACACGGGTCGGAACGGGTCATCCTGTGCCTGGATTACCTGGGGGCTGCTCAGGAAAGTCGGGGGCTGCTCAGCGGATTCTATTGGTCTCCGGCATGCTGATCGGGCATCCGGCAGGGTGCAAATGGGTCGGAACGGGTCATCCTGTGCCTGGATTACCTGGGGGCTGCTCAGGAAAGTTGGGGGCTGCTCAGCGGATTCTATTGGTCTCCGGCATGCTGATCGGGCATCCGGCAGGGTGCAAATGGGTCGGAACGGGTCATCCTGTGCCTGGAATACCTGGGGGCTGCTCAGGAAAGTTGGGGGCTGCTCAGCGGATTCTATTGGTCTCCGGCATGCTGATCGGGTATCCGGCAGGGTGGACACGGGTCGGAACGGGTCATCCTGTGCCTGGATTACCTGGGGGCTGCTCAGGAAAGTCGGGGGCTGCTCAGCGGATTCTATTGGTCTCCGGCATGCTGATCGGGCATCCGGCAGGGTGCAAATGGGTCGGAACGGGTCATCCTGTGCCTGGATTACCTGGGGGCTGCTCAGGAAAGTTGGGGGCTGCTCAGCGGATTCTATTGGTCTCCGGCATGCTGATCGGGTATCCGGCAGGGTGGACACGGGTCGGAACGGGTCATCCTGTGCCTGGATTACCTGGGGGCTGCTCAGGAAAGTCGGGGGCTGCTCAGCGGATTCTATTGGTCTCCGGCATGCTGATCGGGCATCCGGCAGGGTGCAAATGGGTCGGAACGGGTCATCCTGTGCCTGGATTACCTGGGGGCTGCTCAGGAAAGTTGGGGGCTGCTCAGCGGATTCTATTGGTCTCCGGCATGCTGATCGGGCATCCGGCAGGGTGCAAATGGGTCGGAACGGGTCATCCTGTGCCTGGATTACCTGGGGGCTGCTCAGGAAAGTTGGGGGCTGCTCAGCGGATTCTATTGGTCTCCGGCATGCTGATCGGGCATCCGGCAGGGTGCAAATGGGTCGGAACGGGTCATCCTGTGCCTGGAATACCTGGGGGCTGCTCAGGAAAGTTGGGGGCTGCTCAGCGGATTCTATTGGTCTCCGGCATGCTGATCGGGTATCCGGCAGGGTGGACACGGGTCGGAACGGGTCATCCTGTGCCTGGATTACCTGGGGGCTGCTCAGGAAAGTCGGGGGCTGCTCAGCGGATTCTATTGGTCTCCGGCATGCTGATCGGGCATCCGGCAGGGTGCAAATGGGTCGGAACGGGTCATCCTGTGCCTGGAATACCTGGGGGCTGCTCAGGAAAGTTAGGGGCTGCTCAGCGGATTCTATTGGTCTCCGGCATGCTGATCGGGTATCCGGCAGGGTGGACACGGGTCGGAACGGGTCATCCTGTGCCTGGATTACCTGGGGGCTGCTCAGGAAAGTCGGGGGCTGCTCAGCGGATTCTATTGGTCTCCGGCATGCTGATCGGGCATCCGGCAGGGTGCAAATGGGTCGGAACGGGTCATCCTGTGCCTGGATTACCTGGGGGCTGCTCAGGAAAGTTGGGGGCTGCTCAGCGGATTCTATTGGTCTCCGGCATGCTGATCGGGCATCCGGCAGGGTGCAAATGGGTCGGAACGGGTCATCCTGTGCCTGGAATACCTGGGGGCTGCTCAGGAAAGTTGGCCGCTGCTCAGCGGATTCTATTGGTCTCCGGCATGCTGATCGGGTATCCGGCAGGGTGGACACGGGTCGGAACGGGTCATCCTGTGCCTGGAATACCTGGGGGCTGCTCAGGAAAGTTGGGGGCTGCTCAGCGGATTCTATTGGTCTCCGGCATGCTGATCGGGCATCCGGCAGGGTGCAAATGGGTCGGAACGGGTCATCCTGTGCCTGGATTACCTGGGGGCTGCTCAGGAACGTTGGGGGCTGCTCAGCGGATTCTATTGGTCTCCGGCATGCTGATCGGGCATCCGGCAGGGTGCAAATGGGTCGGAACGGGTCATCCTGTGCCTGGATTACCTGGGGGCTGCTCAGGAAAGTCGGGGGCTGCTCAGCGGATTCTATTGGTCTCCGGCATGCTGATCGGGCATCCGGCAGGGTGCAAATGGGTCGGAACGGGTCATCCTGTGCCTGGATTACCTGGGGGCTGCTCAGGAAAGTTGGGGGCTGCTCAGCGGATTCTATTGGTCTCCGGCATGCTGATCGGGCATCCGGCAGGGTGCAAATGGGTCGGAACGGGTCATCCTGTGCCTGGAATACCTGGGGGCTGCTCAGGAAAGTTGGGGGCTGCTCAGCGGATTCTATTGGTCTCCGGCATGCTGATCGGGTATCCGGCAGGGTGGACACGGGTCGGAACGGGTCATCCTGTGCCTGGATTACCTGGGGGCTGCTCAGGAAAGTCGGGGGCTGCTCAGCGGATTCTATTGGTCTCCGGCATGCTGATCGGGCATCCGGCAGGGTGCAAATGGGTCGGAACGGGTCATCCTGTGCCTGGAATACCTGGGGGCTGCTCAGGAAAGTTGGGGGCTGCTCAGCGGATTCTATTGGTCTCCGGCATGCTGATCGGGTATCCGGCAGGGTGGACACGGGTCGGAACGGGTCATCCTGTGCCTGGATTACCTGGGGGCTGCTCAGGAAAGTCGGGGGCTGCTCAGCGGATTCTATTGGTCTCCGGCATGCTGATCGGGCATCCGGCAGGGTGCAAATGGGTCGGAACGGGTCATCCTGTGCCTGGAATACCTGGGGGCTGCTCAGGAAAGTTGGGGGCTGCTCAGCGGATTCTATTGGTCTCCGGCATGCTGATCGGGTATCCGGCAGGGTGGACACGGGTCGGAACGGGTCATCCTGTGCCTGGATTACCTGGGGGCTGCTCAGGAAAGTTGGGGGCTGCTCAGCGGATTCTATTGGTCTCCGGCATGCTGATCGGGTATCCGGCAGGGTGGACACGGGTCGGAACGGGTGCTGAAATGGGTGTTTAGGACCTAGGCAGAAGTGTCCGACTGCAGGAGAGTGCTGAAATGGGTGTTTAGGACCTAGGCAGAAGTGTCCGACTGCAGGAGAGTGCTGAAATGGGTGTTGAGGACTTAGGCAGAGGTGTGCGACTGCAGGAGAGTGCTGAAATGGGTGTTTAGGACTTAGGCAGAAGTGTCCGACTGCAGGAGAGTGCTGAAATGGGTGTTGAGGACTTAGGCAGATGTGTGCGACTGCAGGAGAGTGCTGAAATAGGTGTTGAGGACTTAGGCAGAGGTGTGCGACTGCAGGAGAGTGCTGAAATGGGTGTTTAGGACTTAGGCAGAAGTGTCCGACTGCAGGAGAGTGCTGAAATGGGTGTTTAGGACCTAGGCAGAGGTGTGCGACTGCAGGAGAGTGCTGAAATGGGTGTTTAGGACCTAGGCAGAAGTGTCCGATTGCAGGAGAGTGCTGAAATGGGTGTTTAGGAACTAGGCAGAGGCGTGCGACTGCAGGAGCGTGCTGAAATGGGTGTTGAGGACTTAGGCAGAGGTGTGCGACTGCAGGAGAGTGTCGAAATGGGTGTTGAGGACTTAGGCAGAGGTGTGCGACTGCAGGAGAGTGCTGAAATGCGTGTTTAGGACCTAGGCAGAGGTGTGCGACTGCAGGAGAGTGCTGAAATGGGTGTTTAGGACCTAGGCAGAGGTGTCCGACTGCAGGAGAGTGCTGAAATGGGTGTTTAGGACCTAGGCAGAGGTGTGCGACTGCAGGAGAGTGCTGAAATGGGTGTTTAGGACCTAGGCAGAGGTGTGCGACTGCAGGAGAGTGCTGAAATGGGTGTTTAGGACCTAGGCAGAAGTGTCCGACTGCAGGAGAGTGCTGAAATGGGTGTTTAGGACCTAGGCAGAAGTGTCCGACTGCAGGAGAGTGCTGAAATGGGTGTTGAGGACTTAGGCAGAGGTGTGCGACTGCAGGAGAGTGCTGAAATGGGTGTTGAGGACTTAGGCAGAGGTGTGCGACTGCAGGAGAGTGCTGAAATGGGTGTTTAGGACTTAGGCAGAAGTGTCCGACTGCAGGAGAGTGCTGAAATGGGTGTTTAGGACCTAGGCAGAGGTGTGCGACTGCAGGAGAGTGCTGAAATGGGTGTTTAGGACCTAGGCAGAAGTGTCCGACTGCAGGAGAGTGCTGAAATGGGTGTTTAGGAACTAGGCAGAGGCGTGCGACTGCAGGAGCGTGCTGAAATGGGTGTTGAGGACTTAGGCAGAGGTGTGCGACTGCAGGAGAGTGTCGAAATGGGTGTTGAGGACTTAGGCAGAGGTGTGCGACTGCAGGAGAGTGCTGAAATGCGTGTTTAGGACCTAGGCAGAGGTGTGCGACTGCAGGAGAGTGCTGAAATGGGTGTTTAGGACCTAGGCAGAAGTGTCCGACTGCAGGAGAGTGCTGAAATGGGTGTTTAGGACCTAGGCAGAAGTGTCCGACTGCAGGAGAGTGCTGAAATGGGTGTTGAGGACTTAGGCAGAAGTGTCCGACTGCAGGAGAGTGCTGAAATGGGTGTTGAGGACTTAGGCAGAGGTGTGCGACTGCAGGAGAGTGCTGAAATGGGTGTTGAGGACTTAGGCAGAGGTGTGCGACTGCAGGAGAGTGCTGAAATGGGTGTTTAGGACCTAGGCAGAAGTGTCCGACTGCAGGAGAGTGCTGAAATGGGTGTTTAGGACCTAGGCAGAAGTGTCCGACTGCAGGAGAGTGCTGAAATGGGTGTTGAGGACTTAGGCAGAAGTGTCCGACTGCAGGAGAGTGCTGAAATGGGTGTTTAGGACCTAGGCAGAAGTGTCCGACTGCAGGAGAGTGCTGAAATGGGTGTTGAGGACTTAGGCAGAGGTGTGCGACTGCAGGAGAGTGCTGAAATGGGTGTTGAGGACTTAGGCAGAGGTTTGCGACCGCAGGAGAGTGCTGAAATGGGTGTTTAGGACCTAGGCAGAAGTGTCCGACTGCAGGAGAGTGCTGAAATGGGTGTTTAGGACCTAGGCAGAAGTGTCCGACTGCAGGAGAGTGCTGAAATGGGTGTTGAGGACCTAGGCAGAAGTGTCCGACTGCAGGAGAGTGCTGAAATGGGTGTTTAGGACCTACGCAGAAGTGTCCGACTGCAGGAGAGTGCTGAAATGGGTGTTTAGGACCTAGGCAGAGGTGTGCGACTGCAGGAGAGTGCTGAAATGGGTGTTTAGGACCTAGGCAGAAGTGTCCGACTGCAGGAGAGTGCTGAAATGGGTGTTGAGGACTTAGGCAGAGGTGTGCGACTGCAGCAGAGTGCCGAAATGGGTGTTGAGGACTTAGGCAGAAGTGTCCGACTGCAGGAGAGTGCTGAAATGGGTGTTTAGGACCTAGGCAGAAGTGTCCGACTGCAGGAGAGTGCTGAAATGGGTGTTGAGGACTTAGGCAGAGGTGTGCGACTGCAGGAGAGTGCTGAAATGGGTGTTGAGGACTTAGGCAGAGGTGTGCGACTGCAGGAGAGTGCTGAAATGGGTGTTGAGGACTTAGGCAGAGGTGTGCGACTGCAGGAGAGTGCTGAAATGGGTGTTTAGGACCTAGGCAGAAGTGTCCGACTGCAGGAGAGTGCTGAAATGGGTGTTTAGGACCTAGGCAGAAGTGTCCGACTGCAGGAGAGTGCTGAAATGGGTGTTGAGGACTTAGGCAGAGGTGTGCGACTGCAGGAGAGTGCTGAAATGGGTGTTTAGGACTTAGGCAGAAGTGTCCGACTGCAGGAGAGTGCTGAAATGGGTGTTTAGGACCTAGGCAGAAGTGTCCGACTGCAGGAGAGTGCTGAAATGGGTGTTGAGGACTTAGGCAGAGGTGTGCGACTGCAGGAGAGTGCTGAAATGGGTGTTGAGGACTTAGGCAGAGGTGTGCGACTGCAGGAGAGTGCTGAAATGGGTGTTTAGGACCTAGGCAGAAGTGTCCGACTGCAGGAGAGTGCTGAAATGGGTGTTTAGGACCTAGGCAGAAGTGTCCGACTGCAGGAGAGTGCTGAAATGGGTGTTGAGGACTTAGGCAGAGGTGTGCGACTGCAGGAGAGTGCTGAAATGGGTGTTGAGGACTTAGGCAGAAGTGTCCGACTGCAGGAGAGTGCTGAAATGGGTGTTTAGGACCTAGGCAGAAGTGTCCGACTGCAGGAGAGTGCTGAAATGGGTGTTGAGGACTTAGGCAGAGGTGTGCGACTGCAGGAGAGTGCTGAAATGGGTGTTGAGGACTTAGGCAGAGGTTTGCGACCGCAGGAGAGTGCTGAAATGGGTGTTTAGGACCTAGGCAGAAGTGTCCGACTGCAGGAGAGTGCTGAAATGGGTGTTTAGGACCTAGGCAGAAGTGTCCGACTGCAGGAGAGTGCTGAAATGGGTGTTGAGGACCTAGGCAGAAGTGTCCGACTGCAGGAGAGTGCTGAAATGGGTGTTTAGGACCTACGCAGAAGTGTCCGACTGCAGGAGAGTGCTGAAATGGGTGTTTAGGACCTAGGCAGAAGTGTCCGACTGCAGGAGAGTGCTGAAATGGGTGTTGAGGACTTAGGCAGAAGTGTCCGACTGCAGGAGAGTGCTGAAATGGGTGTTTAGGACCTAGGCAGAAGTGTCCGACTGCAGGAGAGTGCTGAAATGGGTGTTGAGGACTTAGGCAGAGGTGTGCGACTGCAGGAGAGTGCTGAAATGGGTGTTTAGGACCTAGGCAGAAGTGTCCGACTGCAGGAGAGTGCTGAAATGGGTGTTTAGGACCTAGGCAGAAGTGTCCGACTGCAGGAGAGTGCTGAAATGGGTGTTTAGGACCTAGGCAGAAGTGTCCGACTGCAGGAGAGTGCTGAAATGGGTGTTTAGGACCTAGGCAGAAGTGTCCGACTGCAGGAGAGTGCTGAAATGGGTGTTTAGGACCTAGGCAGAAGTGTCCGACTGCAGGAGAGTGCTGAAATGGGTGTTTAGGACCTAGGCAGAGGTGTGCGACTGCAGGAGAGTGCTGAAATGGGTGTTTAGGACCTAGGCAGAAGTGTCCGACTGCAGGAGAGTGCTGAAATGGGTGTTTAGGACCTAGGCAGAAGTGTCCGACTGCAGGAGAGTGCTGAAATGGGTGTTGAGGACTTAGGCAGAGGTGTGCGACTGCAGGAGAGTGCTGAAATGGGTGTTGAGCACTTAGGCAGAAGTGTCCGACTGCAGGAGAGTGCTGAAATGGGTGTTTAGGACCTAGGCAGAAGTGTCCGACTGCAGGAGAGTGCTGAAATGGGTGTTGAGGACTTAGGCAGAGGTGTGCGACTGCAGGAGAGTGCTGAAATGGGTGTTGAGGACTTAGGCAGAGGTTTGCGACCGCAGGAGAGTGCTGAAATGGGTGTTTAGGACCTAGGCAGAAGTGTCCGACTGCAGGAGAGTGCTGAAATGGGTGTTTAGGACCTAGGCAGAAGTGTCCGACTGCAGGAGAGTGCTGAAATGGGTGTTGAGGACCTAGGCAGAAGTGTCCGACTGCAGGAGAGTGCTGAAATGGGTGTTTAGGACCTACGCAGAAGTGTCCGACTGCAGGAGAGTGCTGAAATGGGTGTTGAGGACCTAGGCAGAAGTGTCCGACTGCAGGAGAGTGCTGAAATGGGTGTTGAGGACTTAGGCAGAAGTGTCCGACTGCAGGAGAGTGCTGAAATGGGTGTTTAGGACCTAGGCAGAAGTGTCCGACTGCAGGAGAGTGCTGAAATGGGTGTTTAGGAACTAGGCAGAGGCGTGCGACTGCAGGAGCGTGCTGAAATGGGTGTTGAGGACTTAGGCAGAGGTGTGCGACTGCAGGAGAGTGTCGAAATGGGTGTTGAGGACTTAGGCAGAGGTGTGCGACTGCAGGAGAGTGCTGAAATGGGTGTTTAGGACCTAGGCAGAAGTGTCCGACTGCAGGAGAGTGCTGAAATGGGTGTTTAGGAACTAGGCAGAGGCGTGCGACTGCAGGAGCGTGCTGAAATGGGTGTTGAGGACTTAGGCAGAGGTGTGCGACTGCAGGAGAGTGTCGAAATGGGTGTTGAGGACTTAGGCAGAGGTGTGCGACTGCAGGAGAGTGCTGAAATGCGTGTTTAGGACCTAGGCAGAGGTGTGCGACTGCAGGAGAGTGCTGAAATGGGTGTTTAGGACCTAGGCAGAAGTGTCCGACTGCAGGAGAGTGCTGAAATGGGTGTTTAGGACCTAGGCAGAGGTGTGCGACTGCAGGAGAGTGCTGAAATGGGTGTTTAGGACCTAGGCAGAAGTGTCCGACTGCAGGAGAGTGCTGAAATGGGTGTTGAGGACTTAGGCAGAGGTGTGCGACTGCAGCAGAGTGCCGAAATGGGTGTTGAGGACTTAGGCAGAAGTGTCCGACTGCAGGAGAGTGCTGAAATGGGTGTTTAGGACCTAGGCAGAAGTGTCCGACTGCAGGAGAGTGCTGAAATGGGTGTTGAGGACTTAGGCAGAGGTGTGCGACTGCAGGAGAGTGCTGAAATGGGTGTTGAGGACTTAGGCAGAGGTGTGCGACTGCAGGAGAGTGCTGAAATGGGTGTTGAGGACTTAGGCAGAGGTGTGCGACTGCAGGAGAGTGCTGAAATGGGTGTTTAGGACCTAGGCAGAAGTGTCCGACTGCAGGAGAGTGCTGAAATGGGTGTTTAGGACCTAGGCAGAAGTGTCCGACTGCAGGAGAGTGCTGAAATGGGTGTTGAGGACTTAGGCAGAAGTGTCCGACTGCAGGAGAGTGCTGAAATGGGTGTTTAGGACCTAGGCAGAAGTGTCCGACTGCAGGAGAGTGCTGAAATGGGTGTTGAGGACTTAGGCAGAGGTGTGCGACTGCAGGAGAGTGCTGAAATGGGTGTTGAGGACTTAGGCAGAGGTTTGCGACCGCAGGAGAGTGCTGAAATGGGTGTTTAGGACCTAGGCAGAAGTGTCCGACTGCAGGAGAGTGCTGAAATGGGTGTTTAGGACCTAGGCAGAAGTGTCCGACTGCAGGAGAGTGCTGAAATGGGTGTTGAGGACCTAGGCAGAAGTGTCCGACTGCAGGAGAGTGCTGAAATGGGTGTTTAGGACCTACGCAGAAGTGTCCGACTGCAGGAGAGTGCTGAAATGGGTGTTTAGGACCTAGGCAGAAGTGTCCGACTGCAGGAGAGTGCTGAAATGGGTGTTGAGGACTTAGGCAGAAGTGTCCGACTGCAGGAGAGTGCTGAAATGGGTGTTTAGGACCTAGGCAGAAGTGTCCGACTGCAGGAGAGTGCTGAAATGGGTGTTGAGGACTTAGGCAGAGGTGTGCGACTGCAGGAGAGTGCTGAAATGGGTGTTTAGGACCTAGGCAGAAGTGTCCGACTGCAGGAGAGTGCTGAAATGGGTGTTGAGGACTTAGGCAGAGGTTTGCGACCGCAGGAGAGTGCTGAAATGGGTGTTTAGGACCTAGGCAGAAGTGTCCGACTGCAGGAGAGTGCTGAAATGGGTGTTGAGGACTTAGGCAGAGGTTTGCGACCGCAGGAGAGTGCTGAAATGGGTGTTTAGGACTTAGGCAGAAGTGTCCGACTGCAGGAGAGTGCTGAAATGGGTGTTTAGGACCTAGGCAGAAGTGTCCGACTGCAGGAGAGTGCTGAAATGGGTGTTTAGGACCTAGGCAGAAGTGTCCGACTGCAGGAGAGTGCTGAAATGGGTGTTTAGGACCTAGGCAGAGGTGTGCGACTGCAGGAGAGTGCTGAAATGGGTGTTTAGGACCTAGGCAGAAGTGTCCGACTGCAGGAGAGTGCTGAAATGGGTGTTTAGGACCTAGGCAGAAGTGTCCGACTGCAGGAGAGTGCTGAAATGGGTGTTGAGGACTTAGGCAGAGGTGTGCGACTGCAGGAGAGTGCTGAAATGGGTGTTGAGGACTTAGGCAGAAGTGTCCGACTGCAGGAGAGTGCTGAAATGGGTGTTTAGGACCTAGGCAGAAGTGTCCGACTGCAGGAGAGTGCTGAAATGGGTGTTGAGGACTTAGGCAGAGGTGTGCGACTGCAGGAGAGTGCTGAAATGGGTGTTGAGGACTTAGGCAGAGGTGTGCGACTGCAGGAGAGTGCTGAAATGGGTGTTTAGGACCTAGGCAGAAGTGTCCGACTGCAGGAGAGTGCTGAAATGGGTGTTGAGGACTTAGGCAGAGGTTTGCGACCGCAGGAGAGTGCTGAAATGGGTGTTTAGGACCTAGGCAGAAGTGTCCGACTGCAGGAGAGTGCTGAAATGGGTGTTTAGGACCTAGGCAGAAGTGTCCGACTGCAGGAGAGTGCTGAAATGGGTGTTTAGTACCTAGGCAGAAGTGTCCGACTGCAGGAGAGTGCTGAAATGGGTGTTGAGGACTTAGGCAGAGGTGTGCGACTGCAGGAGAGTGCTGAAATGGGTGTTGAGGACTTAGGCAGAGGTGTGCGACTGCAGGAGAGTGCTGAAATGGGTGTTTAGGACTTAGGCAGAAGTGTCCGACTGCAGGAGAGTGCTGAAATGGGTGTTTAGGACCTAGGCAGAAGTGTCCGACTGCAGGAGAGTGCTGAAATGGGTGTTTAGGACTTAGGCAGAAGTGTCCGACTGCAGGAGAGTGCTGAAATGGGTGTTTAGGACCTAGGCAGAGGTGTGCGACTGCAGGAGAGTGCTGAAATGGGTGTTTAGGACCTAGGCAGAAGTGTCCGACTGCAGGAGAGTGCAGAAATGGGTGTTTAGGAACTAGGCAGAGGCGTGCGACTGCAGGAGCGTGCTGAAATGGGTGTTGAGGACTTAGGCAGAGGTGTGCGACTGCAGGAGAGTGCTGAAATGGGTGTTTAGGACCTAGGCAGAGGTGTGCGACTGCAGGAGAGTGCTGAAATGGGTGTTTAGGACCTAGGCAGAAGTGTCCGACTGCAGGAGAGTGCTGAAATGGGTGTTGAGGACTTAGGCAGAGGTGTGCGACTGCAGGAGAGTGCTGAAATGGGTGTTGAGGACTTAGGCAGAGGTGTGCGACTGCAGGAGAGTGCTGAAATGGGTGTTTAGGACTTAGGCAGAAGTGTCCGACTGCAGGAGAGTGCTGAAATGGGTGTTTAGGACCTAGGCAGAGGTGTGCGACTGCAGGAGAGTGCTGAAATGGGTGTTTAGGACCTAGGCAGAAGTGTCCGACTGCAGGAGAGTGCAGAAATGGGTGTTTAGGAACTAGGCAGAGGCGTGCGACTGCAGGAGCGTGCTGAAATGGGTGTTGAGGACTTAGGCAGAGGTGTGCGACTGCAGGAGAGTGTCGAAATGGGTGTTGAGGACTTAGGCAGAGGTGTGCGACTGCAGGAGATTGCTGAAATGCGTGTTTAGGACCTAGGCAGAGGTGTGCGACTGCAGGAGAGTGCTGAAATGGGTGTTTAGGACCTAGGCAGAGGTGTCCGACTGCAGGAGAGTGCTGAAATGGGTGTTTAGGACCTAGGCAGAGGTGTGCGACTGCAGGAGAGTGCTGAAATGGGTGTTTAGGACCTAGGCAGAGGTGTCCGACTGCAGGAGAGTGCTGAAATGGGTGTTTAGGACCTAGGCAGAGGTGTGCGACTGCAGGAGAGTGCTGAAATGGGTGTTTAGGACCTAGGCAGAAGTGTCCGACTGCAGGAGAGTGCTGAAATGGGTGTTTAGGACCTAGGCAGAGGTGTGCGACTGCAGGAGAGTGCTGAAATGGGTGTTTAGGACCTAGGCAGAAGTGTCCGACTGCAGGAGAGTGCTGAAATGGGTGTTGAGGACTTAGGCAGAGGTGTGCGACTGCAGCAGAGTGCCGAAATGGGTGTTGAGGACTTAGGCAGAAGTGTCCGACTGCAGGAGAGTGCTGAAATGGGTGTTTAGGACCTAGGCAGAAGTGTCCGACTGCAGGAGAGTGCTGAAATGGGTGTTTAGGACCTAGGCAGAGGTGTGCGACTGCAGGAGAGTGCTGAAATGGGTGTTTAGGACCTAGGCAGAAGTGTCCGACTGCAGGAGAGTGCTGAAATGGGTGTTGAGGACTTAGGCAGAAGTGTCCGACTGCAGGAGAGTGCTGAAATGGGTGTTTAGGACCTAGGCAGAAGTGTCCGACTGCAGGAGAGTGCTGAAATGGGTGTTGAGGACTTAGGCAGAGGTGTGCGACTGCAGGAGAGTGCTGAAATGGGTGTTGAGGACTTAGGCAGAGGTTTGCGACCGCAGGAGAGTGCTGAAATGGGTGTTTAGGACCTAGGCAGAAGTGTCCGACTGCAGGAGAGTGCTGAAATGGGTGTTTAGGACCTAGGCAGAAGTGTCCGACTGCAGGAGAGTGCTGAAATGGGTGTTTAGGACCTAGGCAGAAGTGTCCGACTGCAGGAGAGTGCTGAAATGGGTGTTGAGGACTTAGGCAGAAGTGTCCGACTGCAGGAGAGTGCTGAAATGGGTGTTTAGGACCTAGGCAGAAGTGTCCGACTGCAGGAGAGTGCTGAAATGGGTGTTGAGGACTTAGGCAGAGGTGTGCGACTGCAGGAGAGTGCTGAAATGGGTGTTGAGGACTTAGGCAGAGGTTTGCGACCGCAGGAGAGTGCTGAAATGGGTGTTTAGGACCTAGGCAGAAGTGTCCGACTGCAGGAGAGTGCTGAAATGGGTGTTTAGGACCTAGGCAGAAGTGTCCGACTGCAGGAGAGTGCTGAAATGGGTGTTGAGGACCTAGGCAGAAGTGTCCGACTGCAGGAGAGTGCTGAAATGGGTGTTTAGGACCTAGGCAGAAGTGTCCGACTGCAGGAGAGTGCTGAAATGGGTGTTTAGGACCTAGGCAGAAGTGTCCGACTGCAGGAGAGTGCTGAAATGGGTGTTGAGGACTTAGGCAGAAGTGTCCGACTGCAGGAGAGTGCTGAAATGGGTGTTTAGGACCTAGGCAGAAGTGTCCGACTGCAGGAGAGTGCTGAAATGGGTGTTGAGGACTTAGGCAGAGGTGTGCGACTGCAGGAGAGTGCTGAAATGGGTGTTTAGGACCTAGGCAGAAGTGTCCGACTGCAGGAGAGTGCTGAAATGGGTGTTGAGGACTTAGGCAGAGGTTTGCGACCGCAGGAGAGTGCTGAAATGGGTGTTTAGGACCTAGGCAGAAGTGTCCGACTGCAGGAGAGTGCTGAAATGGGTGTTTAGGACCTAGGCAGAAGTGTCCGACTGCAGGAGAGTGCTGAAATGGGTGTTGAGGACCTAGGCAGAAGTGTCCGACTGCAGGAGAGTGCTGAAATGGGTGTTTAGTACCTAGGCAGAAGTGTCCGACTGCAGGAGAGTGCTGAAATGGGTGTTGAGGACTTAGGCAGAGGTGTGCGACTACAGGAGAGTGCTGAAATGGGTGTTTAGGACCTAGGCAGAGGTGTGCGACTGCAGGAAAGTGCTGAAATGGGTGTTTAGGACCTAGGCAGAAGTGTCCGACTGCAGGAGAGTGCTGAAATGGGTGTTTAGGACCTAGGCAGAGGTGTGCGACTGCAGGAGAGTGCTGAAATGGGTGTTTAGGACCTAGGCAGAAGTGTCCGACTGCAGGAGAGTGCTGAAATGGGTGTTTAGGACCTAGGCAGAAGTGTCCGACTGCAGGAGAGTGCTGAAATGGGTGTTGAGGACTTAGGCAGAAGTGTCCGACTGCAGGAGAGTGCTGAAATGGGTGTTTAGGACCTAGGCAGAAGTGTCCGACTGCAGGAGAGTGCTGAAATGGGTGTTGAGGACTTAGGCAGAGGTGTGCGACTGCAGGAGAGTGCTGAAATGGGTGTTGAGGACTTAGGCAGAGGTTTGCGACCGCAGGAGAGTGCTGAAATGGGTGTTTAGGACCTAGGCAGAAGTGTCCGACTGCAGGAGAGTGCTGAAATGGGTGTTGAGGACTTAGGCAGAGGTGTGCGACTGCAGGAGAGTGCTGAAATGGGTGTTGAGGACTTAGGCAGAGGTTTGCGACCGCAGGAGAGTGCTGAAATGGGTGTTTAGGACCTAGGCAGAAGTGTCCGACTGCAGGAGAGTGCTGAAATGGGTGTTTAGGACCTAGGCAGAAGTGTCCGACTGCAGGAGAGTGCTGAAATGGGTGTTGAGGACCTAGGCAGAAGTGTCCGACTGCAGGAGAGTGCTGAAATGGGTGTTTAGTACCTAGGCAGAAGTGTCCGACTGCAGGAGAGTGCTGAAATGGGTGTTGAGGACTTAGGCAGAGGTGTGCGACTACAGGAGAGTGCTGAAATGGGTGTTTAGGACCTAGGCAGAGGTGTGCGACTGCAGGAAAGTGCTGAAATGGGTGTTTAGGACCTAGGCAGAAGTGTCCGACTGCAGGAGAGTGCTGAAATGGGTGTTTAGGACCTAGGCAGAGGTGTGCGACTGCAGGAGAGTGCTGAAATGGGTGTTTAGGACCTAGGCAGAAGTGTCCGACTGCAGGAGAGTGCTGAAATGGGTGTTTAGGACCTAGGCAGAAGTGTCCGACTGCAGGAGAGTGCTGAAATGGGTGTTGAGGACTTAGGCAGAAGTGTCCGACTGCAGGAGAGTGCTGAAATGGGTGTTTAGGACCTAGGCAGAAGTGTCCGACTGCAGGAGAGTGCTGAAATGGGTGTTGAGGACTTAGGCAGAGGTGTGCGACTGCAGGAGAGTGCTGAAATGGGTGTTGAGGACTTAGGCAGAGGTTTGCGACCGCAGGAGAGTGCTGAAATGGGTGTTTAGGACCTAGGCATAAGTGTCCGACTGCAGGAGAGTGCTGAAATGGGTGTTTAGGACCTAGGCAGAAGTGTCCGACTGCAGGAGAGTGCTGAAATGGGTGTTGAGGACCTAGGCAGAAGTGTCCGACTGCAGGAGAGTGCTGAAATGGGTGTTTAGGACCTAGGCAGAAGTGTCCGACTGCAGGAGAGTGCTGAAATGGGTGTTGAGGACTTAGGCAGAAGTGTCCGACTGCAGGAGAGTGCTGAAATGGGTGTTTAGGACCTAGGCAGAAGTGTCCGACTGCAGGAGAGTGCTGAAATGGGTGTTGAGGACTTAGGCAGAGGTGTGCGACTGCAGGAGAGTGCTGAAATGGGTGTTTAGGACCTAGGCAGAAGTGTCCGACTGCAGGAGAGTGCTGAAATGGGTGTTGAGGACTTAGGCAGAGGTTTGCGACCGCAGGAGAGTGCTGAAATGGGTGTTTAGGACCTAGGCAGAAGTGTCCGACTGCAGGAGAGTGCTGAAATGGGTGTTTAGGACCTAGGCAGAAGTGTCCGACTGCAGGAGAGTGCTGAAATGGGTGTTGAGGACCTACGCAGAAGTGTCCGACTGCAGGAGAGTGCTGAAATGGGTGTTTAGGACCTAGGCAGAAGTGTCCGACTGCAGGAGAGTGCTGAAATGGGTGTTTAGTACCTAGGCAGAAGTGTCCGACTGCAGGAGAGTGCTGAAATGGGTGTTGAGGACTTAGGCAGAGGTGTGCGACTACAGGAGAGTGCTGAAATGGGTGTTTAGGACCTAGGCAGAGGTGTGCGACTGCAGGAAAGTGCTGAAATGGGTGTTTAGGACCTAGGCAGAAGTGTCCGACTGCAGGAGAGTGCTGAAATGGGTGTTGAGGACCTAGGCAGAGGTGTGCGACTGCAGGAGAGTGCTGAAATGGGTGTTTAGGACCTAGGCAGAAGTGTCCGACTGCAGGAGAGTGCTGAAATGGGTGTTTAGGACCTAGGCAGAAGTGTCCGACTGCAGGAGAGTGCTGCAATGGGTGTTGAGGACTTAGGCAGAGGTGTGCGACTGCAGGAGAGTGCTGAAATGGGTGTTTAGGACCTAGGCAGAGGTGTGCGACTGCAGGAGAGTGCTGAAATGGGTGTTGAGGACTTAGGCAGAAGTGTCCGACTGCAGGAGAGTGCTGAAATGGGTGTTGAGGACTTAGGCAGAGGTGTGCGACTGCAGGAGAGTGCCGAAATGGGTGTTGAGGACTTAGGCAGAAGTGTCCGACTGCAGGAGAGTGCTGAAATGGGTGTTTAGGACCTAGGCAGAGGTGTGCGACTGCAGGAGAGTGCTGAAATGGGTGTTTAGGACCTAGGCAGAAGTGTCCGACTGCAGGAGAGTGCTGAAATGGGTGTTTAGGACCTAGGCAGAAGTGTCCGACTGCAGGAGAGTGCTGAAATGGGTGTTTAGGACCTAGGCAGAAGTGTCCGACTGCAGGAGAGTGCTGAAATGGGTGTTGAGGACTTAGGCAGAGGTGTGCGACTGCAGGAGAGTGCTGAAATGGGTGTTGAGGACTTAGGCAGAGGTTTGCGACCGCAGGAGAGTGCTGAAATGGGTGTTTAGGACCTAGGCAGAAGTGTCCGACTGCAGGAGAGTGCTGAAATGGGTGTTTAGGACCTAGGCAGAAGTGTCCGACTGCAGGAGAGTGCTGAAATGGGTGTTGAGGACCTAGGCAGAAGTGTCCGACTGCAGGAGAGTGCTGAAATGGGTGTTTAGGACCTAGGCAGAAGTGTCCGACTGCAGGAGAGTGCTGAAATGGGTGTTTAGGACCTAGGCAGAAGTGTCCGACTGCAGGAGAGTGCTGAAATGGGTGTTGAGGACTTAGGCAGAAGTGTCCGACTGCAGGAGAGTGCTGAAATGGGTGTTTAGGACCTAGGCAGAAGTGTCCGACTGCAGGAGAGTGCTGAAATGGGTGTTGAGGACTTAGGCAGAGGTGTGCGACTGCAGGAGAGTGCTGAAATGGGTGTTTAGGACCTAGGCAGAAGTGTCCGACTGCAGGAGAGTGCTGAAATGGGTGTTGAGGACTTAGGCAGAGGTTTGCGACCGCAGGAGAGTGCTGAAATGGGTGTTTAGGACCTAGGCAGAAGTGTCCGACTGCAGGAGAGTGCTGAAATGGGTGTTTAGGACCTAGGCAGAAGTGTCCGACTGCAGGAGAGTGCTGAAATGGGTGTTGAGGACCTACGCAGAAGTGTCCGACTGCAGGAGAGTGCTGAAATGGGTGTTTAGGACCTAGGCAGAAGTGTCCGACTGCAGGAGAGTGCTGAAATGGGTGTTTAGTACCTAGGCAGAAGTGTCCGACTGCAGGAGAGTGCTGAAATGGGTGTTGAGGACTTAGGCAGAGGTGTGCGACTACAGGAGAGTGCTGAAATGGGTGTTTAGGACCTAGGCAGAGGTGTGCGACTGCAGGAAAGTGCTGAAATGGGTGTTTAGGACCTAGGCAGAAGTGTCCGACTGCAGGAGAGTGCTGAAATGGGTGTTTAGTACCTAGGCAGAGGTGTGCGACTGCAGGAGAGTGCTGAAATGGGTGTTTAGGACCTAGGCAGAAGTGTCCGACTGCAGGAGAGTGCTGAAATGGGTGTTTAGGACCTAGGCAGAAGTGTCCGACTGCAGGAGAGTGCTGCAATGGGTGTTGAGGACTTAGGCAGAGGTGTGCGACTGCAGGAGAGTGCTGAAATGGGTGTTTAGGACCTAGGCAGAGGTGTGCGACTGCAGGAGAGTGCTGAAATGGGTGTTGAGGACTTAGGCAGAAGTGTCCGACTGCAGGAGAGTGCTGAAATGGGTGTTTAGGACCTAGGCAGAAGTGTCCGACTGCAGGAGAGTGCTGAAATGGGTGTTGAGGACTTTGGCAGAGGTGTGCGACTGCAGGAGAGTGCCGTAATGGGTGTTGAGGACTTAGGCAGAAGTGTCCGACTGCAGGAGAGTGCTGAAATGGGTGTTTAGGACCTAGGCAGAAGTGTCCGACTGCAGGAGAGTGCTGAAATGGGTGTTGAGGACTTAGGCAGAGGTATCCGACTGCAGGAGAGTGCTGAAATGGGTGTTGAGGACTTGGCAGAGGTGTGCGACTGCAGGAGAGTGCCGAAATGGGTGTTGAGGACTTAGGCAGAAGTGTCCGACTGCAGGAGAATGCTGAAATGGGTGTTTAGGACCTAGGCAGAAGTGTCCGACTGCAGGAGAGTGCTGAAATGGGTGTTGAGGACTTAGGCAGAGGTGTGCGACTGCAGGAGAGTGCCGAAATGGGTGTTGAGGACTTAGGCAGAAGTGTCCGACTGCAGGAGAGTGCTGAAATGGGTGT
The DNA here is from genome assembly GCA_963210315.1 of Rhynchopus euleeides. Classification (NCBI taxonomy): domain Eukaryota; phylum Euglenozoa; class Diplonemea; order Diplonemida; family Diplonemidae; genus Rhynchopus; species Rhynchopus euleeides. Next base: position 566,988 of record OY723317.1, on the reverse strand, counting down.
TTAGGACCTAGGCAGAAGTGTCCGACTGCAGGAGAGTGCTGAAATGGGTGTTGAGGACTTAGGCAGAGGTATCCGACTGCAGGAGAGTGCTGAAATGGGTGTTGAGGACTTAGGCAGAGGTTTGCGACCGCAGGAGAGTGCTGAAATGGGTGTTTAGGACCTAGGCAGAAGTGTCCGACTGCAGGAGAGTGCTGAAATGGGTGTTTAGGACCTAGGCAGAAGTGTCCGACTGCAGGAGAGTGCTGAAATGGGTGTTGAGGACTTAGGCAGAAGTGTCCGACTGCAGGAGAGTGCTGAAATGGGTGTTGAGGACTTAGGCAGAGGTGTGCGACTGCAGGAGAGTGCTGAAATGGGTGTTTAGGACCTAGGCAGAGGTGTGCGACTGCAGGAGAGTGCTGAAATGGGTGTTGAGGACTTTGGCAGAGGTGTGCGACTGCAGGAGAGTGCCGAAATGGGTGTTGAGGACTTAGGCAGAGGTGTGCGACTGCAGGAGAGTGCCGAAATGGGTGTTGAGGACTTAGGCAGAGGTGTGCGACTGCAGGAGAGTGCTGAAATGGGTGTTTAGGACCTAGGCAGAGGTGTGCGACTGCAGGAGAGTGCTGAAATGGGTGTTGAGGACTTTGGCAGAGGTGTGCGACTGCAGGAGAGTGCCGAAATGGGTGTTGAGGACTTAGGCAGAAGTGTCCGACTGCAGGAGAATCCTGAAATGGGTGTTTAGGACCTAGGCAGAAGTGTCCGACTGCAGGAGAGTGCTGAAATGGGTGTTTAGGACCTAGACAGAAGTGTCCGACTGCAGGAGAGTGCTGAAATGGGTGTTGAGGACTTAGGCAGAGGTTTGCGACCGCAGGAGAGTGCTGAAATGGGTGTTTAGGACCTAGGCAGAAGTGTCCGACTGCAGGAGAGTGCTGAAATGGGTGTTTAGGACCTAGGCAGAAGTGTCCGACTGCAGGAGAGTGCTGAAATGGGTGTTGAGGACTTAGGCAGAAGTGTCCGACTGCAGGAGAGTGCTGAAATGGGTGTTGAGGACTTAGGCAGAGGTGTGCGACTGCAGGAGAGTGCTGAAATGGGTGTTTAGGACCTAGGCAGAGGTGTGCGACTGCAGGAGAGTGCTGAAATGGGTGTTGAGGACTTTGGCAGAGGTGTGCGACTGCAGGAGAGTGCCGAAATGGGTGTTGAGGACTTAGGCAGAGGTGTGCGACTGCAGGAGAGTGCCGAAATGGGTGTTGAGGACTTAGGCAGAGGTGTGCGACTGCAGGAGAGTGCTGAAATGGGTGTTTAGGACCTAGGCAGAGGTGTGCGACTGCAGGAGAGTGCTGAAATGGGTGTTGAGGACTTTGGCAGAGGTGTGCGACTGCAGGAGAGTGCCGAAATGGGTGTTGAGGACTTAGGCAGAAGTGTCCGACTGCAGGAGAATCCTGAAATGGGTGTTTAGGACCTAGGCAGAAGTGTCCGACTGCAGGAGAGTGCTGAAATGGGTGTTTAGGACCTAGACAGAAGTGTCCGACCGCAGGAGAGTGCTGAAATGGGTGTTTAGGACCTAGGCAGAAGTGTCCGACTGCAGGAGAGTGCTGAAATGGGTGTTTAGGACCTAGGCAGAAGTGTCCGACTGCAGGAGAGTGCTGAAATGGGTGTTTAGGACCTAGGCAGAAGTGTCCGACTGCAGGAGAGTGCTGAAATGGGTGTTGAGGACTTAGGCAGAAGTGTCCGACTGCAGGAGAGTGCTGAAATGGGTGTTGAGGACTTAGGCAGAGGTGTGCGACTGCAGGAGAGTGCTGAAATGGGTGTTTAGGACCTAGGCAGAGGTGTGCGACTGCAGGAGAGTGCTGAAATGGGTGTTGAGGACCTAGGCAGAAGTGTCCGACTGCAGGAGAGTGCTGAAATGGGTGTTTAGGACCTAGGCAGAAGTGTCCGACTGCAGGAGAATGCTGAAATGGGTGTTTAGGACCTAGGCAGAAGTGTCCGACTGCAGGAGAGTGCTGAAATGGGTGTTTAGGACCTAGGCAGAAGTGTCCGACTGCAGGAGAATGCTGAAATGGGTGTTTAGGACCTAGGCAGAAGTGTCCGACTGCAGGAGAGTGCTGAAATGGGTGTTTAGGACCTAGGCAGAAGTGTCCGACTGCAGGAGAGTGCTGAAATGGGTGTTGAGGACTTAGGCAGAAGTGTCCGACTGCAGGAGAGTGCTGAAATGGGTGTTGAGGACTTAGGCAGAGGTGTGCGACTGCAGGAGAGTGCTGAAATGGGTGTTTAGGACCTAGGCAGAAGTGTCCGACTGCAGGAGAGTGCTGAAATGGGTGTTTAGGACCTAGGCAGAAGTGTCCGACTGCAGGAGAGTGCTGAAATGGGTGTTTAGGACCTAGGCAGAAGTGTCCGACTGCAGGAGAGTGCTGAAATGGGTGTTGAGGACTTAGGCCGAGGTGTGCGACTGCAGGAGAGTGCTGAAATGGGTGTTGAGGACTTAGGCAGAGGTTTGCGACCGCAGGAGAGTGCTGAAATGGGTGTTTAGGACCTAGGCAGAAGTGTCCGACTGCAGGAGAGTGCTGAAATGGGTGTTTAGGACCTAGGCAGAAGTGTCCGACTGCAGGAGAGTGCTGAAATGGGTGTTGAGGACCTAGGCAGAAGTGTCCGACTGCAGGAGAGTGCTGAAATGGGTGTTTAGGACCTAGGCAGAAGTGTCCGACTGCAGGAGAGTGCTGAAATGGGTGTTTAGTACCTAGGCAGAAGTGTCCGACTGCAGGAGAGTGCTGAAATGGGTGTTTAGGACCTAGGCAGAAGTGTCCGACTGCAGGAGAGTGCTGAAATGGGTGTTGAGGACTTAGGCAGAAGTGTCCGACTGCAGGAGAGTGCTGAAATGGGTGTTTAGGACCTAGGCAGAAGTGTCCGACTGCAGGAGAGTGCTGAAATGGGTGTTGAGGACTTAGGCAGAGGTGTGCGACTGCAGGAGAGTGCTGAAATGGGTGTTGAGGACTTCGGCAGAGGTGTGCGACTGCAGGAGAGTGCTGAAATGGGTGTTGAGGACTTAGGCAGAGGTTTGCGACCGCAGGAGAGTGCTGAAATGGGTGTTTAGGACCTAGGCAGAAGTGTCCGACTGCAGGAGAGTGCTGAAATGGGTGTTGAGGACTTAGGCAGAGGTGTCCGACTGCAGGAGAGTGCTGAAATGGGTGTTGAGGACTTAGGCAGAGGTTTGCGACCGCAGGAGAGTGCTGAAATGGGTGTTTAGGACCTAGGCAGAAGTGTCCGACTGCAGGAGAGTGCTGAAATGGGTGTTTAGGACCTAGGCAGAAGTGTCCGACTGCAGGAGAGTGCTGAAATGGGTGTTGAGGACTTAGGCAGAAGTGTCCGACTGCAGGAGAGTGCTGAAATGGGTGTTGAGGACTTAGGCAGAGGTGTGCGACTGCAGGAGAGTGCTGAAATGGGTGTTTAGGACCTAGGCAGAGGTGTGCGACTGCAGGAGAGTGCTGAAATGGGTGTTGAGGACTTTGGCAGAGGTGTGCGACTGCAGGAGAGTGCCGAAATGGGTGTTGAGGACTTAGGCAGAAGTGTCCGACTGCAGGAGAATGCTGAAATGGGTGTTTAGGACCTAGGCAGAAGTGTCCGACTGCAGGAGAGTGCTGAAATGGGTGTTTAGGACCTAGGCAGAAGTGTCCGACTGCAGGAGAGTGCTGAAATGGGTGTTTAGGACCTAGGCAGAAGTGTCCGACTGCAGGAGAGTGCTGAAATGGGTGTTGAGGACTTAGGCAGAAGTGTCCGACTGCAGGAGAGTGCTGAAATGGGTGTTTAGGACCTAGGCAGAAGTGTCCGACTGCAGGAGAGTGCTGAAATGGGTGTTGAGGACTTAGGCAGAGGTGTGCGACTGCAGGAGAGTGCTGAAATGGGTGTTTAGGACCTAGGCAGAAGTGTCCGACTGCAGGAGAGTGCTGAAATGGGTGTTGAGGACTTAGGCAGAGGTTTGCGACCGCAGGAGAGTGCTGAAATGGGTGTTTAGGACCTAGGCAGAAGTGTCCGACTGCAGGAGAGTGCTAAAATGGGTGTTTAGGACCTAGGCAGAAGTGTCCGACTGCAGGAGAGTGCTGAAATGGGTGTTGAGGACCTACGCAGAAGTGTCCGACTGCAGCAGAGTGCTGAAATGGGTGTTTAGGACCTAGGCAGAAGTGTCCGACTGCAGGAGAGTGCTGAAATGGGTGTTTAGTACCTAGGCAGAAGTGTCCGACTGCAGGAGAGTGCTGAAATGGGTGTTGAGGACTTAGGCAGAGGTGTGCGACTACAGGAGAGTGCTGAAATGGGTGTTTAGGACCTAGGCAGAGGTGTGCGACTGCAGGAAAGTGCTGAAATGGGTGTTTAGGACCTAGGCAGAAGTGTCCGACTGCAGGAGAGTGCTGAAATGGGTGTTTAGGACCTAGGCAGAGGTGTGCGACTGCAGGAGAGTGCTGAAATGGGTGTTTAGGACCTAGGCAGAAGTGTCCGACTGCAGGAGAGTGCTGAAATGGGTGTTTAGGACCTAGGCAGAAGTGTCCGACTGCAGGAGAGTGCTGCAATGGGTGTTGAGGACTTAGGCAGAGGTGTGCGACTGCAGGAGAGTGCTGAAATGGGTGTTTAGGACCTAGGCAGAGGTGTGCGACTGCAGGAGAGTGCTGAAATGGGTGTTGAGGACTTAGGCAGAAGTGTCCGACTGCAGGAGAGTGCTGAAATGGGTGTTTAGGACCTAGGCAGAAGTGTCCGACTGCAGGAGAGTGCTGAAATGGGTGTTGAGGACTTTGGCAGAGGTGTGCGACTGCAGGAGAGTGCCGAAATGGGTGTTGAGGACTTAGGCAGAAGTGTCCGACTGCAGGAGAGTGCTGAAATGGGTGTTTAGGACCTAGGCAGAAGTGTCCGACTGCAGGAGAGTGCTGAAATGGGTGTTGAGGACTTAGGCAGAGGTATCCGACTGCAGGAGAGTGCTGAAATGGGTGTTGAGGACTTAGGCAGAGGTTTGCGACCGCAGGAGAGTGCTGAAATGGGTGTTTAGGACCTAGGCAGAAGTGTCCGACTGCAGGAGAGTGCTGAAATGGGTGTTTAGGACCTAGGCAGAAGTGTCCGACTGCAGGAGAGTGCTGAAATGGGTGTTGAGGACTTAGGCAGAAGTGTCCGACTGCAGGAGAATGCTGAAATGGGTGTTTAGGACCTAGGCAGAAGTGTCCGACTGCAGGAGAGTGCTGAAATGGGTGTTGAGGACTTAGGCAGAGGTATCCGACTGCAGGAGAGTGCCGAAATGGGTGTTGAGGACTTAGGCAGAAGTGTCCGACTGCAGGAGAGTGCTGAAATGGGTGTTTAGGACCTAGGCAGAAGTGTCCGACTGCAGGAGAGTGCTGAAATGGGTGTTGAGGACTTAGGCAGAGGTGTGCGACTGCAGGAGAGTGCCGAAATGGGTGTTGAGGACTTAGGCAGAAGTGTCCGACTGCAGGAGAGTGCTGAAATGGGTGTTTAGGACCTAGGCAGAAGTGTCCGACTGCAGGAGAGTGCTGAAATGGGTGTTGAGGACTTAGGCAGAGGTATCCGACTGCAGGAGAGTGCTGAAATGGGTGTTGAGGACTTAGGCAGAGGTTTGCGACCGCAGGAGAGTGCTGAAATGGGTGTTTAGGACCTAGGCAGAAGTGTCCGACTGCAGGAGAGTGCTGAAATGGGTGTTTAGGACCTAGGCAGAAGTGTCCGACTGCAGGAGAGTGCTGAAATGGGTGTTGAGGACTTAGGCAGAAGTGTCCGACTGCAGGAGAGTGCTGAAATGGGTGTTGAGGACTTAGGCAGAGGTGTGCGACTGCAGGAGAGTGCTGAAATGGGTGTTTAGGACCTAGGCAGAGGTGTGCGACTGCAGGAGAGTGCTGAAATGGGTGTTGAGGACTTTGGCAGAGGTGTGCGACTGCAGGAGAGTGCCGAAATGGGTGTTGAGGACTTAGGCAGAAGTGTCCGACTGCAGGAGAATGCTGAAATGGGTGTTTAGGACCTAGGCAGAAGTGTCCGACTGCAGGAGAGTGCTGAAATGGGTGTTGAGGACTTAGGCAGAGGTGTGCGACTGCAGGAGAGTGCCGAAATGGGTGTTGAGGACTTAGGCAGAAGTGTCCGACTGCAGGAGAGTGCTGAAATGGGTGTTTAGGACCTAGACAGAAGTGTCCGACTGCAGGAGAGTGCTGAAATGGGTGTTGAGGACTTAGGCAGAGGTTTGCGACCGCAGGAGAGTGCTGAAATGGGTGTTTAGGACCTAGGCAGAAGTGTCCGACTGCAGGAGAGTGCTGAAATGGGTGTTTAGGACCTAGGCAGAAGTGTCCGACTGCAGGAGAGTGCTGAAATGGGTGTTTAGGACCTAGGCAGAAGTGTCCGACTGCAGGAGAGTGCTGAAATGGGTGTTGAGGACTTAGGCAGAAGTGTCCGACTGCAGGAGAGTGCTGAAATGGGTGTTGAGGACTTAGGCAGAGGTGTGCGACTGCAGGAGAGTGCTGAAATGGGTGTTTAGGACCTAGGCAGAGGTGTGCGACTGCAGGAGAGTGCTGAAATGGGTGTTGAGGACCTAGGCAGAAGTGTCCGACTGCAGGAGAGTGCTGAAATGGGTGTTTAGGACCTAGGCAGAAGTGTCCGACTGCAGGAGAGTGCTGAAATGGGTGTTTAGGACCTAGGCAGAAGTGTCCGACTGCAGGAGAATGCTGAAATGGGTGTTTAGGACCTAGGCAGAAGTGTCCGACTGCAGGAGAGTGCTGAAATGGGTGTTTAGGACCTAGGCAGAAGTGTCCGACTGCAGGAGAGTGCTGAAATGGGTGTTGAGGACTTAGGCTGAAGTGTCCGACTGCAGGAGAGTGCTGAAATGGGTGTTGAGGACTTAGGCAGAGGTGTGCGACTGCAGGAGAGTGCTGAAATGGGTGTTTAGGACCTAGGCAGAAGTGTCCGACTGCAGGAGAGTGCTGAAATGGGTGTTTAGGACCTAGGCAGAAGTGTCCGACTGCAGGAGAGTGCTGAAATGGGTGTTGAGGACTTAGGCCGAGGTGTGCGACTGCAGGAGAGTGCTGAAATGGGTGTTGAGGACTTAGGCAGAGGTTTGCGACCGCAGGAGAGTGCTGAAATGGGTGTTTAGGACCTAGGCAGAAGTGTCCGACTGCAGGAGAGTGCTGAAATGGGTGTTTAGGACCTAGGCAGAAGTGTCCGACTGCAGGAGAGTGCTGAAATGGGTGTTGAGGACCTAGGCAGAAGTGTCCGACTGCAGGAGAGTGCTGAAATGGGTGTTTAGGACCTAGGCAGAAGTGTCCGACTGCAGGAGAGTGCTGAAATGGGTGTTGAGGACTTAGGCAGAGGTATCCGACTGCAGGAGAGTGCTGAAATGGGTGTTGAGGACTTAGGCAGAGGTTTGCGACCGCAGGAGAGTGCTGAAATGGGTGTTTAGGACCTAGGCAGAAGTGTCCGACTGCAGGAGAGTGCTGAAATGGGTGTTTAGGACCTAGGCAGAAGTGTCCGACTGCAGGAGAGTGCTGAAATGGGTGTTGAGGACTTAGGCAGAAGTGTCCGACTGCAGGAGAATGCTGAAATGGGTGTTTAGGACCTAGGCAGAAGTGTCCGACTGCAGGAGAGTGCTGAAATGGGTGTTGAGGACTTAGGCAGAGGTATCCGACTGCAGGAGAGTGCCGAAATGGGTGTTGAGGACTTAGGCAGAAGTGTCCGACTGCAGGAGAGTGCTGAAATGGGTGTTTAGGACCTAGGCAGAAGTGTCCGACTGCAGGAGAGTGCTGAAATGGGTGTTGAGGACTTAGGCAGAGGTGTGCGACTGCAGGAGAGTGCCGAAATGGGTGTTGAGGACTTAGGCAGAAGTGTCCGACTGCAGGAGAGTGCTGAAATGGGTGTTTAGGACCTAGGCAGAAGTGTCCGACTGCAGGAGAGTGCTGAAATGGGTGTTGAGGACTTAGGCAGAGGTATCCGACTGCAGGAGAGTGCTGAAATGGGTGTTGAGGACTTAGGCAGAGGTTTGCGACCGCAGGAGAGTGCTGAAATGGGTGTTTAGGACCTAGGCAGAAGTGTCCGACTGCAGGAGAGTGCTGAAATGGGTGTTTAGGACCTAGGCAGAAGTGTCCGACTGCAGGAGAGTGCTGAAATGGGTGTTGAGGACTTAGGCAGAAGTGTCCGACTGCAGGAGAGTGCTGAAATGGGTGTTGAGGACTTAGGCAGAGGTGTGCGACTGCAGGAGAGTGCTGAAATGGGTGTTTAGGACCTAGGCAGAGGTGTGCGACTGCAGGAGAGTGCTGAAATGGGTGTTGAGGACTTTGGCAGAGGTGTGCGACTGCAGGAGAGTGCCGAAATGGGTGTTGAGGACTTAGGCAGAAGTGTCCGACTGCAGGAGAATGCTGAAATGGGTGTTTAGGACCTAGGCAGAAGTGTCCGACTGCAGGAGAGTGCTGAAATGGGTGTTGAGGACTTAGGCAGAGGTGTGCGACTGCAGGAGAGTGCCGAAATGGGTGTTGAGGACTTAGGCAGAAGTGTCCGACTGCAGGAGAGTGCTGAAATGGGTGTTTAGGACCTAGACAGAAGTGTCCGACTGCAGGAGAGTGCTGAAATGGGTGTTGAGGACTTAGGCAGAGGTTTGCGACCGCAGGAGAGTGCTGAAATGGGTGTTTAGGACCTAGGCAGAAGTGTCCGACTGCAGGAGAGTGCTGAAATGGGTGTTTAGGACCTAGGCAGAAGTGTCCGACTGCAGGAGAGTGCTGAAATGGGTGTTTAGGACCTAGGCAGAAGTGTCCGACTGCAGGAGAGTGCTGAAATGGGTGTTGAGGACTTAGGCAGAAGTGTCCGACTGCAGGAGAGTGCTGAAATGGGTGTTGAGGACTTAGGCAGAGGTGTGCGACTGCAGGAGAGTGCTGAAATGGGTGTTTAGGACCTAGGCAGAGGTGTGCGACTGCAGGAGAGTGCTGAAATGGGTGTTGAGGACCTAGGCAGAAGTGTCCGACTGCAGGAGAGTGCTGAAATGGGTGTTTAGGACCTAGGCAGAAGTGTCCGACTGCAGGAGAGTGCTGAAATGGGTGTTTAGGACCTAGGCAGAAGTGTCCGACTGCAGGAGAATGCTGAAATGGGTGTTTAGGACCTAGGCAGAAGTGTCCGACTGCAGGAGAGTGCTGAAATGGGTGTTTAGGACCTAGGCAGAAGTGTCCGACTGCAGGAGAGTGCTGAAATGGGTGTTGAGGACTTAGGCTGAAGTGTCCGACTGCAGGAGAGTGCTGAAATGGGTGTTGAGGACTTAGGCAGAGGTGTGCGACTGCAGGAGAGTGCTGAAATGGGTGTTTAGGACCTAGGCAGAAGTGTCCGACTGCAGGAGAGTGCTGAAATGGGTGTTTAGGACCTAGGCAGAAGTGTCCGACTGCAGGAGAGTGCTGAAATGGGTGTTGAGGACTTAGGCCGAGGTGTGCGACTGCAGGAGAGTGCTGAAATGGGTGTTGAGGACTTAGGCAGAGGTTTGCGACCGCAGGAGAGTGCTGAAATGGGTGTTTAGGACCTAGGCAGAAGTGTCCGACTGCAGGAGAGTGCTGAAATGGGTGTTTAGGACCTAGGCAGAAGTGTCCGACTGCAGGAGAGTGCTGAAATGGGTGTTGAGGACCTAGGCAGAAGTGTCCGACTGCAGGAGAGTGCTGAAATGGGTGTTTAGGACCTAGGCAGAAGTGTCCGACTGCAGGAGAGTGCTGAAATGGGTGTTTAGTACCTAGGCAGAAGTGTCCGACTGCAGGAGAGTGCTGAAATGGGTGTTTAGGACCTAGGCAGAAGTGTCCGACTGCAGGAGAGTGCTGAAATGGGTGTTGAGGACTTAGGCAGAAGTGTCCGACTGCAGGAGAGTGCTGAAATGGGTGTTTAGGACCTAGGCAGAAGTGTCCGACTGCAGGAGAGTGCTGAAATGGGTGTTGAGGACTTAGGCAGAGGTGTGCGACTGCAGGAGAGTGCTGAAATGGGTGTTGAGGACTTAGGCAGAGGTGTGCGACTGCAGGAGAGTGCTGAAATGGGTGTTTAGGACCTAGGCAGAAGTGTCCGACTGCAGGAGAGTGCTGAAATGGGTGTTGAGGACTTAGGCAGAGGTGTGCGACTGCAGGAGAGTGCTGAAATGGGTGTTGAGGACTTCGGCAGAGGTGTGCGACTGCAGGAGAGTGCTGAAATGGGTGTTGAGGACTTAGGCAGAGGTTTGCGACCGCAGGAGAGTGCTGAAATGGGTGTTTAGGACCTAGGCAGAAGTGTCCGACTGCAGGAGTGTGCTGAAATGGGTGTTGAGGACTTAGGCAGAGGTGTCCGACTGCAGGAGAGTGCTGAAATGGGTGTTGAGGACTTAGGCAGAGGTTTGCGACCGCAGGAGAGTGCTGAAATGGGTGTTTAGGACCTAGGCAGAAGTGTCCGACTGCAGGAGAGTGCTGAAATGGGTGTTTAGGACCTAGGCAGAAGTGTCCGACTGCAGGAGAGTGCTGAAATGGGTGTTGAGGACTTAGGCAGAAGTGTCCGACTGCAGGAGAGTGCTGAAATGGGTGTTGAGGACTTAGGCAGAGGTGTGCGACTGCAGGAGAGTGCTGAAATGGGTGTTTAGGACCTAGGCAGAGGTGTGCGACTGCAGGAGAGTGCTGAAATGGGTGTTGAGGACTTTGGCAGAGGTGTGCGACTGCAGGAGAGTGCCGAAATGGGTGTTGAGGACTTAGGCAGAAGTGTCCGACTGCAGGAGAATGCTGAAATGGGTGTTTAGGACCTAGGCAGAAGTGTCCGACTGCAGGAGAGTGCTGAAATGGGTGTTGAGGACTTAGGCAGAGGTGTGCGACTGCAGGAGAGTGCCGAAATGGGTGTTGAGGACTTAGGCAGAAGTGTCCGACTGCAGGAGAGTGCTGAAATGGGTGTTTAGGACCTAGGCAGAAGTGTCCGACTGCAGGAGAGTGCTGAAATGGGTGTTGAGGACTTAGGCAGAGGTGTCCGACTGCAGGAGAGTGCTGAAATGGGTGTTGAGGACTTAGGCAGAGGTTTGCGACCGCAGGAGAGTGCTGAAATGGGTGTTTAGGACCTAGGCAGAAGTGTCCGACTGCAGGAGAGTGCTGAAATGGGTGTTGAGGACTTAGGCAGAAGTGTCCGACTGCAGGAGAGTGCTGAAATGGGTGTTGAGGACTTAGGCAGAGGTGTGCGACTGCAGGAGAGTGCTGAAATGGGTGTTTAGGACCTAGGCAGAGGTGTGCGACTGCAGGAGAGTGCTGAAATGGGTGTTTAGGACCTAGGCAGAAGTGTCCGACTGCAGGAGAGTGCTGAAATGGGTGTTTAGGACCTCGGCAGAAGTGTCCGACTGCAGGAGAGTGCTGAAATGGGTGTTGAGGACTTAGGCCGAGGTGTGCGACTGCAGGAGAGTGCTGAAATGGGTGTTGAGGACTTAGGCAGAGGTGTGCGACTGCAGGAGAGTGCTGAAATGGGTGTTGAGGACTTAGGCAGAGGTTTGCGACCGCAGGAGAGTGCTGAAATGGGTGTTTAGGACCTAGGCAGAAGTGTCCGACTGCAGGAGAGTGCTGAAATGGGTGTTGAGGACTTAGGCAGAAGTGTCCGACTGCAGGAGAGTGCTGAAATGGGTGTTGAGGACTTAGGCAGAGGTGTGCGACTGCAGGAGAGTGCTGAAATGGGTGTTTAGGACCTAGGCAGAAGTGTCCGACTGCAGGAGAGTGCTGAAATGGGTGTTTAGGACCTAGGCAGAAGTGTCCGACTGCAGGAGAGTGCTGAAATGGGTGTTTAGGACCTAGGCAGAAGTGTCCGACTGCAGGAGAGTGCTGAAATGGGTGTTGAGGACTTAGGCCGAGGTGTGCGACTGCAGGAGAGTGCTGAAATGGGTGTTGAGGACTTAGGCAGAGGTTTGCGACCGCAGGAGAGTGCTGAAATGGGTGTTTAGGACCTAGGCAGAAGTGTCCGACTGCAGGAGAGTGCTGAAATGGGTGTTTAGGACCTAGGCAGAAGTGTCCGACTGCAGGAGAGTGCTGAAATGGGTGTTGAGGACCTAGGCAGAAGTGTCCGACTGCAGGAGAGTGCTGAAATGGGTGTTTAGTACCTAGGCAGAAGTGTCCGACTGCAGGAGAGTGCTGAAATGGGTGTTTAGGACCTAGGCAGAAGTGTCCGACTGCAGGAGAGTGCTGAAATGGGTGTTTAGGACCTAGGCAGAAGTGTCCGACTGCAGGAGAGTGCTGAAATGGGTGTTGAGGACTTAGGCCGAGGTGTGCGACTGCAGGAGAGTGCTGAAATGGGTGTTGAGGACTTAGGCAGAGGTGTGCGACTGCAGGAGAGTGCTGAAATGGGTGTTTAGGACCTAGGCAGAAGTGTCCGACTGCAGGAGAGTGCTGAAATGGGTGTTTAGGACCTAGGCAGAAGTGTCCGACTGCAGGAGAGTGCTGAAATGGGTGTTGAGGACTTAGGCAGAGGTTTGCGACCGCAGGAGAGTGCTGAAATGGGTGTTTAGGACCTAGGCAGAAGTGTCCGACTGCAGGAGAGTGCTGAAATGGGTGTTGAGGACTTAGGCAGAAGTGTCCGACTGCAGGAGAGTGCTGAAATGGGTGTTGAGGACTTAGGCAGAGGTGTGCGACTGCAGGAGAGTGCTGAAATGGGTGTTTAGGACCTAGGCAGAAGTGTCCGACTGCAGGAGAGTGCTGAAATGGGTGTTTAGGACCTAGGCAGAAGTGTCCGACTGCAGGAGAGTGCTGAAATGGGTGTTTAGGACCTAGGCAGAAGTGTCCGACTGCAGGAGAGTGCTGAAATGGGTGTTGAGGACTTAGGCCGAGGTGTGCGACTGCAGGAGAGTGCTGAAATGGGTGTTGAGGACTTAGGCAGAGGTTTGCGACCGCAGGAGAGTGCTGAAATGGGTGTTTAGGACCTAGGCAGAAGTGTCCGACTGCAGGAGAGTGCTGAAATGGGTGTTTAGGACCTAGGCAGAAGTGTCCGACTGCAGGAGAGTGCTGAAATGGGTGTTGAGGACCTAGGCAGAAGTGTCCGACTGCAGGAGAGTGCTGAAATGGGTGTTTAGGACCTAGGCAGAAGTGTCCGACTGCAGGAGAGTGCTGAAATGGGTGTTTAGTACCTAGGCAGAAGTGTCCGACTGCAGGAGAGTGCTGAAATGGGTGTTTAGGACCTAGGCAGAAGTGTCCGACTGCAGGAGAGTGCTGAAATGGGTGTTTAGGACCTAGGCAGAAGTGTCCGACTGCAGGAGAGTGCTGAAATGGGTGTTGAGGACTTAGGCCGAGGTGTGCGACTGCAGGAGAGTGCTGAAATGGGTGTTGAGGACTTAGGCAGAGGTGTGCGACTGCAGGAGAGTGCTGAAATGGGTGTTTAGGACCTAGGCAGAAGTGTCCGACTGCAGGAGAGTGCTGAAATGGGTGTTTAGGACCTAGGCAGAAGTGTCCGACTGCAGGAGAGTGCTGAAATGGGTGTTGAGGACTTAGGCCGAGGTGTGCGACTGCAGGAGAGTGCTGAAATGGGTGTTGAGGACTTAGGCAGAGGTGTGCGACTGCAGGAGAGTGCTGAAATGGGTGTTGAGGACTTAGGCAGAGGTTTGCGACCGCAGGAGAGTGCTGAAATGGGTGTTTAGGACCTAGGCAGAAGTGTCCGACTGCAGGAGAGTGCTGAAATGGGTGTTGAGGACTTAGGCAGAAGTGTCCGACTGCAGGAGAGTGCTGAAATGGGTGTTGAGGACTTAGGCAGAGGTGTGCGACTGCAGGAGAGTGCTGAAATGGGTGTTTAGGACCTAGGCAGAAGTGTCCGACTGCAGGAGAGTGCTGAAATGGGTGTTTAGGACCTAGGCAGAAGTGTCCGACTGCAGGAGAGTGCTGAAATGGGTGTTTAGGACCTAGGCAGAAGTGTCCGACTGCAGGAGAGTGCTGAAATGGGTGTTGAGGACTTAGGCCGAGGTGTGCGACTGCAGGAGAGTGCTGAAATGGGTGTTTAGGACCTAGGCAGAAGTGTCCGACTGCAGGAGAGTGCTGAAATGGGTGTTTAGGACCTAGGCAGAAGTGTCCGACTGCAGGAGAGTGCTGAAATGGGTGTTGAGGACTTAGGCAGAAGTGTCCGACTGCAGGAGAGTGCTGAAATGGGTGTTGAGGACTTAGGCAGAGGTGTGCGACTGCAGGAGAGTGCTGAAATGGGTGTTTAGGACCTAGGCAGAAGTGTCCGACTGCAGGAGAGTGCTGAAATGGGTGTTTAGGACCTAGGCAGAAGTGTCCGACTGCAGGAGAGTGCTGAAATGGGTGTTTAGGACCTAGGCAGAAGTGTCCGACTGCAGGAGAGTGCTGAAATGGGTGTTGAGGACTTAGGCCGAGGTGTGCGACTGCAGGAGAGTGCTGAAATGGGTGTTGAGGACTTAGGCAGAGGTTTGCGACCGCAGGAGAGTGCTGAAATGGGTGTTTAGGACCTAGGCAGAAGTGTCCGACTGCAGGAGAGTGCTGAAATGGGTGTTTAGGACCTAGGCAGAAGTGTCCGACTGCAGGAGAGTGCTGAAATGGGTGTTGAGGACCTAGGCAGAAGTGTCCGACTGCAGGAGAGTGCTGAAATGGGTGTTGAGGACTTAGGCAGAGGTTTGCGACCGCAGGAGAGTGCTGAAATGGGTGTTTAGGACCTAGGCAGAAGTGTCCGACTGCAGGAGAGTGCTGAAATGGGTGTTTAGGACCTAGGCAGAAGTGTCCGACTGCAGGAGAGTGCTGAAATGGGTGTTGAGGACCTAGGCAGAAGTGTCCGACTGCAGGAGAGTGCTGAAATGGGTGTTTAGGACCTAGGCAGAAGTGTCCGACTGCAGGAGAGTGCTGAAATGGGTGTTTAGTACCTAGGCAGAAGTGTCCGACTGCAGGAGAGTGCTGAAATGGGTGTTTAGGACCTAGGCAGAAGTGTCCGACTGCAGGAGAGTGCTGAAATGGGTGTTTAGGACCTAGGCAGAAGTGTCCGACTGCAGGAGAGTGCTGAAATGGGTGTTGAGGACTTAGGCCGAGGTGTGCGACTGCAGGAGAGTGCTGAAATGGGTGTTGAGGACTTAGGCAGAGGTGTGCGACTGCAGGAGAGTGCTGAAATGGGTGTTTAGGACCTAGGCAGAAGTGTCCGACTGCAGGAGAGTGCTGAAATGGGTGTTTAGGACCTAGGCAGAAGTGTCCGACTGCAGGAGAGTGCTGAAATGGGTGTTGAGGACTTAGGCCGAGGTGTGCGACTGCAGGAGAGTGCTGAAATGGGTGTTGAGGACTTAGGCAGAGGTGTGCGACTGCAGGAGAGTGCTGAAATGGGTGTTGAGGACTTAGGCAGAGGTTTGCGACCGCAGGAGAGTGCTGAAATGGGTGTTTAGGACCTAGGCAGAAGTGTCCGACTGCAGGAGAGTGCTGAAATGGGTGTTGAGGACTTAGGCAGAAGTGTCCGACTGCAGGAGAGTGCTGAAATGGGTGTTGAGGACTTAGGCAGAGGTGTGCGACTGCAGGAGAGTGCTGAAATGGGTGTTTAGGACCTAGGCAGAAGTGTCCGACTGCAGGAGAGTGCTGAAATGGGTGTTTAGGACCTAGGCAGAAGTGTCCGACTGCAGGAGAGTGCTGAAATGGGTGTTTAGGACCTAGGCAGAAGTGTCCGACTGCAGGAGAGTGCTGAAATGGGTGTTGAGGACTTAGGCCGAGGTGTGCGACTGCAGGAGAGTGCTGAAATGGGTGTTGAGGACTTAGGCAGAGGTTTGCGACCGCAGGAGAGTGCTGAAATGGGTGTTTAGGACCTAGGCAGAAGTGTCCGACTGCAGGAGAGTGCTGAAATGGGTGTTTAGGACCTAGGCAGAAGTGTCCGACTGCAGGAGAGTGCTGAAATGGGTGTTGAGGACCTAGGCAGAAGTGTCCGACTGCAGGAGAGTGCTGAAATGGGTGTTTAGGACCTAGGCAGAAGTGTCCGACTGCAGGAGAGTGCTGAAATGGGTGTTTAGTACCTAGGCAGAAGTGTCCGACTGCAGGAGAGTGCTGAAATGGGTGTTTAGGACCTAGGCAGAAGTGTCCGACTGCAGGAGAGTGCTGAAATGGGTGTTTAGGACCTAGGCAGAAGTGTCCGACTGCAGGAGAGTGCTGAAATGGGTGTTGAGGACTTAGGCAGAAGTGTCCGACTGCAGGAGAGTGCTGAAATGGGTGTTTAGGACCTAGGCAGAAGTGTCCGACTGCAGGAGAGTGCTGAAATGGGTGTTTAGGACCTAGGCAGAAGTGTCCGACTGCAGGAGAGTGCTGAAATGGGTGTTTAGGACCTAGGCAGAAGTGTCCGACTGCAGGAGAGTGCTGAAATGGGTGTTGAGGACTTAGGCAGAAGTGTCCGACTGCAGGAGAGTGCTGAAATGGGTGTTGAGGACTTAGGCAGAGGTGTGCGACTGCAGGAGAGTGCTGAAATGGGTGTTGAGGACTTAGGCAGAGGTGTGCGACTGCAGGAGAGTGCTGAAATGGGTGTTTAGGACCTAGGCAGAAGTGTCCGACTGCAGGAGAGTGCTGAAATGGGTGTTGAGGACTTAGGCAGAGGTGTGCGACTGCAGGAGAGTGCTGAAATGGGTGTTGAGGACTTAGGCAGAGGTGTGCGACTGCAGGAGAGTGCTGAAATGGGTGTTGAGGACTTAGGCAGAGGTTTGCGACCGCAGGAGAGTGCTGAAATGGGTGTTTAGGACCTAGGCAGAAGTGTCCGACTGCAGGAGAGTGCTGAAATGGGTGTTGAGGACTTAGGCAGAGGTGTCCGACTGCAGGAGAGTGCTGAAATGTGTGTTGAGGACTTAGGCAGAGGTTTGCGACCGCAGGAGAGTGCTGAAATGGGTGTTTAGGACCTAGGCAGAAGTGTCCGACTGCAGGAGAGTGCTGAAATGGGTGTTTAGGACCTAGGCAGAAGTGTCCGACTGCAGGAGAGTGCTGAAATGGGTGTTGAGGACTTAGGCAGAAGTGTCCGACTGCAGGAGAGTGCTGAAATGGGTGTTGAGGACTTAGGCAGAGGTGTGCGACTGCAGGAGAGTGCTGAAATGGGTGTTTAGGACCTAGGCAGAGGTGTGCGACTGCAGGAGAGTGCTGAAATGGGTGTTGAGGACTTTGGCAGAGGTGTGCGACTGCAGGAGAGTGCCGAAATGGGTGTTGAGGACTTAGGCAGAAGTGTCCGACTGCAGGAGAATGCTGAAATGGGTGTTTAGGACCTAGGCAGAAGTGTCCGACTGCAGGAGAGTGCTGAAATGGGTGTTGAGGACTTAGGCAGAGGTGTGCGACTGCAGGAGAGTGCCGAAATGGGTGTTGAGGACTTAGGCAGAAGTGTCCGACTGCAGGAGAGTGCTGAAATGGGTGTTTAGGACCTAGGCAGAAGTGTCCGACTGCAGGAGAGTGCTGAAATGGGTGTTGAGGACTTAGGCAGAGGTGTCCGACTGCAGGAGAGTGCTGAAATGGGTGTTGAGGACTTAGGCAGAGGTTTGCGACCGCAGGAGAGTGCTGAAATGGGTGTTTAGGACCTAGGCAGAAGTGTCCGACTGCAGGAGAGTGCTGAAATGGGTGTTGAGGACTTAGGCAGAGGTGTGCGACTGCAGGAGAGTGCTGAAATGGGTGTTTAGGACCTAGGCAGAGGTGTGCGACTGCAGGAGAGTGCTGAAATGGGTGTTTAGGACCTAGGCAGAAGTGTCCGACTGCAGGAGAGTGCTGAAATGGGTGTTTAGGACCTAGGCAGAAGTGTCCGACTGCAGGAGAGTGCTGAAATGGGTGTTGAGGACTTAGGCCGAGGTGTGCGACTGCAGGAGAGTGCTGAAATGGGTGTTGAGGACTTAGGCAGAGGTGTGCGACTGCAGGAGAGTGCTGAAATGGGTGTTGAGGACTTAGGCAGAGGTTTGCGACCGCAGGAGAGTGCTGAAATGGGTGTTTAGGACCTAGGCAGAAGTGTCCGACTGCAGGAGAGTGCTGAAATGGGTGTTTAGGACCTAGGCAGAAGTGTCCGACTGCAGGAGAGTGCTGAAATGGGTGTTGAGGACCTAGGCAGAAGTGTCCGACTGCAGGAGAGTGCTGAAATGGGTGTTTAGGACCTAGGCAGAAGTGTCCGACTGCAGGAGAGTGCTGAAATGGGTGTTTAGGACCTAGGCAGAAGTGTCCGACTGCAGGAGAGTGCTGAAATGGGTGTTGAGGACTTAGGCAGAGGTGTGCGACTGCAGGAGAGTGCCGAAATGGGTGTTGAGGACTTAGGCAGAAGTGTCCGACTGCAGGAGAGTGCTGAAATGGGTGTTTAGGACCTAGGCAGAAGTGTCCGACTGCAGGAGAGTGCTGAAATGGGTGTTGAGGACTTAGGCAGAGGTGTCCGACTGCAGGAGAGTGCTGAAATGGGTGTTGAGGACTTAGGCAGAGGTTTGCGACCGCAGGAGAGTGCTGAAATGGGTGTTTAGGACCTAGGCAGAAGTGTCCGACTGCAGGAGAGTGCTGAAATGGGTGTTGAGGACTTAGGCAGAGGTGTCCGACTGCAGGAGAGTGCTGAAATGGGTGTTGAGGACTTAGGCGGAGGTTTGCGACCGCAGGAGAGTGCTGAAATGGGTGTTTAGGACCTAGGCAGAAGTGTCCGACTGCAGGAGAGTGCTGAAATGGGTGTTGAGGACTTAGGCAGAAGTGTCCGACTGCAGGAGAGTGCTGAAATGGGTGTTGAGGACTTAGGCCGAGGTGTGCGACTGCAGGAGAGTGCTGAAATGGGTGTTTAGGACCTAGGCAGAGGTGTGCGACTGCAGGAGAGTGCTGAAATGGGTGTTTAGGACCTAGGCAGAAGTGTCCGACTGCAGGAGAGTGCTGAAATGGGTGTTTAGGACCTAGGCAGAAGTGTCCGACTGCAGGAGAGTGCTGAAATGGGTGTTGAGGACTTAGGCAGAAGTGTCCGACTGCAGGAGAGTGCTGAAATGGGTGTTTAGGACCTAGGCAGAAGTGTCCGACTGCAGGAGAGTGCTGAAATGGGTGTTGAGGACTTAGGCAGAGGTGTGCGACTGCAGGAGAGTGCTGAAATGGGTGTTTAGGACCTAGGCAGAAGTGTCCGACTGCAGGAGAGTGCTGAAATGGGTGTTTAGGACCTAGGCAGAAGTGTCCGACTGCAGGAGAGTGCTGAAATGGGTGTTGAGGACTTAGGCAGAGGTGTGCGACTGCAGGAGAGTGCTGAAATGGGTGTTTAGGACCTAGGCAGAAGTGTCCGACTGCAGGAGAGTGCTGAAATGGGTGTTTAGGACCTAGGCAGAAGTGTCCGACAGCAGGAGAGTGCTGAAATGGGTGTTGAGGACTTAGGCAGAGGTGTGCGACTGCAGGAGAGTGCCGAAATGGGTGTTGAGGACTTAGGCAGAAGTGTCCGACTGCAGGAGAGTGCTGAAATGGGTGTTTAGGACCTAGGCAGAAGTGTCCGACTGCAGGAGAGTGCTGAAATGGGTGTTGAGGACTTAGGCAGAGGTGTCCGACTGCAGGAGAGTGCTGAAATGGGTGTTGAGGACTCAGGCAGAGGTGTGCGACTGCAGGAGAGTGCTGAAATGGGTGTTTAGGACCTAGGCAGAAGTGTCCGACTGCAGGAGAGTGCTGAAATGGGTGTTGAGGACTTAGGCAGAAGTGTCCGACTGCAGGAGAGTGCTGAAATGGGTGTTTAGGACCTAGGCAGAAGTGTCCGACTGCAGGAGAGTGCTGAAATGGGTGTTGAGGACTTAGGCAGAGGTGTCCGACTGCAGGAGAGTGCTGAAATGGGTGTTGAGGACTTAGGCAGAAGTGTCCGACTGCAGGAGAGTGCTGAAATGGGTGTTTAGGACCTAGGCAGAAGTGTCCGACTGCAGGAGAGTGCTGAAATGGGTGTTTAGGACCTAGGCAGAAGTGTCCGACTGCAGGAGAGTGCTGAAATGGGTGTTGAGGACTTAGGCAGAGGTGTCCGACTGCAGGAGAGTGCTGAAATGGGTGTTTAGGACCTAGGCAGAGGTGTGCGACTGCAGGAGAGTGCTGAAATGGGTGTTGAGGACTTAGGCAGAAGTGTCCGACTGCAGGAGAGTGCTGAAATGCGTGTTTAGGACCTAGGCAGAAGTGTCCGACTGCAGGAGAGTGCTGAAATGGGTGTTGAGGACTTAGGCAGAGGTGTGCGACTGCAGGAGAGTGCTGAAATGGGTGTTGAGGACTTAGGCAGAGGTGTGCGACTGCAGGAGAGTGCTGAAATGGGTGTTGAGGACTTAGGCAGAGGTGTGCGACTGCAGGAGAGTGCTGAAATGGGTGTTTAGGACCTAGGCAGAAGTGTCCGACTGCAGGAGAGTGCTGAAATGGGTGTTGAGGACTTAGGCAGAGGTGTGCGACTGCAGGAGAGTGCTGAAATGGGTGTTGAGGACTTAGGCAGAGGTGTGCGACTGCAGGAGAGTGCTGAAATGGGTGTTGAGGACTTAGGCAGAGGTTTGCGACCGCAGGAGAGTGCTGAAATGGGTGTTTAGGACCTAGGCAGAAGTGTCCGACTGCAGGAGAGTGCTGAAATGGGTGTTGAGGACTTAGGCAGAGGTGTCCGACTGCAGGAGAGTGCTGAAATGTGTGTTGAGGACTTAGGCAGAGGTTTGCGACCGCAGGAGAGTGCTGAAATGGGTGTTTAGGACCTAGGCAGAAGTGTCCGACTGCAGGAGAGTGCTGAAATGGGTGTTTAGGACCTAGGCAGAAGTGTCCGACTGCAGGAGAGTGCTGAAATGGGTGTTGAGGACTTAGGCAGAAGTGTCCGACTGCAGGAGAGTGCTGAAATGGGTGTTGAGGACTTAGGCAGAGGTGTGCGACTGCAGGAGAGTGCTGAAATGGGTGTTTAGGACCTAGGCAGAGGTGTGCGACTGCAGGAGAGTGCTGAAATGGGTGTTGAGGACTTTGGCAGAGGTGTGCGACTGCAGGAGAGTGCCGAAATGGGTGTTGAGGACTTAGGCAGAAGTGTCCGACTGCAGGAGAATGCTGAAATGGGTGTTTAGGACCTAGGCAGAAGTGTCCGACTGCAGGAGAGTGCTGAAATGGGTGTTGAGGACTTAGGCAGAGGTGTGCGACTGCAGGAGAGTGCCGAAATGGGTGTTGAGGACTTAGGCAGAAGTGTCCGACTGCAGGAGAGTGCTGAAATGGGTGTTTAGGACCTAGGCAGAAGTGTCCGACTGCAGGAGAGTGCTGAAATGGGTGTTGAGGACTTAGGCAGAGGTGTCCGACTGCAGGAGAGTGCTGAAATGGGTGTTGAGGACTTAGGCAGAGGTTTGCGACCGCAGGAGAGTGCTGAAATGGGTGTTTAGGACCTAGGCAGAAGTGTCCGACTGCAGGAGAGTGCTGAAATGGGTGTTGAGGACTTAGGCAGAGGTGTGCGACTGCAGGAGAGTGCTGAAATGGGTGTTTAGGACCTAGGCAGAGGTGTGCGACTGCAGGAGAGTGCTGAAATGGGTGTTTAGGACCTAGGCAGAAGTGTCCGACTGCAGGAGAGTGCTGAAATGGGTGTTTAGGACCTAGGCAGAAGTGTCCGACTGCAGGAGAGTGCTGAAATGGGTGTTGAGGACTTAGGCCGAGGTGTGCGACTGCAGGAGAGTGCTGAAATGGGTGTTGAGGACTTAGGCAGAGGTGTGCGACTGCAGGAGAGTGCTGAAATGGGTGTTGAGGACTTAGGCAGAGGTTTGCGACCGCAGGAGAGTGCTGAAATGGGTGTTTAGGACCTAGGCAGAAGTGTCCGACTGCAGGAGAGTGCTGAAATGGGTGTTTAGGACCTAGGCAGAAGTGTCCGACTGCAGGAGAGTGCTGAAATGGGTGTTGAGGACCTAGGCAGAAGTGTCCGACTGCAGGAGAGTGCTGAAATGGGTGTTTAGGACCTAGGCAGAAGTGTCCGACTGCAGGAGAGTGCTGAAATGGGTGTTTAGGACCTAGGCAGAAGTGTCCGACTGCAGGAGAGTGCTGAAATGGGTGTTGAGGACTTAGGCAGAGGTGTGCGACTGCAGGAGAGTGCCGAAATGGGTGTTGAGGACTTAGGCAGAAGTGTCCGACTGCAGGAGAGTGCTGAAATGGGTGTTTAGGACCTAGGCAGAAGTGTCCGACTGCAGGAGAGTGCTGAAATGGGTGTTGAGGACTTAGGCAGAGGTGTCCGACTGCAGGAGAGTGCTGAAATGGGTGTTGAGGACTTAGGCAGAGGTTTGCGACCGCAGGAGAGTGCTGAAATGGGTGTTTAGGACCTAGGCAGAAGTGTCCGACTGCAGGAGAGTGCTGAAATGGGTGTTGAGGACTTAGGCAGAGGTGTCCGACTGCAGGAGAGTGCTGAAATGGGTGTTGAGGACTTAGGCGGAGGTTTGCGACCGCAGGAGAGTGCTGAAATGGGTGTTTAGGACCTAGGCAGAAGTGTCCGACTGCAGGAGAGTGCTGAAATGGGTGTTGAGGACTTAGGCAGAAGTGTCCGACTGCAGGAGAGTGCTGAAATGGGTGTTGAGGACTTAGGCCGAGGTGTGCGACTGCAGGAGAGTGCTGAAATGGGTGTTTAGGACCTAGGCAGAGGTGTGCGACTGCAGGAGAGTGCTGAAATGGGTGTTTAGGACCTAGGCAGAAGTGTCCGACTGCAGGAGAGTGCTGAAATGGGTGTTTAGGACCTAGGCAGAAGTGTCCGACTGCAGGAGAGTGCTGAAATGGGTGTTGAGGACTTAGGCAGAAGTGTCCGACTGCAGGAGAGTGCTGAAATGGGTGTTTAGGACCTAGGCAGAAGTGTCCGACTGCAGGAGAGTGCTGAAATGGGTGTTGAGGACTTAGGCAGAGGTGTGCGACTGCAGGAGAGTGCTGAAATGGGTGTTTAGGACCTAGGCAGAAGTGTCCGACTGCAGGAGAGTGCTGAAATGGGTGTTTAGGACCTAGGCAGAAGTGTCCGACTGCAGGAGAGTGCTGAAATGGGTGTTGAGGACTTAGGCAGAGGTGTGCGACTGCAGGAGAGTGCTGAAATGGGTGTTTAGGACCTAGGCAGAAGTGTCCGACTGCAGGAGAGTGCTGAAATGGGTGTTTAGGACCTAGGCAGAAGTGTCCGACAGCAGGAGAGTGCTGAAATGGGTGTTGAGGACTTAGGCAGAGGTGTGCGACTGCAGGAGAGTGCCGAAATGGGTGTTGAGGACTTAGGCAGAAGTGTCCGACTGCAGGAGAGTGCTGAAATGGGTGTTTAGGACCTAGGCAGAAGTGTCCGACTGCAGGAGAGTGCTGAAATGGGTGTTGAGGACTTAGGCAGAGGTGTCCGACTGCAGGAGAGTGCTGAAATGGGTGTTGAGGACTCAGGCAGAGGTGTGCGACTGCAGGAGAGTGCTGAAATGGGTGTTTAGGACCTAGGCAGAAGTGTCCGACTGCAGGAGAGTGCTGAAATGGGTGTTGAGGACTTAGGCAGAAGTGTCCGACTGCAGGAGAGTGCTGAAATGGGTGTTTAGGACCTAGGCAGAAGTGTCCGACTGCAGGAGAGTGCTGAAATGGGTGTTGAGGACTTAGGCAGAGGTGTCCGACTGCAGGAGAGTGCTGAAATGGGTGTTGAGGACTTAGGCAGAAGTGTCCGACTGCAGGAGAGTGCTGAAATGGGTGTTTAGGACCTAGGCAGAAGTGTCCGACTGCAGGAGAGTGCTGAAATGGGTGTTTAGGACCTAGGCAGAAGTGTCCGACTGCAGGAGAGTGCTGAAATGGGTGTTGAGGACTTAGGCAGAGGTGTCCGACTGCAGGAGAGTGCTGAAATGGGTGTTTAGGACCTAGGCAGAGGTGTGCGACTGCAGGAGAGTGCTGAAATGGGTGTTGAGGACTTAGGCAGAAGTGTCCGACTGCAGGAGAGTGCTGAAATGGGTGTTGAGGACTTAGGCAGAGGTGTCCGACTGCAGGAGAGTGCTGAAATGGGTGTTGAGGACTTAGGCAGAGGTGTGCGACTGCAGGAGAGTGCCGAAATGGGTGTTGAGGACTTAGGCAGAAGTGTCCGACTGCAGGAGAGTGCTGAAATGGGTGTTTAGGACCTAGGCAGAAGTGTCCGACTGCAGGAGAGTGCTGAAATGGGTGTTGAGGACTTTGGCAGAGGTGTGCGACTGCAGGAGAGTGCTGAAATGGGTGTTGAGGACTTAGGCAGAGGTGTGCGACTGCAGGAGAGTGCTGAAATGGGTGTTGAGGACTTAGGCAGAAGTGTCCGACTGCAGGAGAGTGCTGAAATGGGTGTTTAGGACCTAGGCAGAAGTGTCCGACTGCAGGAGAGTGCTGAAATGGGTGTTGAGGACTTAGGCAGAAGTGTCCGACTGCAGGAGAGTGCTGAAATGGGTGTTTAGGACCTAGGCAGAAGTGTCCGACTGCAGGAGAGTGCCGAAATGGGTGTTGAGGACTTAGGCAGAAGTGTCCGACTGCAGGAGAGTGCTGAAATGGGTGTTTAGGACCTAGGCAGAAGTGTCCGACTGCAGGAGAGTGCTGAAATGGGTGTTGAGGACTTAGGCAGAGGTGTCCGACTGCAGGAGAGTGCTGAAATGGGTGTTGAGGACTTAGGCAGAGGTTTGCGACCGCAGGAGAGTGCTGAAATGGGTGTTTAGGACCTAGGCAGAAGTGTCCGACTGCAGGAGAGTGCTGAAATGGGTGTTGAGGACTTAGGCGGAGGTTTGCGACCGCAGGAGAGTGCTGAAATGGGTGTTTAGGACCTAGGCAGAAGTGTCCGACTGCAGGAGAGTGCTGAAATGGGTGTTTAGGACCTAGGCAGAAGTGTCCGACTGCAGGAGAGCTGCAATGGGTGTTGAGGACTTAGGCAGAGGTGTGCGACTGCAGGAGAGTGCTGAAATGGGTGTTTAGGACCTAGGCAGAGGTGTGCGACTGCAGGAGAGTGCTGAAATGGGTGTTGAGGACTTAGGCAGAAGTGTCCGACTGCAGGAGAGTGCTGAAATGGGTGTTTAGGACCTAGGCAGAAGTGTCCGACTGCAGGAGAGTGCTGAAATGGGTGTTGAGGACTTAGGCAGAGGTGTGCGACTGCAGGAGAGTGCCGAAATGGGTGTTGAGGACTTAGGCAGAAGTGTCCGACTGCAGGAGAGTGCTGAAATGGGTGTTTAGGACCTAGGCAGAAGTGTCCGACTGCAGGAGAGTGCTGAAATGGGTGTTGAGGACTTAGGCAGAGGTGTCCGACTGCAGGAGAGTGCTGAAATGGGTGTTGAGGACTTAGGCAGAGGTTTGCGACCGCAGGAGAGTGCTGAAATGGGTGTTTAGGACCTAGGCAGAAGTGTCCGACTGCAGGAGAGTGCTGAAATGGGTGTTGAGGACTTAGGCGGAGGTTTGCGACCGCAGGAGAGTGCTGAAATGGGTGTTTATGACCTAGGCAGAAGTGTCCGACTGCAGGAGAGTGCTGAAATGGGTGTTTAGGACCTAGGCAGAAGTGTCCGACTGCAGGAGAGTGCTGAAATGGGTGTTGAGGACTTAGGCAGAAGTGTCCGACTGCAGGAGAGTGCTGAAATGGGTGTTGAGGACTTAGGCAGAGGTGTGCGACTGCAGGAGAGTGCTGAAATGGGTGTTTAGGACCTAGGCAGAGGTGTGCGACTGCAGGAGAGTGCTGAAATGGGTGTTTAGGACCTAGGCAGAAGTGTCCGACTGCAGGAGAGTGCTGAAATGGGTGTTTAGGACCTAGGCAGAAGTGTCCGACTGCAGGAGAGTGCTGAAATGGGTGTTGAGGACTTAGGCAGAAGTGTCCGACTGCAGGAGAGTGCTGAAATGGGTGTTGAGGACTTAGGCAGAGGTGTGCGACTGCAGGAGAGTGCTGAAATGGGTGTTTAGGACCTAGGCAGAAGTGTCCGACTGCAGGAGAGTGCTGAAATGGGTGTTTAGGACCTAGGCAGAAGTGTCCGACTGCAGGAGAGTGCTGAAATGGGTGTTTAGGACCTAGGCAGAAGTGTCCGACTGCAGGAGAGTGCTGAAATGGGTGTTGAGGACTTAGGCCGAGGTGTGCGACTGCAGGAGAGTGCTGAAATGGGTGTTGAGGACTTAGGCAGAGGTTTGCGACCGCAGGAGAGTGCTGAAATGGGTGTTTAGGACCTAGGCAGAAGTGTCCGACTGCAGGAGAGTGCTGAAATGGGTGTTTAGGACCTAGGCAGAAGTGTCCGACTGCAGGAGAGTGCTGAAATGGGTGTTGAGGACCTAGGCAGAAGTGTCCGACTGCAGGAGAGTGCTGAAATGGGTGTTTAGGACCTAGGCAGAAGTGTCCGACTGCAGGAGAGTGCTGAAATGGGTGTTTAGTACCTAGGCAGAAGTGTCCGACTGCAGGAGAGTGCTGAAATGGGTGTTTAGGACCTAGGCAGAAGTGTCCGACTGCAGGAGAGTGCTGAAATGGGTGTTTAGGACCTAGGCAGAAGTGTCCGACTGCAGGAGAGTGCTGAAATGGGTGTTGAGGACTTAGGCAGAAGTGTCCGACTGCAGGAGAGTGCTGAAATGGGTGTTTAGGACCTAGGCAGAAGTGTCCGACTGCAGGAGAGTGCTGAAATGGGTGTTTAGGACCTAGGCAGAAGTGTCCGACTGCAGGAGAGTGCTGAAATGGGTGTTTAGGACCTAGGCAGAAGTGTCCGACTGCAGGAGAGTGCTGAAATGGGTGTTGAGGACTTAGGCAGAAGTGTCCGACTGCAGGAGAGTGCTGAAATGGGTGTTGAGGACTTAGGCAGAGGTGTGCGACTGCAGGAGAGTGCTGAAATGGGTGTTGAGGACTTAGGCAGAGGTGTGCGACTGCAGGAGAGTGCTGAAATGGGTGTTTAGGACCTAGGCAGAAGTGTCCGACTGCAGGAGAGTGCTGAAATGGGTGTTGAGGACTTAGGCAGAGGTGTGCGACTGCAGGAGAGTGCTGAAATGGGTGTTAAGGACTTAGGCAGAGGTGTGCGACTGCAGGAGAGTGCTGAAATGGGTGTTGAGGACTTAGGCAGAGGTTTGCGACCGCAGGAGAGTGCTGAAATGGGTGTTTAGGACCTAGGCAGAAGTGTCCGACTGCAGGAGAGTGCTGAAATGGGTGTTGAGGACTTAGGCAGAGGTGTCCGACTGCAGGACAGTGCTGAAATGTGTGTTGAGGACTTAGGCAGAGGTTTGCGACCGCAGGAGAGTGCTGAAATGGGTGTTTAGGACCTAGGCAGAAGTGTCCGACTGCAGGAGAGTGCTGAAATGGGTGTTTGGGACCTAGGCAGAAGTGTCCGACTGCAGGAGAGTGCTGAAATGGGTGTTGAGGACTTAGGCAGAAGTGTCCGACTGCAGGAGAGTGCTGAAATGGGTGTTGAGGACTTAGGCAGAGGTGTGCGACTGCAGGAGAGTGCTGAAATGGGTGTTTAGGACCTAGGCAGAGGTGTGCGACTGCAGGAGAGTGCTGAAATGGGTGTTGAGGACTTTGGCAGAGGTGTGCGACTGCAGGAGAGTGCCGAAATGGGTGTTGAGGACTTAGGCAGAAGTGTCCGACTGCAGGAGAATGCTGAAATGGGTGTTTAGGACCTAGGCAGAAGTGTCCGACTGCAGGAGAGTGCTGAAATGGGTGTTGAGGACTTAGGCAGAGGTGTGCGACTGCAGGAGAGTGCCGAAATGGGTGTTGAGGACTTAGGCAGAAGTGTCCGACTGCAGGAGAGTGCTGAAATGGGTGTTTAGGACCTAGGCAGAAGTGTCCGACTGCAGGAGAGTGCTGAAATGGGTGTTGAGGACTTAGGCAGAGGTGTCCGACTGCAGGAGAGTGCTGAAATGGGTGTTGAGGACTTAGGCAGAGGTTTGCGACCGCAGGAGAGTGCTGAAATGGGTGTTTAGGACCTAGGCAGAAGTGTCCGACTGCAGGAGAGTGCTGAAATGGGTGTTGAGGACTTAGGCAGAGGTGTGCGACTGCAGGAGAGTGCTGAAATGGGTGTTTAGGACCTAGGCAGAGGTGTGCGACTGCAGGAGAGTGCTGAAATGGGTGTTTAGGACCTAGGCAGAAGTGTCCGACTGCAGGAGAGTGCTGAAATGGGTGTTTAGGACCTAGGCAGAAGTGTCCGACTGCAGGAGAGTGCTGAAATGGGTGTTGAGGACTTAGGCCGAGGTGTGCGACTGCAGGAGAGTGCTGAAATGGGTGTTGAGGACTTAGGCAGAGGTGTGCGACTGCAGGAGAGTGCTGAAATGGGTGTTGAGGACTTAGGCAGAGGTTTGCGACCGCAGGAGAGTGCTGAAATGGGTGTTTAGGACCTAGGCAGAAGTGTCCGACTGCAGGAGAGTGCTGAAATGGGTGTTGAGGACTTAGGCAGAGGTGTCCGACTGCAGGAGAGTGCTGAAATGGGTGTTGAGGACTTAGGCAGAGGTTTGCGACCGCAGGAGAGTGCTGAAATGGGTGTTTAGGACCTAGGCAGAAGTGTCCGACTGCAGGAGAGTGCTGAAATGGGTGTTGAGGACTTAGGCAGAGGTGTGCGACTGCAGGAGAGTGCTGAAATGGGTGTTTAGGACCTAGGCAGAGGTGTGCGACTGCAGGAGAGTGCTGAAATGGGTGTTTAGGACCTAGGCAGAAGTGTCCGACTGCAGGAGAGTGCTGAAATGGGTGTTTAGGACCTAGGCAGAAGTGTCCGACTGCAGGAGAGTGCTGAAATGGGTGTTGAGGACTTAGGCCGAGGTGTGCGACTGCAGGAGAGTGCTGAAATGGGTGTTGAGGACTTAGGCAGAGGTGTGCGACTGCAGGAGAGTGCTGAAATGGGTGTTGAGGACTTAGGCAGAGGTTTGCGACCGCAGGAGAGTGCTGAAATGGGTGTTTAGGACCTAGGCAGAAGTGTCCGACTGCAGGAGAGTGCTGAAATGGGTGTTTAGGACCTAGGCAGAAGTGTCCGACTGCAGGAGAGTGCTGAAATGGGTGTTTAGGACCTAGGCAGAAGTGTCCGACTGCAGGAGAGTGCTGAAATGGGTGTTTAGGACCTAGGCAGAAGTGTCCGACTGCAGGAGAGTGCTGAAATGGGTGTTGAGGACTTAGGCAGAGGTGTGCGACTGCAGGAGAGTGCCGAAATGGGTGTTGAGGACTTAGGCAGAAGTGTCCGACTGCAGGAGAGTGCTGAAATGGGTGTTTAGGACCTAGGCAGAAGTGTCCGACTGCAGGAGAGTGCTGAAATGGGTGTTGAGGACTTAGGCAGAGGTGTCCGACTGCAGGAGAGTGCTGAAATGGGTGTTGAGGACTTAGGCAGAGGTTTGCGACCGCAGGAGAGTGCTGAAATGGGTGTTTAGGACCTAGGCAGAAGTGTCCGACTGCAGGAGAGTGCTGAAATGGGTGTTGAGGACTTAGGCAGAGGTGTCCGACTGCAGGAGAGTGCTGAAATGGGTGTTGAGGACTTAGGCGGAGGTTTGCGACCGCAGGAGAGTGCTGAAATGGGTGTTTAGGACCTAGGCAGAAGTGTCCGACTGCAGGAGAGTGCTGAAATGGGTGTTGAGGACTTAGGCAGAAGTGTCCGACTGCAGGAGAGTGCTGAAATGGGTGTTGAGGACTTAGGCCGAGGTGTGCGACTGCAGGAGAGTGCTGAAATGGGTGTTTAGGACCTAGGCAGAGGTGTGCGACTGCAGGAGAGTGCTGAAATGGGTGTTTAGGACCTAGGCAGAAGTGTCCGACTGCAGGAGAGTGCTGAAATGGGTGTTTAGGACCTAGGCAGAAGTGTCCGACTGCAGGAGAGTGCTGAAATGGGTGTTGAGGACTTAGGCAGAAGTGTCCGACTGCAGGAGAGTGCTGAAATGGGTGTTTAGGACCTAGGCAGAAGTGTCCGACTGCAGGAGAGTGCTGAAATGGGTGTTGAGGACTTAGGCAGAGGTGTGCGACTGCAGGAGAGTGCTGAAATGGGTGTTTAGGACCTAGGCAGAAGTGTCCGACTGCAGGAGAGTGCTGAAATGGGTGTTTAGGACCTAGGCAGAAGTGTCCGACTGCAGGAGAGTGCTGAAATGGGTGTTGAGGACTTAGGCAGAGGTGTGCGACTGCAGGAGAGTGCTGAAATGGGTGTTTAGGACCTAGGCAGAAGTGTCCGACTGCAGGAGAGTGCTGAAATGGGTGTTTAGGACCTAGGCAGAAGTGTCCGACAGCAGGAGAGTGCTGAAATGGGTGTTGAGGACTTAGGCAGAGGTGTGCGACTGCAGGAGAGTGCCGAAATGGGTGTTGAGGACTTAGGCAGAAGTGTCCGACTGCAGGAGAGTGCTGAAATGGGTGTTTAGGACCTAGGCAGAAGTGTCCGACTGCAGGAGAGTGCTGAAATGGGTGTTGAGGACTTAGGCAGAGGTGTCCGACTGCAGGAGAGTGCTGAAATGGGTGTTGAGGACTCAGGCAGAGGTGTGCGACTGCAGGAGAGTGCTGAAATGGGTGTTTAGGACCTAGGCAGAAGTGTCCGACTGCAGGAGAGTGCTGAAATGGGTGTTGAGGACTTAGGCAGAAGTGTCCGACTGCAGGAGAGTGCTGAAATGGGTGTTTAGGACCTAGGCAGAAGTGTCCGACTGCAGGAGAGTGCTGAAATGGGTGTTGAGGACTTAGGCAGAGGTGTCCGACTGCAGGAGAGTGCTGAAATGGGTGTTGAGGACTTAGGCAGAAGTGTCCGACTGCAGGAGAGTGCTGAAATGGGTGTTTAGGACCTAGGCAGAAGTGTCCGACTGCAGGAGAGTGCTGAAATGGGTGTTTAGGACCTAGGCAGAAGTGTCCGACTGCAGGAGAGTGCTGAAATGGGTGTTGAGGACTTAGGCAGAGGTGTCCGACTGCAGGAGAGTGCTGAAATGGGTGTTTAGGACCTAGGCAGAGGTGTGCGACTGCAGGAGAGTGCTGAAATGGGTGTTGAGGACTTAGGCAGAAGTGTCCGACTGCAGGAGAGTGCTGAAATGGGTGTTTAGGACCTAGGCAGAAGTGTCCGACTGCAGGAGAGTGCTGAAATGGGTGTTGAGGACTTAGGCAGAGGTGTGCGACTGCAGGAGAGTGCCGAAATGGGTGTTGAGGACTTAGGCAGAAGTGTCCGACTGCAGGAGAGTGCTGAAATGGGTGTTTAGGACCTAGGCAGAAGTGTCCGACTGCAGGAGAGTGCTGAAATGGGTGTTGAGGACTTAGGCAGAAGTGTCCGACTGCAGGAGAGTGCTGAAATGGGTGTTTAGGACCTAGGCAGAAGTGTCCGACTGCAGGAGAGTGCTGAAATGGGTGTTGAGGACTTTGGCAGAGGTGTGCGACTGCAGGAGAGTGCTGAAATGGGTGTTGAGGACTTAGGCAGAGGTGTGCGACTGCAGGAGAGTGCTGAAATGGGTGTTGAGGACTTAGGCAGAAGTGTCCGACTGCAGGAGAGTGCTGAAATGGGTGTTTAGGACCTAGGCAGAAGTGTCCGACTGCAGGAGAGTGCTGAAATGGGTGTTGAGGACTTAGGCAGAAGTGTCCGACTGCAGGAGAGTGCTGAAATGGGTGTTGAGGACTTAGGCCGAGGTGTGCGACTGCAGGAGAGTGCTGAAATGGGTGTTTAGGACCTAGGCAGAGGTGTGCGACTGCAGGAGAGTGCTGAAATGGGTGTTTAGGACCTAGGCAGAAGTGTCCGACTGCAGGAGAGTGCTGAAATGGGTGTTTAGGACCTAGGCAGAAGTGTCCGACTGCAGGAGAGTGCTGAAATGGGTGTTGAGGACTTAGGCAGAAGTGTCCGACTGCAGGAGAGTGCTGAAATGGGTGTTTAGGACCTAGGCAGAAGTGTCCGACTGCAGGAGAGTGCTGAAATGGGTGTTGAGGACTTAGGCAGAGGTGTGCGACTGCAGGAGAGTGCTGAAATGGGTGTTTAGGACCTAGGCAGAAGTGTCCGACTGCAGGAGAGTGCTGAAATGGGTGTTTAGGACCTAGGCAGAAGTGTCCGACTGCAGGAGAGTGCTGAAATGGGTGTTGAGGACTTAGGCAGAGGTGTGCGACTGCAGGAGAGTGCTGAAATGGGTGTTTAGGACCTAGGCAGAAGTGTCCGACTGCAGGAGAGTGCTGAAATGGGTGTTTAGGACCTAGGCAGAAGTGTCCGACAGCAGGAGAGTGCTGAAATGGGTGTTGAGGACTTAGGCAGAGGTGTGCGACTGCAGGAGAGTGCCGAAATGGGTGTTGAGGACTTAGGCAGAAGTGTCCGACTGCAGGAGAGTGCTGAAATGGGTGTTTAGGACCTAGGCAGAAGTGTCCGACTGCAGGAGAGTGCTGAAATGGGTGTTGAGGACTTAGGCAGAGGTGTGCGACTGCAGGAGAGTGCTGAAATGGGTGTTGAGGACTTAGGCAGAGGTGTGCGACTGCAGGAGAGTGCTGAAATGGGTGTTTAGGACCTAGGCAGAAGTGTCCGACTGCAGGAGAGTGCTGAAATGGGTGTTGAGGACTTAGGCAGAAGTGTCCGACTGCAGGAGAGTGCTGAAATGGGTGTTTAGGACCTAGGCAGAAGTGTCCGACTGCAGGAGAGTGCTGAAATGGGTGTTTAGGACCTAGGCAGAAGTGTCCGACTGCAGGAGAGTGCTGAAATGGGTGTTGAGGACTTAGGCAGAGGTGTCCGACTGCAGGAGAGTGCTGAAATGGGTGTTTAGGACCTAGGCAGAAGTGTCCGACTGCAGGAGAGTGCTGAAATGGGTGTTTAGGACCTAGGCAGAAGTGTCCGACTGCAGGAGAGTGCTGAAATGGGTGTTGAGGACTTAGGCAGAGGTGTCCGACTGCAGGAGAGTGCTGAAATGGGTGTTGAGGACTTAGGCAGAGGTGTCCGACTGCAGGAGAGTGCTGAAATGGGTGTTGAGGACTTAGGCAGAAGTGTCCGACTGCAGGAGAGTGCTGAAATGGGTGTTTAGGACCTAGGCAGAAGTGTCCGACTGCAGGAGAGTGCTGAAATGGGTGTTTAGGACCTAGGCAGAAGTGTCCGACTGCAGGAGAGTGCTGAAATGGGTGTTGAGGACTTAGGCAGAGGTGTCCGACTGCAGGAGAGTGCTGAAATGGGTGTTTAGGACCTAGGCAGAAGTGTCCGACTGCAGGAGAGTGCTGAAATGGGTGTTTAGGACCTAGGCAGAAGTGTCCGACTGCAGGAGAGTGCTGAAATGGGTGTTGAGGACTTAGGCAGAGGTGTGCGACTGCAGGAGAGTGCCGAAATGGGTGTTGAGGACTTAGGCAGAAGTGTCCGACTGCAGGAGAGTGCTGAAATGGGTGTTTAGGACCTAGGCAGAAGTGTCCGACTGCAGGAGAGTGCTGAAATGGGTGTTGAGGACTTAGGCAGAAGTGTCCGACTGCAGGAGAGTGCTGAAATGGGTGTTTAGGACCTAGGCAGAAGTGTCCGACTGCAGGAGAGTGCTGAAATGGGTGTTGAGGACTTTGGCAGAGGTGTGCGACTGCAGGAGAGTGCTGAAATGGGTGTTGAGGACTTAGGCAGAGGTGTGCGACTGCAGGAGAGTGCTGAAATGGGTGTTGAGGACTTAGGCAGAAGTGTCCGACTGCAGGAGAGTGCTGAAATGGGTGTTTAGGACCTAGGCAGAAGTGTCCGACTGCAGGAGAGTGCTGAAATGGGTGTTGAGGACTTAGGCAGAAGTGTCCGACTGCAGGAGAGTGCTGAAATGGGTGTTTAGGACCTAGGCAGAAGTGTCCGACTGCAGGAGAGTGCCGAAATGGGTGTTGAGGACTTAGGCAGAAGTGTCCGACTGCAGGAGAGTGCTGAAATGGGTGTTTAGGACCTAGGCAGAAGTGTCCGACTGCAGGAGAGTGCTGAAATGGGTGTTGAGGACTTAGGCAGAGGTGTCCGACTGCAGGAGAGTGCTGAAATGGGTGTTGAGGACTTAGGCAGAGGTTTGCGACCGCAGGAGAGTGCTGAAATGGGTGTTTAGGACCTAGGCAGAAGTGTCCGACTGCAGGAGAGTGCTGAAATGGGTGTTTAGGACCTAGGCAGAAGTGTCCGACTGCAGGAGAGCTGCAATGGGTGTTGAGGACTTAGGCAGAGGTGTGCGACTGCAGGAGAGTGCTGAAATGGGTGTTTAGGACCTAGGCAGAGGTGTGCGACTGCAGGAGAGTGCTGAAATGGGTGTTGAGGACTTAGGCAGAAGTGTCCGACTGCAGGAGAGTGCTGAAATGGGTGTTTAGGACCTAGGCAGAAGTGTCCGACTGCAGGAGAGTGCTGAAATGGGTGTTGAGGACTTAGGCAGAGGTGTGCGACTGCAGGAGAGTGCCGAAATGGGTGTTGAGGACTTAGGCAGAAGTGTCCGACTGCAGGAGAGTGCTGAAATGGGTGTTTAGGACCTAGGCAGAAGTGTCCGACTGCAGGAGAGTGCTGAAATGGGTGTTGAGGACTTTGGCAGAGGTGTGCGACTGCAGGAGAGTGCCGAAATGGGTGTTGAGGACTTAGGCAGAAGTGTCCGACTGCAGGAGAATGCTGAAATGGGTGTTTAGGACCTAGGCAGAAGTGTCCGACTGCAGGAGAGTGCTGAAATGGGTGTTGAGGACTTAGGCAGAGGTGTGCGACTGCAGGAGAGTGCCGAAATGGGTGTTGAGGACTTAGGCAGAAGTGTCCGACTGCAGGAGAGTGCTGAAATGGGTGTTTAGGACCTAGGCAGAAGTGTCCGACTGCAGGAGAGTGCTGAAATGGGTGTTGAGGACTTAGGCAGAGGTGTCCGACTGCAGGAGAGTGCTGAAATGGGTGTTGAGGACTTAGGCAGAGGTTTGCGACCGCAGGAGAGTGCTGAAATGGGTGTTTAGGACCTAGGCAGAAGTGTCCGACTGCAGGAGAGTGCTGAAATGGGTGTTGAGGACTTAGGCGGAGGTTTGCGACCGCAGGAGAGTGCTGAAATGGGTGTTTATGACCTAGGCAGAAGTGTCCGACTGCAGGAGAGTGCTGAAATGGGTGTTTAGGACCTAGGCAGAAGTGTCCGACTGCAGGAGAGTGCTGAAATGGGTGTTGAGGACTTAGGCAGAAGTGTCCGACTGCAGGAGAGTGCTGAAATGGGTGTTGAGGACTTAGGCAGAGGTGTGCGACTGCAGGAGAGTGCTGAAATGGGTGTTTAGGACCTAGGCAGAGGTGTGCGACTGCAGGAGAGTGCTGAAATGGGTGTTTAGGACCTAGGCAGAAGTGTCCGACTGCAGGAGAGTGCTGAAATGGGTGTTTAGGACCTAGGCAGAAGTGTCCGACTGCAGGAGAGTGCTGAAATGGGTGTTGAGGACTTAGGCAGAGGTGTGCGACTGCAGGAGAGTGCCGAAATGGGTGTTGAGGACTTAGGCAGAAGTGTCCGACTGCAGGAGAGTGCTGAAATGGGTGTTTAGGACCTAGGCAGAAGTGTCCGACTGCAGGAGAGTGCTGAAATGGGTGTTGAGGACTTAGGCAGAGGTGTCCGACTGCAGGAGAGTGCTGAAATGGGTGTTGAGGACTTAGGCAGAGGTTTGCGACCGCAGGAGAGTGCTGAAATGGGTGTTTAGGACCTAGGCAGAAGTGTCCGACTGCAGGAGAGTGCTGAAATGGGTGTTGAGGACTTAGGCGGAGGTTTGCGACCGCAGGAGAGTGCTGAAATGGGTGTTTAGGACCTAGGCAGAAGTGTCCGACTGCAGGAGAGTGCTGAAATGGGTGTTTAGGACCTAGGCAGAAGTGTCCGACTGCAGGAGAGTGCTGAAATGGGTGTTGAGGACTTAGGCAGAAGTGTCCGACTGCAGGAGAGTGCTGAAATGGGTGTTGAGGACTTAGGCAGAGGTGTGCGACTGCAGGAGAGTGCTGAAATGGGTGTTGAGGACTTAGGCAGAGGTGTGCGACTGCAGGAGAGTGCTGAAATGGGTGTTTAGGACCTAGGCAGAGGTGTGCGACTGCAGGAGAGTGCTGAAATGGGTGTTGAGGACTTAGGCAGAGGTGTGCGACTGCAGGAGAGTGCTGAAATGGGTGTTTAGGACCTAGGCAGAGGTGTGCGACTGCAGGAGAGTGCTGAAATGGGTGTTTAGGACCTAGGCAGAAGTGTCCGACTGCAGGAGAGTGCTGAAATGGGTGTTGAGGACTTAGGCCGAGGTGTGCGACTGCAGGAGAGTGCTGAAATGGGTGTTTAGGACCTAGGCAGAAGTGTCCGACTGCAGGAGAGTGCTGAAATGGGTGTTGAGGACTTAGGCAGAGGTGTGCGACTGCAGGAGAGTGCTGAAATGGGTGTTTAGGACCTAGGCAGAAGTGTCCGACTGCAGGAGAGTGCTGAAATGGGTGTTTAGGACCTAGGCAGAAGTGTCCGACAGCAGGAGAGTGCTGAAATGGGTGTTGAGGACTTAGGCAGAGGTGTGCGACTGCAGGAGAGTGCCGAAATGGGTGTTGAGGACTTAGGCAGAAGTGTCCGACTGCAGGAGAGTGCTGAAATGGGTGTTTAGGACCTAGGCAGAAGTGTCCGACTGCAGGAGAGTGCTGAAATGGGTGTTGAGGACTTAGGCAGAGGTGTGCGACTGCAGGAGAGTGCCGAAATGGGTGTTGAGGACTTAGGCAGAAGTGTCCGACTGCAGGAGAGTGCTGAAATGGGTGTTGAGGACTTAGGCAGAGGTGTCCGACTGCAGGAGAGTGCTGAAATGGGTGTTTAGGACCTAGGCAGAAGTGTCCGACTGCAGGAGAGTGCCGAAATGGGTGTTGAGGACTTAGGCAGAGGTTTGCGACCGCAGGAGAGTGCTGAAATGGGTGTTTAGGACCTAGGCAGAAGTGTCCGACTGCAGGAGAGTGCCGAAATGGGTGTTGAGGACTTAGGCAGAGGTTTGCGACCGCAGGAGAGTGCTGAAATGGGTGTTTAGGACCTAGGCAGAAGTGTCCGACTGCAGGAGAGTGCTGAAATGGGTGTTTAGGACCTAGGCAGAAGTGTCCGACTGCAGGAGAGTGCTGAAATGGGTGTTGAGGACTTAGGCAGAAGTGTCCGACTGCAGGAGAGTGCTGAAATGGGTGTTTAGGACCTAGGCAGAAGTGTCCGACTGCAGGAGAGTGCTGAAATGGGTGTTGAGGACTTAGGCAGAGGTGTGCGACTGCAGGAGAGTGCTGAAATGGGTGTTTAGGACCTAGGCAGAGGTGTGCGACTGCAGGAGAGTGCTGAAATGGGTGTTTAGGACCTAGGCAGAAGTGTCCGACTGCAGGAGAGTGCTGAAATGGGTGTTGAGGACTTAGGCCGAGGTGTGCGACTGCAGGAGAGTGCTGAAATGGGTGTTTAGGACCTAGGCAGAAGTGTCCGACTGCAGGAGAGTGCTGAAATGGGTGTTGAGGACTTAGGCAGAAGTGTCCGACTGCAGGAGAGTGCTGAAATGGGTGTTGAGGACTGAGGCAGAGGTGTGCGACTGCAGGAGAGTGCTGAAATGGGTGTTTAGGACCTAGGCAGAGGTGTGCGACTGCAGGAGAGTGCTGAAATGGGTGTTTAGGACCTAGGCAGAAGTGTCCGACTGCAGGAGAGTGCTGAAATGGGTGTTGAGGACTTAGGCCGAGGTGTGCGACTGCAGGAGAGTGCTGAAATGGGTGTTTAGGACCTAGGCAGAGGTGTGCGACTGCAGGAGAGTGCTGAAATGGGTGTTTAGGACCTAGGCAGAAGTGTCCGACTGCAGGAGAGTGCTGAAATGGGTGTTGAGGACTTAGGCAGAAGTGTCCGACTGCAGGAGAGTGCTGAAATGGGTGTTGAGGACTTAGGCAGAGGTGTGCGACTGCAGGAGAGTGCTGAAATGGGTGTTTAGGACCTAGGCAGAAGTGTCCGACTGCAGGAGAGTGCTGAAATGGGTGTTTAGGACCTAGGCAGAAGTGTCCGACTGCAGGAGAGTGCTGAAATGGGTGTTTAGGACCTAGGCAGAGGTGTGCGACTGCAGGAGAGTGCTGAAATGGGTGTTTAGGACCTAGGCAGAAGTGTCCGACTGCAGGAGAGTGCTGAAATGGGTGTTTAGGACCTAGGCAGAAGTGTCCGACTGCAGGAGAGTGCTGAAATGGGTGTTGAGGACTTAGGCCGAGGTGTGCGACTGCAGGAGAGTGCTGAAATGGGTGTTTAGGACCTAGGCAGAGGTGTGCGACTGCAGGAGAGTGCTGAAATGGGTGTTTAGGACCTAGGCAGAAGTGTCCGACTGCAGGAGAGTGCTGAAATGGGTGTTTAGGACCTAGGCAGAAGTGTCCGACTGCAGGAGAGTGCTGAAATGGGTGTTGAGGACTTAGGCAGAAGTGTCCGACTGCAGGAGAGTGCTGAAATGGGTGTTTAGGACCTAGGCAGAAGTGTCCGACTGCAGGAGAGTGCTGAAATGGGTGTTGAGGACTTAGGCAGAGGTGTGCGACTGCAGGAGAGTGCTGAAATGGGTGTTTAGGACCTAGGCAGAAGTGTCCGACTGCAGGAGAGTGCTGAAATGGGTGTTGAGGACTTAGGCAGAGGTTTGCGACCGCAGGAGAGTGCTGAAATGGGTGTTTAGGACCTAGGCAGAAGTGTCCGACTGCAGGAGAGTGCTGAAATGGGTGTTTAGGACCTAGGCAGAAGTGTCCGACTGCAGGAGAGTGCTGAAATGGGTGTTGAGGACTTAGGCCGAGGTGTGCGACTGCAGGAGAGTGCTGAAATGGGTGTTTAGGACCTAGGCAGAGGTGTGCGACTGCAGGAGAGTGCTGAAATGGGTGTTTAGGACCTAGGCAGAAGTGTCCGACTGCAGGAGAGTGCTGAAATGGGTGTTTAGGACCTAGGCAGAAGTGTCCGACTGCAGGAGAGTGCTGAAATGGGTGTTGAGGACTTAGGCAGAGGTTTGCGACCGCAGGAGAGTGCTGAAATGGGTGTTTAGGACCTAGGCAGAAGTGTCCGACTGCAGGAGAGTGCTGAAATGGGTGTTTAGGACCTAGGCAGAAGTGTCCGACTGCAGGAGAGTGCTGAAATGGGTGTTGAGGACTTAGGCAGAAGTGTCCGACTGCAGGAGAGTGCTGAAATGGGTGTTTAGGACCTAGGCAGAAGTGTCCGACTGCAGGAGAGTGCTGAAATGGGTGTTGAGGACTTTGGCAGAGGTGTGCGACTGCAGGAGAGTGCCGAAATGGGTGTTGAGGACTTAGGCAGAAGTGTCCGACTGCAGGAGAATGCTGAAATGGGTGTTTAGGACCTAGGCAGAAGTGTCCGACTGCAGGAGAGTGCTGAAATGGGTGTTGAGGACTTAGGCAGAGGTGTGCGACTGCAGGAGAGTGCCGAAATGGGTGTTGAGGACTTAGGCAGAAGTGTCCGACTGCAGGAGAGTGCTGAAATGGGTGTTTAGGACCTAGGCAGAAGTGTCCGACTGCAGGAGAGTGCTGAAATGGGTGTTGAGGACTTAGGCAGAGGTGTCCGACTGCAGGAGAGTGCTGAAATGGGTGTTGAGGACTTAGGCAGAGGTTTGCGACCGCAGGAGAGTGCTGAAATGGGTGTTTAGGACCTAGGCAGAAGTGTCCGACTGCAGGAGAGTGCTGAAATGGGTGTTGAGGACTTAGGCGGAGGTTTGCGACCGCAGGAGAGTGCTGAAATGGGTGTTTAGGACCTAGGCAGAAGTGTCCGACTGCAGGAGAGTGCTGAAATGGGTGTTGAGGACTTAGGCAGAGGTGTGCGACTGCAGGAGAGTGCTGAAATGGGTGTTTAGGACCTAGGCAGAGGTGTGCGACTGCAGGAGAGTGCTGAAATGGGTGTTTAGGACCTAGGCAGAAGTGTCCGACTGCAGGAGAGTGCTGAAATGGGTGTTTAGGACCTAGGCAGAAGTGTCCGACTGCAGGAGAGTGCTGAAATGGGTGTTGAGGACTTAGGCAGAGGTGTGCGACTGCAGGAGAGTGCCGAAATGGGTGTTGAGGACTTAGGCAGAAGTGTCCGACTGCAGGAGAGTGCTGAAATGGGTGTTTAGGACCTAGGCAGAAGTGTCCGACTGCAGGAGAGTGCTGAAATGGGTGTTGAGGACTTAGGCAGAGGTGTCCGACTGCAGGAGAGTGCTGAAATGGGTGTTGAGGACTTAGGCAGAGGTTTGCGACCGCAGGAGAGTGCTGAAATGGGTGTTTAGGACCTAGGCAGAAGTGTCCGACTGCAGGAGAGTGCTGAAATGGGTGTTGAGGACTTAGGCAGAGGTGTCCGACTGCAGGAGAGTGCTGAAATGGGTGTTGAGGACTTAGGCAGAGGTTTGCGACCGCAGGAGAGTGCTGAAATGGGTGTTTAGGACCTAGGCAGAAGTGTCCGACTGCAGGAGAGTGCTGAAATGGGTGTTTAGGACCTAGGCAGAAGTGTCCGACTGCAGGAGAGTGCTGAAATGGGTGTTGAGGACTTAGGCAGAAGTGTCCGACTGCAGGAGAGTGCTGAAATGGGTGTTGAGGACTTAGGCAGAGGTGTGCGACTGCAGGAGAGTGCTGAAATGGGTGTTTAGGACCTAGGCAGAGGTGTGCGACTGCAGGAGAGTGCTGAAATGGGTGTTGAGGACTTAGGCAGAGGTGTGCGACTGCAGGAGAGTGCTGAAATGGGTGTTTAGGACCTAGGCAGAAGTGTCCGACTGCAGGAGAGTGCTGAAATGGGTGTTGAGGACTTAGGCCGAGGTGTGCGACTGCAGGAGAGTGCTGAAATGGGTGTTTAGGACCTAGGCAGAAGTGTCCGACTGCAGGAGAGTGCTGAAATGGGTGTTGAGGACTTAGGCAGAGGTGTGCGACTGCAGGAGAGTGCTGAAATGGGTGTTTAGGACCTAGGCAGAGGTGTGCGACTGCAGGAGAGTGCTGAAATGGGTGTTGAGGACTTAGGCAGAGGTGTGCGACTGCAGGAGAGTGCTGAAATGGGTGTTTAGGACCTAGGCAGAGGTGTGCGACTGCAGGAGAGTGCTGAAATGGGTGTTTAGGACCTAGGCAGAAGTGTCCGACTGCAGGAGAGTGCTGAAATGGGTGTTGAGGACTTAGGCCGAGGTGTGCGACTGCAGGAGAGTGCTGAAATGGGTGTTTAGGACCTAGGCAGAAGTGTCCGACTGCAGGAGAGTGCTGAAATGGGTGTTGAGGACTTAGGCAGAGGTGTGCGACTGCAGGAGAGTGCTGAAATGGGTGTTT
Organism: Rhynchopus euleeides; assembly: GCA_963210315.1. NCBI lineage: Eukaryota > Euglenozoa > Diplonemea > Diplonemida > Diplonemidae > Rhynchopus > Rhynchopus euleeides. Next base: position 526,139 of record OY723317.1, on the reverse strand, counting down.
AGGACCTAGGCAGAAGTGTCCGACTGCAGGAGAGTGCTGAAATGGGTGTTTAGGACCTAGGCAGAAGTGTCCGACAGCAGGAGAGTGCTGAAATGGGTGTTGAGGACTTAGGCAGAGGTGTGCGACTGCAGGAGAGTGCCGAAATGGGTGTTGAGGACTTAGGCAGAAGTGTCCGACTGCAGGAGAGTGCTGAAATGGGTGTTGAGGACTTAGGCAGAGGTGTCCGACTGCAGGAGAGTGCTGAAATGGGTGTTTAGGACCTAGGCAGAAGTGTCCGACTGCAGGAGAGTGCCGAAATGGGTGTTGAGGACTTAGGCAGAGGTTTGCGACCGCAGGAGAGTGCTGAAATGGGTGTTTAGGACCTAGGCAGAAGTGTCCGACTGCAGGAGAGTGCTGAAATGGGTGTTTAGGACCTAGGCAGAAGTGTCCGACTGCAGGAGAGTGCTGAAATGGGTGTTGAGGACTTAGGCAGAAGTGTCCGACTGCAGGAGAGTGCTGAAATGGGTGTTTAGGACCTAGGCAGAAGTGTCCGACTGCAGGAGAGTGCTGAAATGGGTGTTGAGGACTTAGGCAGAGGTGTGCGACTGCAGGAGAGTGCTGAAATGGGTGTTTAGGACCTAGGCAGAGGTGTGCGACTGCAGGAGAGTGCTGAAATGGGTGTTTAGGACCTAGGCAGAAGTGTCCGACTGCAGGAGAGTGCTGAAATGGGTGTTGAGGACTTAGGCCGAGGTGTGCGACTGCAGGAGAGTGCTGAAATGGGTGTTTAGGACCTAGGCAGAGGTGTGCGACTGCAGGAGAGTGCTGAAATGGGTGTTTAGGACCTAGGCAGAAGTGTCCGACTGCAGGAGAGTGCTGAAATGGGTGTTGAGGACTTAGGCCGAGGTGTGCGACTGCAGGAGAGTGCTGAAATGGGTGTTTAGGACCTAGGCAGAAGTGTCCGACTGCAGGAGAGTGCTGAAATGGGTGTTGAGGACTTAGGCAGAAGTGTCCGACTGCAGGAGAGTGCTGAAATGGGTGTTGAGGACTTAGGCAGAGGTGTGCGACTGCAGGAGAGTGCTGAAATGGGTGTTTAGGACCTAGGCAGAGGTGTGCGACTGCAGGAGAGTGCTGAAATGGGTGTTTAGGACCTAGGCAGAAGTGTCCGACTGCAGGAGAGTGCTGAAATGGGTGTTGAGGACTTAGGCCGAGGTGTGCGACTGCAGGAGAGTGCTGAAATGGGTGTTTAGGACCTAGGCAGAGGTGTGCGACTGCAGGAGAGTGCTGAAATGGGTGTTTAGGACCTAGGCAGAAGTGTCCGACTGCAGGAGAGTGCTGAAATGGGTGTTTAGGACCTAGGCAGAAGTGTCCGACTGCAGGAGAGTGCTGAAATGGGTGTTTAGGACCTAGGCAGAAGTGTCCGACTGCAGGAGAGTGCTGAAATGGGTGTTGAGGACTTAGGCAGAGGTGTGCGACTGCAGGAGAGTGCTGAAATGGGTGTTTAGGACCTAGGCAGAAGTGTCCGACTGCAGGAGAGTGCTGAAATGGGTGTTTAGGACCTAGGCAGAAGTGTCCGACTGCAGGAGAGTGCTGAAATGGGTGTTTAGGACCTAGGCAGAGGTGTGCGACTGCAGGAGAGTGCTGAAATGGGTGTTTAGGACCTAGGCAGAAGTGTCCGACTGCAGGAGAGTGCTGAAATGGGTGTTTAGGACCTAGGCAGAAGTGTCCGACTGCAGGAGAGTGCTGAAATGGGTGTTGAGGACTTAGGCCGAGGTGTGCGACTGCAGGAGAGTGCTGAAATGGGTGTTTAGGACCTAGGCAGAGGTGTGCGACTGCAGGAGAGTGCTGAAATGGGTGTTTAGGACCTAGGCAGAAGTGTCCGACTGCAGGAGAGTGCTGAAATGGGTGTTTAGGACCTAGGCAGAAGTGTCCGACTGCAGGAGAGTGCTGAAATGGGTGTTTAGGACCTAGGCAGAAGTGTCCGACTGCAGGAGAGTGCTGAAATGGGTGTTGAGGACTTAGGCAGAAGTGTCCGACTGCAGGAGAGTGCTGAAATGGGTGTTTAGGACCTAGGCAGAAGTGTCCGACTGCAGGAGAGTGCTGAAATGGGTGTTGAGGACTTAGGCAGAGGTGTGCGACTGCAGGAGAGTGCTGAAATGGGTGTTTAGGACCTAGGCAGAAGTGTCCGACTGCAGGAGAGTGCTGAAATGGGTGTTGAGGACTTAGGCAGAGGTTTGCGACCGCAGGAGAGTGCTGAAATGGGTGTTTAGGACCTAGGCAGAAGTGTCCGACTGCAGGAGAGTGCTGAAATGGGTGTTTAGGACCTAGGCAGAAGTGTCCGACTGCAGGAGAGTGCTGAAATGGGTGTTGAGGACTTAGGCCGAGGTGTGCGACTGCAGGAGAGTGCTGAAATGGGTGTTTAGGACCTAGGCAGAGGTGTGCGACTGCAGGAGAGTGCTGAAATGGGTGTTTAGGACCTAGGCAGAAGTGTCCGACTGCAGGAGAGTGCTGAAATGGGTGTTTAGGACCTAGGCAGAAGTGTCCGACTGCAGGAGAGTGCTGAAATGGGTGTTGAGGACTTAGGCAGAAGTGTCCGACTGCAGGAGAGTGCTGAAATGGGTGTTTAGGACCTAGGCAGAAGTGTCCGACTGCAGGAGAGTGCTGAAATGGGTGTTGAGGACTTAGGCAGAGGTGTGCGACTGCAGGAGAGTGCTGAAATGGGTGTTTAGGACCTAGGCAGAAGTGTCCGACTGCAGGAGAGTGCTGAAATGGGTGTTTAGGACCTAGGCAGAAGTGTCCGACTGCAGGAGAGTGCTGAAATGGGTGTTGAGGACTTAGGCAGAGGTGTGCGACTGCAGGAGAGTGCCGAAATGGGTGTTGAGGACTTAGGCAGAAGTGTCCGACTGCAGGAGAGTGCTGAAATGGGTGTTTAGGACCTAGGCAGAAGTGTCCGACTGCAGGAGAGTGCTGAAATGGGTGTTGAGGACTTAGGCAGAGGTGTCCGACTGCAGGAGAGTGCTGAAATGGGTGTTGAGGACTTAGGCAGAGGTTTGCGACCGCAGGAGAGTGCTGAAATGGGTGTTTAGGACCTAGGCAGAAGTGTCCGACTGCAGGAGAGTGCTGAAATGGGTGTTTAGGACCTAGGCAGAAGTGTCCGACTGCAGGAGAGTGCTGAAATGGGTGTTGAGGACTTAGGCAGAGGTTTGCGACCGCAGGAGAGTGCTGAAATGGGTGTTTAGGACCTAGGCAGAAGTGTCCGACTGCAGGAGAGTGCTGAAATGGGTGTTTAGGACCTAGGCAGAAGTGTCCGACTGCAGGAGAGTGCTGAAATGGGTGTTGAGGACTTAGGCAGAAGTGTCCGACTGCAGGAGAGTGCTGAAATGGGTGTTGAGGACTTAGGCAGAGGTGTGCGACTGCAGGAGAGTGCTGAAATGGGTGTTTAGGACCTAGGCAGAGGTGTGCGACTGCAGGAGAGTGCTGAAATGGGTGTTTAGGACCTAGGCAGAAGTGTCCGACTGCAGGAGAGTGCTGAAATGGGTGTTTAGGACCTAGGCAGAAGTGTCCGACTGCAGGAGAGTGCTGAAATGGGTGTTGAGGACTTAGGCCGAGGTGTGCGACTGCAGGAGAGTGCTGAAATGGGTGTTTAGGACCTAGGCAGAGGTGTGCGACTGCAGGAGAGTGCTGAAATGGGTGTTTAGGACCTAGGCAGAAGTGTCCGACTGCAGGAGAGTGCTGAAATGGGTGTTTAGGACCTAGGCAGAAGTGTCCGACTGCAGGAGAGTGCTGAAATGGGTGTTTAGGACCTAGGCAGAAGTGTCCGACTGCAGGAGAGTGCTGAAATGGGTGTTGAGGACTTAGGCAGAAGTGTCCGACTGCAGGAGAGTGCTGAAATGGGTGTTTAGGACCTAGGCAGAAGTGTCCGACTGCAGGAGAGTGCTGAAATGGGTGTTGAGGACTTAGGCAGAGGTGTGCGACTGCAGGAGAGTGCTGAAATGGGTGTTTAGGACCTAGGCAGAAGTGTCCGACTGCAGGAGAGTGCTGAAATGGGTGTTGAGGACTTAGGCAGAGGTTTGCGACCGCAGGAGAGTGCTGAAATGGGTGTTTAGGACCTAGGCAGAAGTGTCCGACTGCAGGAGAGTGCTGAAATGGGTGTTTAGGACCTAGGCAGAAGTGTCCGACTGCAGGAGAGTGCTGAAATGGGTGTTGAGGACTTAGGCCGAGGTGTGCGACTGCAGGAGAGTGCTGAAATGGGTGTTTAGGACCTAGGCAGAGGTGTGCGACTGCAGGAGAGTGCTGAAATGGGTGTTTAGGACCTAGGCAGAAGTGTCCGACTGCAGGAGAGTGCTGAAATGGGTGTTGAGGACTTAGGCCGAGGTGTGCGACTGCAGGAGAGTGCTGAAATGGGTGTTTAGGACCTAGGCAGAGGTGTGCGACTGCAGGAGAGTGCTGAAATGGGTGTTTAGGACCTAGGCAGAAGTGTCCGACTGCAGGAGAGTGCTGAAATGGGTGTTTAGGACCTAGGCAGAAGTGTCCGACTGCAGGAGAGTGCTGAAATGGGTGTTGAGGACTTAGGCAGAAGTGTCCGACTGCAGGAGAGTGCTGAAATGGGTGTTTAGGACCTAGGCAGAAGTGTCCGACTGCAGGAGAGTGCTGAAATGGGTGTTGAGGACTTAGGCAGAGGTGTGCGACTGCAGGAGAGTGCTGAAATGGGTGTTTAGGACCTAGGCAGAAGTGTCCGACTGCAGGAGAGTGCTGAAATGGGTGTTTAGGACCTAGGCAGAAGTGTCCGACTGCAGGAGAGTGCTGAAATGGGTGTTGAGGACTTAGGCAGAGGTGTGCGACTGCAGGAGAGTGCCGAAATGGGTGTTGAGGACTTAGGCAGAAGTGTCCGACTGCAGGAGAGTGCTGAAATGGGTGTTTAGGACCTAGGCAGAAGTGTCCGACTGCAGGAGAGTGCTGAAATGGGTGTTGAGGACTTAGGCAGAGGTGTCCGACTGCAGGAGAGTGCTGAAATGGGTGTTGAGGACTTAGGCAGAGGTTTGCGACCGCAGGAGAGTGCTGAAATGGGTGTTTAGGACCTAGGCAGAAGTGTCCGACTGCAGGAGAGTGCTGAAATGGGTGTTTAGGACCTAGGCAGAAGTGTCCGACTGCAGGAGAGTGCTGAAATGGGTGTTGAGGACTTAGGCAGAGGTTTGCGACCGCAGGAGAGTGCTGAAATGGGTGTTTAGGACCTAGGCAGAAGTGTCCGACTGCAGGAGAGTGCTGAAATGGGTGTTTAGGACCTAGGCAGAAGTGTCCGACTGCAGGAGAGTGCTGAAATGGGTGTTGAGGACTTAGGCAGAAGTGTCCGACTGCAGGAGAGTGCTGAAATGGGTGTTTAGGACCTAGGCAGAAGTGTCCGACTGCAGGAGAGTGCTGAAATGGGTGTTGAGGACTTAGGCAGAGGTGTGCGACTGCAGGAGAGTGCTGAAATGGGTGTTTAGGACCTAGGCAGAGGTGTGCGACTGCAGGAGAGTGCTGAAATGGGTGTTTAGGACCTAGGCAGAAGTGTCCGACTGCAGGAGAGTGCTGAAATGGGTGTTTAGGACCTAGGCAGAAGTGTCCGACTGCAGGAGAGTGCTGAAATGGGTGTTGAGGACTTAGGCCGAGGTGTGCGACTGCAGGAGAGTGCTGAAATGGGTGTTTAGGACCTAGGCAGAGGTGTGCGACTGCAGGAGAGTGCTGAAATGGGTGTTTAGGACCTAGGCAGAAGTGTCCGACTGCAGGAGAGTGCTGAAATGGGTGTTTAGGACCTAGGCAGAAGTGTCCGACTGCAGGAGAGTGCTGAAATGGGTGTTGAGGACTTAGGCAGAAGTGTCCGACTGCAGGAGAGTGCTGAAATGGGTGTTGAGGACTTAGGTAGAAGTGTCCGACTGCAGGAGAGTGCTGAAATGGGTGTTTAGGACCTAGGCAGAAGTGTCCGACTGCAGGAGAGTGCTGAAATGGGTGTTTAGGACCTAGGCAGAAGTGTCCGACTGCAGGAGAGTGCTGAAATGGGTGTTGAGGACTTAGGTAGAAGTGTCCGACTGCAGGAGAGTGCTGAAATGGGTGTTTAGGACTTAGGCAGAAGGGACCGACTGCAGGAGAGTGCCGAAATGGGTGTTTAGGACCTAGGCAGAAGTGTCCGACTGCAGGAGAGTGCTGAAATGGGTGTTGAGGACTTAGGCAGAGGTGTCCGACTGCCGGAGAGTGCTGAAATGGGTGTTTCGGAGTTAGGCAGAGGTGTGCGACTGCAGGAGAGTGCTGAAATGGGTGTTTAGGACTTAGGCAGAGGTGTCCGACTGCCGGAGAGTGCTGAAATGGGTGTTTCGGAGTTAGGCAGAGGTGTGCGACTGCAGGAGAGTGCTGAAATGGGTGTTTAGGACTTAGGCAGAGGTGTCCGACTGCCGGAGAGTGCTGAAATGGGTGTTTCGGAGTTAGGCAGAGGTGTGCGACTGCAGGAGAGTGCTGAAATGGGTGTTTAGGACTTAGGCAGAGGTGTCCGACTGCCGGAGAGTGCTGAAATGGGTGTTTAGGACCTAGGCAGAGGTGTGCGACCGCAGGAGAGTGCTGAAATGGGTGTTTAGGACTTAGGCAGAGGTGTCCGACTGCCGGAGAGTGCTGAAATGGGTGTTTCGGAGTTAGGCAGAGGTGTGCGACTGCAGGAGAGTGCTGAAATGGGTGTTTGGCCCTGCTCCTGGTGGTTGCTGGAAGTTGCTTGAGGTTGCTGGAGGTTGCTAGAGGTTGCTAGAGGTTGCTAGAGGTTGCTAGAGGTTGCTAGAGGTTGCTGGAGGTTGCTGGAGGTTGCTGGAAGTTGCTAGAGGTTGCTAGAGGTTGCTAGAGGTTGCTAGAGGTTGCTGGAGGTTGCTGGAAGTTGCTAGAGGTTGCTAGAGGTTGCTAGAGGTTGCTAGAGGTTGCTAGAGGTTGCTAGAGGTTGCTAGAGGTTGCTAGAGGTTGCTAGAGGTTGCTAGAGGTTGCTAGAGGTTGCTAGAGGTTGCTGGAGGTTGCTGGAAGTTGCTAGAGGTTGCTAGAGGTTGCTAGAGGTTGCTAGAGGTTGCTAGAGGTTGCTAGAGGTTGCTGGAGGTTGCTGGAAGTTGCTAGAGGTTGCTAGAGGTTGCTAGAGGTTGCTAGAGGTTGCTAGAGGTTGCTAGAGGTTGCTGGAGGTTGCTGGAAGTTGCTAGAGGTTGCTAGAGGTTGCTAGAGGTTGCTAGAGGTTGCTAGAGGTTGCTGGAGGTTGCTGGAAGTTGCTAGAGGTTGCTAGAGGTTGCTAGAGGTTGCTAGAGGTTGCTAGAGGTTGCTCGAGGTTGCTGGAAGTTGCTGGAGGTAACTTCTCAGGCATGTGGGGGCGCGGGCGGCGAAGCCGCCCGCGCCCCCCCGCGCCCCCCCGCGCCCCCCCGCGCCCCCCCGCGCCCCCCCGCGCCCCCCCGCGCCCCCCCGCGCCCCCCCGCGCCCCCCCGCGCCCCCCCGCGCCCCCCCGCGCCCCCCCGCGCCCCCCCGCGCCCCCCCGCGCCCCCCCGCGCCCCCCCGCGCCCCCCCGCGCCCCCCCGCAGCGGGCCCCGCTCCCATGTCTGGTGTGGTACCTTCATAGAGAACTAACATTGCGAGATGGTGCTGGGAGACTTGCTTTTCCATTCACTCCGCCTCTCAGAACCCCCTGCTCGGCTGATCGCCGACTTCCGGCCGGTTCCCTGGTCAAGCTATGGGTTGACTGCTGCATCACCCGGGCGCTCCCGTTAGCCCTTCCGTCGTCGTATGATCTAGACGCCTTGATGTACTGGTCGACGCGATGCGTGCGGTCGTCGTGCACTTCCGGGGTCTCCTGGCAGTTCCCGCTCGACCCGGGAGTGGACCGGGCGGGAGCGGCGTCTGTTGCAGATTGGTTTTGGCAGTGGGTGGAGGACAAGGGGGTGGGAACCAACGTCCTGTGTGCGGGTCGTGAGTGGGACTATAGTGCGGTTGCGGGTGCGAGCCGAAGTCGCGGAGGTGTGGGGCGTGGGTGTGTAGCGCGTCGGGTGTGGGGTTGTGGCGTGTGGTCGGAGCGTTGGTGAGCACGTTTTTTGCGCTGGGTGTCAGTGGGTGATTGGCTGTGCGACGTGCAGACCTGCTGGATTGGGTGCGGATGCAGGGACGACGAGGAGCGACCTCGGAGCGACCTGTTTCGGTGCTGAGCGACCTCGGAGCGACCTTGAGCGGCCTGTTTTGGTGCGGAGCGACCTCTGTTAGCTGTGAGCGACCTCGGAGCGATCTTGAGCGACCTGTTTCGGTGCGGAGCCGCACACAGTGAGGACAGACTGAGACTCCCCTCCAAGCCCCTGCCCCTGCCCCAACAGCCCTCTTGTCTGTGTTTGTAACTGCCGGTGCAGAGACACACCCATCCTACAATCCTACAGGTGCAGGATTTCTACAACATGATGTCATCAGATGCAAGAGACTGTGTACCACTGTTGAGAGAGTGACATCTGCTACCACCCACCTACCACCCCCTTCAGAGGCTTGCCCGTGCAGGGCTCCCTCCACTCTGGGGGAGGCTTGAGGTTTCTGAGAGTCAGCAGACCAGGTCCTGCGTGTTCTTCTCGGCGTAGAGTGCACATTGTCAGTATTCTCCGGGTAGGAGACGTGTAGTTGTGCCAGAGATGCGCCGGCACCACATTTCTACCGGATGAGGTGTCGTTTTTTCCGGTTCGGAATGCGAAAATACAGCTTGTTTTCCCACTTTCTGGCCAGAAATCCCGATTTGGCCGAGACTTGGGGCCAGGGTGGCTGGGTATTGGCCCAAACGGCCCCAAAATTCACCAATAATATTGTACACGGATTTTGGTTTTTTTTACAAGGGATTTTCAGCCAAATTTCAAACTTGCCACCCCCTATGTATGTGTCACGCGGATGTGTCTCACCCTATGAGAGTGTCACAATGGGTATGAATGAGTCACGCGGCTGTGACTCACCCTATGAGAGTGTCACATTGCGTATGTATGTGTCACGCGGATGTGTCTCACCCTATGAGAGTGTCACAATGGGTATGAATGAGTCACGCGGCTGTGACTCACCCTATGAGAGTGTCACAATGCGTATGTATGTGTCACGCGGATGTGTCTCACCCTATGAGAGTGTCACAATGGGTATGAATGAGTCACGCGGCTGTGACTCACCCTATGAGAGTGTCACCATGGGTATGAATGAGTCACGCGGATGTGTCTCACCCCATGAGAGTGTCACAATGGGTATGAATGAGTCACGCGGCTGTGTCTCACCCTATGAGAGTGTCACAATGGGTCTGTATGAGTCACGCGGATGTGTCTCACCCTATGAGAGTGCCACAATGGGTATGTATGAGTCACGCGGCTGTGTCTCACCAGCACAAGAAGCGAACTGGCGAAGCACTGCACGTGGCATCAGCCACCACTTCGTCTGACAACAGCAACAAAACTCCTTGTTATGCCGCCCGCACCCCCCTGCGCCCCTGTCTGGTCGGGGATTTGTAGGATGGTGCTGGGAGACTTGCTTTTCCATTCACTCTCGTCTATCAGAACCCCCTGCTCGGCTGATCGCCGACCTGCGGCCGGTTCCTGGTCAAGCTAAGGGTTGACGGCTGCATCACCCGGACGCTCCCGCTTGCCCTTCCGTCGTCGCATGATCTAGACGCCTTGCTGTACTGGTCGACGCGATGCGTGCGGTCGTCGTGCACTTCCGGGGTCTCCTGGCAGTTCCCGCTCGACTGGGCGGGAGCGGGGTCTTTTGCAGATTGGTTTTGGCAGCGGGTGGAGGACAAGGGGGTGGGAACCAACGCCACGTCCTGTGTGCGGGTCGTGAGTGGGACCGTGTTGCGGGTGCGAGCCGAAGTCGCGGAGGTGTAGCGCGGCGGGTGTGGTGTTGTGGTGTGTGGTCGGAGCGTTGGTATGCACGTTTTTTGCGCTGGGTGTCAGTGGGTGATTGGCTGTGCGCCGTGCAGACCTGCTGGATTGGGTGCGGATTCAGGGGAGCCGCGGCGACACCTGGGGTGAGCGGCTGCGGTATGTTTGGGGCGGCATCGCTCTTCGACGCAGTGGTGTGCACCGACGCGCATCGGCGCTGTGTCTCGGCGCTGCCAGAGGCATTTTTGTGTTGGAGGTGCGCGCGATGGCTTCGGCCGCGGTATCACCCGTGGCATGCAGACTCACCGCGAGGCACTCCTTCACTCCCTTCTGCTTGTCCGTGCGCCCTTGTCTCTCCATGCCTGTCCGTTTGGGGTCCAGGTTGCAGACTTCCTTCCGGGATGAAGACAGTCTGCCAATTCCTGTCATTATTCCTGAGTGCCTGTCTTGTGGCAGCCGAGGGTTCTTTGCTCCTGTGTGTGTACATGTGCTTCGTATTCAGCATCCCTTGTTGTGTGAGTTCCAAGCTTGTCCTTCATTCCCTAATTGATTCTGGCAAGATGCGAATGACAGAGCAAGATCGGTGAGTAATCTGCAGCCTGTGGACCCTGCCCCCCAACCTGCCCCAATCCCCCACCCGAAGCCGTGATCATGTGTGAACTCCGCATTGCCAGCCACCCCACCCCAGTGGCCACACACACAGACAGATGACCCCCAGCATACTGAGAGCAGGTTCCATGGAGGTCCTTCTGACAGGGAAGCGGTGACAAGGCCCCATTCGGGCGTGAATTCCATGTGGTGGGCCCTCCTCGCATCCGCTCGTCATGTGGGTGTGATTCCGGAGTCGTGTGTTCGGTTGCATTCCTGTCGGCCACCTCGGCGGCCCGCATTTTCGGGTGAAAACCCCGATTTTGGCAGAGTCGGAGGTGTTCCGGGGGTGGTGGGGCCCCAAAACGGGAGAAAAATGCACCAATATTTTTGCCCAGAAAAAAATTTGTGAGAAACGGCTGGAAAAATCACAGCTTGCCACCCTCTATGATCATCATGGCCAGCGCACCACACCCCAAATTCCAGGGCGGGGGGGCACCGCTGCGGTGAGGACAGCAAGATGTCGAAGCGCAAGGTCGAAACCATCGGCGCTATTTCTGGCCACTTCTTGTACCCGTGCCTGCTGTACCAGGTGCCTGTTCCAGTCAGTTGCCTCCCATCAGAGGAGGCATCTGAGAGACTCTCGTATGGCGTCCCTGTGCCACATGATCACAGGTGAGGCACCACACCCGAGGACGCGCTCCCTGGCAACGGATGCGCCGTGCCACAGACCCAGCTGCCGTAAGCTCCCAAGAACAGCGTCAAATGGGACGCGAACTGTACCATACTTCTCCCACAACTGTTCCTGGCGCGATTACCTCTGAAACCTACCTCTGCTACCAGGGGGGATAAAATCCAACTTGCTGCCTTCACGTGGCGCCCCCTGTGATTACCCTCCTCCGAGGGGAAACTAAAGCAAGCTCTGGTAACTCATTTTCCGCTGTGTGCCCTGTTTCATATATGCGGAGGGGCCCTTTCTGCACGGCTTTGGTTTTATTGATGTTGTGGTGTGCGTGGTTTCTTTTCCCCTTTTTTGTTGTTTTTGCAGCATTTTATGCTGTCGGGTGAGCTTCCGCCCCATGGGGGGCGCTCCTTCCGGCTTGCGCCGCCCACCCATCTCGCCCCCGTCCCCTTCCCACATTCTTTCTTTTCTTTTAGGGGAGACGTCCTCGCAGTGGCTGTTTGGCCTGACGCGATTCCCCGCCTCAAAGCAGACCCACCAGGCAGCTACTCAAGGCACATGAGGAGCGAGAGGCGTCAACGGGCGCAACGCCCCTCCCTGCGGTCCGGCTTCCGCCACGTGGCTGACTCAAAGCAGCGCAGTGACCAACGGGAGCGACATGGAAAAAAAAAAAAACCTCATATTGGCTTGCCTTTTGGCCTCTGGAGGGCACCGAGAAGCTGTTATGTTTCAGAACAATCAACGACAACAGTTCTTCTGTGCATCTGGCAGGTTGAGGTGTGTTTGCTCTGCTTGATGTGTCCTGTGGTGTGCAGCCCAGGTACAAGTTCTGTCCCAAAAATTTTGGTTGCTAAAAACGGCATGTCGGGGGCATACCACCCCCTGGGAGTGGGCAGAATTGAGTTTCCGGAGCATATTGGGCACTTTCTGCCACCAGAATCGTGTGGGAGTGTGTGAGGTCAGATTATGTGGGTGGGGTGCGGGCACAAGCTGCTTCGCTAAATAAACGCTAAACGTTTAGCGTTTATAAACGTTTAACGTTTATTGAAAAACGGTTTCTGAAATAAACGTCGTTTATTGGGTTCACTGCCCTAGGGGGGGGTATATGTGCGTGAGAAACCCGAATTTTTGACATATGCGAAAACGGCACCTAAGTCGACATCCAACCATACAAAGTGGTCCAAAACACCCCAGAAACACCTACAGGGCACTTTGGTGACCCCCAGTGCCCTCTGGGGGCCACTTATCTGCCATGCTCATTTTCCTGCCTAGGTTTGGTACCTGGCCTAGGTACCAGGCATAGCCACCCACACTGATACAACGTATTGTACGGAATATGGTTGGCTCTTCGGTCAAACCATGTCCCATTTGATATCCCATGCACATGCGGGGGTATCCCGCGTGACCTGGTGATGATATCCTGCGGATTCTGACCCCCATATCCCGCAGAGATGGCCCGGTCTCCCGGGGGGGCATGTGGCGGATGGTGGCAGGGATATCCCATTTTCATATATCCCGCTGGGTATCCCACATGTCCTGGTTGCATGCCTGTACTGACAATACTCCCGCAAGCAATCAGATGTTGCGGCAGACATAAGACTCAGAGACGCTGTGGACGATGACACCAAGAATCAGAGATATGATTCCTGCCTCGAATGGAGCCTGGCCTAGGCAACTGGTGCAGTTGTGACACCAACAGAAAGAGCCACAGAGAAAGAGAGGGTGCTAGGTTGGTGCTGACTGAGTCTGAACTAGAAGAGGGCAGAGATGTGTGTCTTGTCAGCGGACTCTCGGACTAAGTGGGATGACGCATGTGAGCGTCGTTTTGCCCAGAATAAAGGCTAATTGACGTACAAACAGGCCCACAGGAGATGGGCTGCAAGTTTGAGGGTCAAAAATATCCTTTCTCGGAAGAGAACGGGTCTGGTGGACCCTGCCCTCGATCCAGAATGCACCCCCCCACACCCCTCGGCATTGCCAGACACCAAAAACCCTGAAAATAGATGCCCAGTGTTCGCAAAAATCTGAACATCTCTCCCACAGGGACGGCCCAGGTACCAAACCTAGGCAGAAAATTTTGACGTCGCAAAAAAGCCTCTGGAGGTGCCATGAGGGGGTCTGGTGTGTCGGATAGGGGGTGATATCGGTGTTCTGGGGTGGTTGGTGGGGGTTTTGACGGCCGGTACGTCAAAAGAAGTCGATGTTCAAAAATGTAGTGTTTCTCACGCTTTTTAAAGGGCATATACCCCCCCCTACCCCCCCCCCCCCCCCCGACCCCCCGTACGAACGACTTTAGTCGAGTGGCTTTGCCACGGTAAGCGATCTTTATGATAGGGAGGAACGACGCGAGGTGATTCTTGCTGTTTTGCTTGCTGTTGTTTGCTGTGTTGTTTCTCATCACTGTTGCTGCATAGTGCAGTTTCCGCCACGTGCGTTGCAGTTGGACGGTTGCACGGTTAGACGGGGGCGCGACCACCGCCACCCTTTATCAGGGAATCGGGTTGTGTGTGCGTTGGTGCTCGGCCCCTCTCGCAGATCTTGACAAGGCAGGCTGTCCCCCCTCCCCTCTCCGGCCCTCTGGGCAGATATTGCTGTGTTGTGCTTCTCGCGTCGCGCGCTGATACTTGCTCTACTATTCAATAAGTCACCCGCCCCCCCGCACCCCCCCGCGCTCGGCTGATCGCCGACTGCAGGCCGGTCACCTAGTCTAGCCCGGTTAGCTGCTGCATCCCCCGGCCGCTGCCCCGCGTGATCGAGATGCTTTGCTGCTGGGGGGCGGCGACGCATGCGGTCGTCATGGACTTCTGGGGTCTTCTGCCGCCCGCTCCACCGGGCGTGATCGGCTTCTTCAGCAGATTGCTTTGTGCGGCGGGCGGAGGACGCGGGGGCGGAGATCCCGACAAGTGTCCTGCGTGTGCGGGGTCGCCTCCTCCCTGGAGGTTGTCGGTTTTAACCGTTGTTTCACGCAAAGACCCTCGGAGACGGAGACGCCACGAAGTGGTGCCTGCGAGCGGCTGAGCGTCTTCGTGGCAATGGCGGATCCCGACAACAGTCAGCGGGGCATGTTGGGGCGCGGGCGGCGAAGCCGCCCGCGCCCCCGCGCACCTGGTCAAGCCGGGTTTGCTGCTGCATCCCCCGGCCGCCGCTGCCGTTCGCCCTTCCCGGGCCTTCCGTCGCCGCCTGATCTAGACGATTTGCTGCTGGGGGGCGACGCGACGTGCTGTAGTTGTGGACCTCCGGGGTCTTGTCACAGACTTGTGGCAGTTCCCGCACGACCGGGTGTGAGCGACTAGTGGCACCCACAGTGAGCGAGTTCTTTTTAGCAGATTGGTTTGTGCGGCTGGCAGAGGACGCGGGGGCGGAGCACCCGACAAGGGAGTGAGAACCAACGCCAACGGTTCCTGTCTGCGGGTCGCCAGCGGGGCTGCGTCACGCCGCTGCGTGCGCGGGGGTCGCCTCCTCCCGGTGGAGTGGCGGTTGCGGGTACGAGCCGGTGTCGCGCGTCGGGCGTGGGGTTGTGGCGTGTGGTCGGAGCGTTGGTGTGAGCGGATGGTGAGGGGAGCCGTGTGACTGGGAATCGGCGGTGGCTGTGCCGGCCGCAGTCACACAACCTGCCCCAATCCCCCACACGAAGCCGTGATCATGTGAATTCCGCATTGACAGTGGCCACCAATGTGACCCCCAGCATAGAATGCAATGGCCGTCTGCAATGTCAATCTGAGAGCCGATGAACCGGGCACCCAACGCCTCTTGTGGACTTCTGTTCAATGCCGATGCGCGGCTCCAACCTCGAGTACGATTGTTCCCAGTGAGATATTGTGAAGCGCCGGATACCTGCCCCCACCCCACCCCACCCCCACCACCCCCTCCTGCACGTGCCTTGGACAAGTGTTCCGCATTCCGCCCTGATGTGCCAACAATTCTCACACAGATGCCCTCCATACACATCCCCCACAGTCAGACAGATAGACAGACAGACAGTGACAGTCCAGGATATCAGTGCATACTTGTACCCAACACAACACCATGGCAGTCGGCCCTGAGTCGGGTGGCGGCGTCGGCGGGGGCCTGGATTCGGCATTTTTTGTGTGGAAAGTCTCATTTTTGTGTGCCAGAGGTCGGAGGTGGTGAGGAGGCGGTGAACGGGAGGGAAAAACTGCCCCATTAAAAAATCCACGGTACCCACAGCAGAAAATTAAACAGTCTTGCCAGGCCCTACACTGTGCACAGCACCCTCCCTCGCAGACACCCCCTCCCCGCCTCGCATCACAGACCCGGTGCACACACCCTCCGGCAGACCTCGGCACACCTGTGTGGGATGGAGGTGCACGCCATCGACACGCTGTCAGGGCGTGAGGAGCCTCTGGAGATCGATCCCGATGCGACGGTGTCTGAGATGCAGCGGCGGTGCGGCGAGGCATTCGGGTTCGGGGAGGACGTGGAGCTGAGTGTGGGCGGGCAGCGCGTGGAGTGTGACGGGGAGGAGTGCATCAGCAACGTCGCCGCCTTCTCGGGCGGGTGTCAGGTGGGGGTCGTGCGTGGTGTGGCGACTTTTGTGGCCCAGCTGTGCAGCGGTGCTTTATCAATGGACTCTATCCCAGTGTGGGCACGCCAGCGCCGGGAGTGCATCCTGGCAGTGCTGGCAGGCGTCCTCAAGAGAAAGCAGGGTGATCAGACAGAGGAAGGTTTAGATGAGGGGGGACCTGTCACCATCCAGCCACACTGGGTGGACCCCTCACTGCACGGGGACAAGGAGGTGATGCTGGAGTACGTGAGGTGCGACCCCAAAGGCTTTGTGCGTGCCAGTGCCGCACTACGTTCAGACGCAGACGTCGTCATCGCGGCGTTGGAGCAGGACCCGTCAATGTGGCGCCACGTCGAGAACAAAGACTTGCAGGAGCAGCGCAGCGTTGCGCTTCTTGCTGTGCCGCACTGTGCAAACAGCGCTGTGTGGCTCAGGGACAAGGCCTTCGTCCTTGAAGCGCTGAGTTACGGTGCCGCTTTGGAAGATGTCAGCAAGGCGCTGCAGGAGGACAAGGAGGTTGTCATGAAGGCACTTGATTGTGGGAAACTTCCTCGCACGGGCTTTCACCAACTGAGCGCGACGTTGCAGGAGGACAAAGACGTCGTCATGAAGACATTCGGGAATGTCAGGGTGAGCTTCAGTGATCTGAGCGAGGCCCTGCGCCAGGACAAGGAGGTTGTCATGGTTGCATTCGGGAAATTCAGGGTCACGTTCGGTGATCTGAGCGAGGCGCTGCGAGGGGACAAAGATGTCGTCATGAAGGCACTTGACTATTTCAAGGTGAAGGTCGGTGACGTGAGCGAAGCCCTGAGAGGGGACAAAGAGGTCATTATGAAGGCGCTGGATTACGGTGATCTGCAACACTTTCACGAGGTGATCGAGACACTGCAAAGGGACAAGGAGGTCGTCATGAATGCACTCCAAAAGCGCAGTGTGAAGTACAATGATCTGCGAGCGGACAGAATGATAGTCATGAAGGCACTTGATTCCTGTACGTGCCCGGTGGATTTTTTGCACCTGAGCCCGACGTTGCAGGATGACACGGAGTAGTCCGGGCGGCACTTCGTATTCTCGCGGCGAAGTTCTGCTATTTGAGCGAGACACTCCGAGAGGACGCTGGGACTGTCTGCGTCACTGATGTACTGCAGATTTGACGACTTCCACCAAATGACACTGTGGATATCCTGAGGTTCTTTCAGAATTGTGCACACGATGGTGAGGTGACCTTGGTTGCGGCAATCTACCGTCACTCAAGTAATGTTGGTGGGGTAGTAACCCACCAACTTCTTCCAGAACCCCCAAATCCACCAAATTAGTACCCCACCAACATATTTACCCCACCAACAAATCTACCCCACCAATTTATTACCCCAATGCGCATCGCTGACTACCGTTTTCGTGGCGAACGCCTAAGGGGCCCGGCTGATGGCTACGTTTTCCAGAAAATGCATACGGCGTACGCGTGGGCGTGCGGCGCCTGCAAACGGCAGTCTATGTAGTACAAGAGACGGCCATGTCCGCACACCAAATCGGTCGTCAACCTCAGCAGCCTTCGAGCCTTCGAGTAGGTAATCGTACCTTTTGCACTTGTGAGCGAAGGAACCGTCTGTGAAAGGCAAGAGCAAAGGCCAGGGCTCAGCGAGACCTGGAATACCAGCCGTACGCAATTTCTGCGTACGCGTACAGCGCGGTTTCAGAAAGTGCGGACGGCGTACGCACATGCGTACGCGCAGTCGGGGTGGGTGGGCAGGGGGCTCCAAATCCCAGGTGCCAGAAAAAATTGCCAAGTACAACGCGCCCTGGGGTAATAATGTTGGTGGGGTAATAACCCACCAACTTTTTTCAGAGCCCCAAATCCACCAAATTAGTACCCCACCAACATATTTACCCCACCAATATTTTACCCCACCAACATAACTTGAGTGACGGTATATCACTTTCATCACGTCGGTGCGATTGGAACGATAAAAAATGTCGGAATAACATGTTGGTGTTGCAGTGCGCTCTGGATGATCTGGCCTTGCTGTTCAGGTGCCTGCTGCATTGTTGGTTTGCACCAGGGAGGGATCACAGGTGTGGGGGGATGGGGGCAAGAAGAAGACAAGTACAGCAACGAAAAGTGGGGCGTGTGGAAAACCCCTCAGCTCCCGATGGACCCCGGTGACGCCCGAGTTCCGCCGAACGCCGCCACACAACGGACCAACACCGCCAAACTCAGGGCAAAATCATCTGGAGTTGTGCTCACACTGAGCACACAGGGTGTTCTCGAGATGGACGGACCCCTTCCGCACGTCTCTTCTCCTATCTTCAGATTTGCACTACCACATAGTTTGTGTGCACGACCTTCGCGCGGAAAGTGTCATTCAGCTCAGCCAAACGTGCTCTACACAGCACCCCCTTCATCAAGGGGGTTTGTAAGAAGCGTCACCGCATCAAAAGAAAACACGAAGTAGCAATCAGTAGAGAAAGAGCGGCAGAGTTGGAGGAGCGACACCTTTATCTCGTTTTATCTCTTTTCGCCCACCTCTTTGTGAGGAGAACACATCATGTCACCTACTTGAAGCCGCTACTTCTATTTCAATACCCCACCCCCCCCCCCTCCCTCTCCCACTGCTCTCCACACCACCACCACGACAGCACCACAGGACACACCACCCACCAGCCCTGCCAAGGGCACAGGGTGCGCTGAGGTCAGGTCGAGTGCTGGGGGGTGGGTGGGGGGGGGTGGGGGTGACGGGAAATGATGGACGCCTCCCGCCTGTCCGACACCCAGGTGCGCCGCAGCCTGGCCACCTCCGACGGCACCTCCAGCAGCGGCGCTTCCGCCACCTCCTCGGGGGACCGGGTGCCCCTCGTCGCGCGGATACAGGAGGAGGAGGACCGCCAATACCAAGAGGAGCACCGCGCGCGCGCGCAGGGCGTGGGGGGCGGTGGGGACACAGCCCCGGAGAACCTCTCTTTGGAGCTGGGCAGCGAGCACCGCAGCCAGCGGAGCTACCCTAGCTACCGCCAGCCTTCCATACGCGCCTCCACACCCTCGCAGTCGCCTGGGGGGAGTGTCGTGGGGGTGGTGGATCGCCACTCCAGCCTGACTCGCCTATCCCCGCTGGACAGGACAGCGCCACAGCACCAGCATCAATACGCCCGCCCCTCCGCCGCAGATGCGGGTGTCGCAAGGCGGGGCGACGTCTGGTCGCTCCAACTCGAGGAGCGCCTCACCCATTTGGTGGATGTCAGGTCCGGCGTGGTGGACCTCGATGCGGTGAGGGAGAAGCACCGCAGGAACTCCCGCGGCAGCCGCAGGGGTGGGGGAGCCCCTGTGGATAACAGGGATGCCAGCTACGCCAGCTTTGGGGGGTTCCGGCGGCGCTCCCCCGCAGCCGCTGCTGCCGCCGCCGCCTCCCCGCCGCTCCCCGCGAGGGGTGGGGGGCACGACGTTGCGCAGCAGCAGCAGCAGCAGCTCCACCACCACGACCCATACACAGCCCTCCCACAGCCGACCCTCCAGCAGCAGGTCAGCCGTGACCAGCTGGTTGCACTGCGCAGCTTGCTCTGTGTGTCTGGAGGAGGCGGGAGCGGCTCAGCTGCGCGTGGAGTCATCTCGCCTGGGCATGGTGGGGGTGGAGGTGGAGGTGGAGGTGCGCTCGCCGAGGGGCTGCAGCTGCTGCAGGCGCTGCAGGGGGGTGGGGGCAGCGGCGGCGCCGCGAAGCGGCGGCGCAGCCGCCGCCGTGGCGGGAGCAGCGGGGAGGGGAGCAGCAGACCCTCTTCGCCGTCAACCTCTGCGTCTTCCTCCTTGTCTGAATCCAGGTCTTCTCCGTCGTCGTCTTCCCGGTCTTCATCTGATGCGGGGGTGGGGCACCGCCGGAGGCACCACCGGCACAGCCACCGGCGGGGGGTGGGCAGCCGCAGTGCTAAGTGGAGGCAGCAGTCGAGGCGGGAGAGGAAGACGCGGGAGTCGAAGGCGAAGTGGTATGACGACGTGATCAACGGGATGGCGTATCAGAATATGATGCAGAGCCAGGGGTATGGCGGGGGTGGCGGCGGCGGCGCGCAGCATATGAATCTGATAGCGAATGAGGTGTCGCAGCAGTACAGCGCGCTGCAGCAGCAGAACCAGTCGATGATCACGGAGTTTCGTGCCATCATCGAGAAGGAGAAGCAGGCGCAGCAGAAGCAAAGCGATGTGCAGATGCAGCAGTATGCCAGCGAGATTGCAAGCCTGAAGGAGATCGCTGTGGTCACCGCCTCCGCAAAGTCTGTCGAGACGGAGGCGAAGCTGCAGCGCATGGAGGACGCGCTGCGGAGCCAGCGGGATGAGGCGGAGAAGAGCATCGCGGCGCTGCAGGAGGAGGCCAGGCGGGCGAAGCAGGACCTGGAGGCAGTGAAGGAGGAGGCTGTCAAGGTGCAGCAGCAGCAGCATCAGCATGAGAGAACCCTGCCCCTGCAGGGCGGCGGGGTGAACGCTCCTGGAGGAGGGGGCGGTGGGGGTGGCGGTGTGTCTGTTCCGGTGTTTGATCCCAGGGCTATCCAGCAGCAGCAGCAGCAGCGGCAGGCCCCTCGCCGGGGGAAGCCAAGGCGGAGCTTTTTCGGGAAGCTGCTCAGCTGCGGCAGGCCGCAGCCCGAGAGGGATGCTGCCGTGGAGCAGGCTGTGCCTGTGGGTGGGGGGCGGCGGGCGACCGCGCCCCAGGCTCTGGCGGTGCAGCAGCCGCAGCAGCAGCAGCAGGTGCAGCAGGAGTTGCCTGCCCAGCAGCAGAGCAGGCCGCCTGTTGTGGCCCAGGCGGTTCCGGCGGCTGTGCCTGCGGTGGCTGAGCCTGTTGCAGCGGCGGAGGCCCCTGCTGCGGTGCAGGCGCGGCCTTCCGCGTCTTCTGCTGCAGCTGTGAGTGACAGCGATGACGATGACAGCGACACCAGCACCCGGCGTGGTCCTGTCGAGGACTCTGCGAGCAGCGATTCGGACTCGACGGAGGTGATGCCGACGCGTCAGCAGCAGCAGCAGCAGGCGCAGCAGCCGAAGAAGCCCAAGCAGAAGTCGAAGCCGGACCCCCAGCCTGCACAGGAGGAGGCTGGCCCGCCGCCTGCCCAGAACAAGGATGACCGGAAGAAGCAGGAGAAGGAGGATAAGAAGAAGAAGAAGGCGGAGGATGAGGAGCGGAAGAAGAAGGACAAGCAGAAGAAGAAGAAGAAGGGCAAGAACAAGGGCGGCAGCGAGTCCTCGGATGACGACACCACGACGGAGGAGACGGGGACGGCCAGCCCGCCGGCGAAAGAGAAGAAGAAGAGTGGTGGGATATCGTTCGGGAAGGTGTTCGGGCTCACAAAGGGACGCGGCGGGAAGAAGCAGTCCCAGTTTAAGAAGAAAGAGCCGGGCTCACAGGAGGGCAGGTTTATCGTCATGATGACGGAGGACACGTGCCTGGGCTGCATCGCGAAGATATGCGAAACCCTGTCAGGCCGCATTGGGCACGGGAATGAATGGTGCTACGCGTTCTTAGGTATGCCTCAGAGTGAGAGAAAGCTCAGCACGAAACAGTGTATCAAAAAAAATGCCTCGAAAAGGGGGGGGGTGGGAGGGTGGAGACAACATACTCAAACAAGGCGCGTTAAAAACCCCAAAACTAACTCATCCCCCTGCTGCGCACAGCACTGCCTTGTTTGCAAGCCTGTCTGGTCCCCCTTGGCCCCTTTTGCTCCCGACACCCCCTCCTGCTGCAGGCACCGACAGCGAGGACATTCCTTCCGGGGATGTGTTGGAGACGCTTCGGCACGTCTGCGGGGAGGGGCCAGCCCCACGGGAGCGGTTCAACGAGAAGCACGCTGCGGTATGTTAAAACGCTTTCGGGGGGGGGGGGGGAGGGGCACATTTTTACAATCTGTTGAGCAGCCCGCGTTGCAACCAATCATTCGCAAACAGGGCACACCACAGCACCACAGCGCAAAAGGGCACAGCCCTTCAGCCAAGGGGGTCTTTCTGTGTGTGAAGCATTAGCAACAGGGACCCAAATCCTGCATTGCATACCATTGCATACCCACGCCACCACACACACCCGACACGCGCCACTACAGGCCCTCCTCGAACTGTGCCGGTTCTACGGAGGCTATCCCCTCGGAAGCGCCGCTCTGGCAAAGATCGTGAAGAAGAAGGGGAAGATCACACGCGAGGAGGTGACCAAGTCTCTCGACGAGGGCCGTGCCGCCGCGCTAAGCCTTGTCCTGGACCACCTGAATACGGCGCTCGCCAGCGCCGAGACCGCCCGCCGCCGCATCTGCAACACCTACGTGGAGGCCTTATTTGACACTGCAGGTGACAGCCGAGACCTCGCACAGGGCTTCGTCCTGGCAGCCAGCAAGCAGAAGGGCCCGCCGCTGGGTCGCACCTTCCCGACCCCCCAGGCGCCCCCACCACCGCCCTCCATAATGTAGCCGTGGCACGGCCTGGTCGTGGAGGAGGGTGGATGGAGGAGGGGTCCATGAGCTGGAACCGGTACCACAGGCGGGTACGGTTTGTGATTTTTATGTATGCGGGGCTGTGCCCCTCTCGGCTGTGTTGTGCACACAGCGGGTGGGTGCTTGCCTGTATGGGCTTAAAAGGTAGGTTAGCTGGCTTGGTCCCCACCGAACAGGTGCCCCTAGGGTTGATGTGTGACCCCACAAGCGTAGAGGCTCTTTTTCATCTGTGCCTGAAAACGAAACGTGGCACAGTGCCTGCGGGGAGGGGTGGGGTGGGGTGGGATGTAGACCCGCCCTTTAGTCACACCCCCTATCACCCCCCCCCCCCCTAGGCAGAGACCCCGATAAGAATCCGACCCCCTGACCCCACCCGACCCCCGACCCCCTCTTATAAAAGACCCCCCCCCCAAATATCTGGGAAAAACCCTGGGTTTTTCCCGAGGAAACGCGGGTTTCTCCCTCTATTGCATTGTTTGGACTCCGTGCGGATCGTAGTGGGGTCACTTTGTTGGTGTAGGTGCCACACAACACCCCTGAAATGCAGAGGTGGTCCTCGTCGAGAATGGGGGTCGGAAACCCGGGGGTCGGAATCGAGGGGTCGGATATGGGGGTCAGAGGGGGTCGGCCCCCCTCCCGACCCCCCATTGTTCTCGGGGGTCGGAATACGGGGGGTCGGAGGGGTCTGAAAATGGGGGTCTGAAACTTGGGGGTCGGAACTTTTGCACTATTTCTCAGGGGTCGGAAAATGGGGGGTTGCAAACTTGGGGGGTCGGAGTATGAGGGGTCGGCCCCCCTCCCGACCCCCTCCGACCCCCCCACACAGGGTTTGCAAAACCCCGTCCTTTTGAATATTTGGGACTACTGGGTCATTTCGTGGATAGAAGTACCAAGTTTCACTCATGAAATGTGGGTCTGGTCCAGGGATAGTCGTGGGAGGAGATGCCTGGGAGGCACACACCATGCCACCCTACCCACCCACCCAGCGGCACCCTCCCCGACCCCCTCCTCGGGTTTTTCAAAAACCCGTTCTTTTGAATGTTTGGAGTTTGTGCGGATCGCAGTGGGGTCATTTTGGCCATGGGGTGCCTATGAACACCCCTCATTGGTGGTCCCCATTCAGGCAAATTCCTCAAGGCGACCCCCTCGGACCCCCTCCCGACCCCCGACCCCTGACCCCCCCGACCCCCGACCCCCTCTTATCGGGGTCTATGCCCCTAGGCATAGGGTGCGGGCGATTCGGTTATCGCCCAAATCGCAAAAATTATCGCCCTCATTATCGCCCATTCTGTCAAGGCGATAAGTGGGCGATAATTTTTCCGTCGTATTTTTGGGGGCAAAATGGCCCGGCCAGGGACGTCAGATCACTGCTGAGGTGGTGAGTGGGTCATTGCCTCAGTGAAGACCCGGTTCCTGACCTAGATCAAGCCCTCTGCTCCAGTGTTCTCAGTGGGTCATGACTCTGTGACCAGGGTCAGAACCGCCCCAGGTCTCAGATCAGCCGTGAAGCTTCCTGTGGGCTCTGCAATGAGTCATCTCAAACGTACGGAGTGCATCTCCTCCCATTCAGACCGACTACACTAGAACCACGCATCTCCTTCAACACTAAGGTGGACCCGCTTCATGCTCACGAGTGCTCCTAGTAACGGCGAGTGAGCAGGTCCTGAGCGAGGTCAGGATCTGGGCCAATGCCCAGTTCCTCACGTGGGTTTTGACCGAGGAAATGACCCACCCGCATGACGTCAGTGGTCAGAAGCTGATTTCTGATGCAGAATCCTAGGTCTTGGCCCAGTTGTTGACGAGGTCACAGGGCCCTGTGGGACCCAGGGTCAGTAGAGCGGTAACCCACTCACCACTAGCTGAAGACCCCTTCAGAAAGTGTGAAAGAAAACGGGCGATACTGGGCGATAATTTGGCGATAATCGGGCGATAATTGGGCGATAATGGGCGATAAGGCGATTCGATACGCGATAATCGGGGCTCGAACCCGGTTGGGCGAATATAGGGCGATAGGCGAATCGCCCGCACCCTATGCCTAGGGGGGGTCAAATGGGGGTGACAAACACGATTTTTCAAAAAACCGGCGCAGAGGCCCCAAAGCCCCCGTAAAGCCTCCAAACCCCCCCAGATCGGTCCGGAAACCCATCGAACCCCACTTTTCCACCATTCCGGGCACCTCAGGTGCCCGAATTGGGGTACCTAAATTTTGTGCCACCGTTTGGTACCGTACAGTGCCACTGTGTCGGAGGTTGGAAAAGAAAATGCCCCAACACACCACATCTGAGGGTTGCAATGCATGTTGCTTGCCAACCACGTCATCCGGTGGGTGTCAGGCGCTATGTAGGTGGCATCAGCCAGGTCTTCGATGTGTTCTGGCTTGTATATGTACCTCCCTGCCTGCGGCACAGGCACTGCCTTTGTCCCCCACACCAGCCACAGAGAGCGTATTGTACTCGGTCCACGGTTGCTGATTCATTGTGATGCGTTGTATCCTCGAGTGAACGTCACACACTAGTGACACCACCACCCGCCATCCGAGAGCTGTATTGACTTTGCGCGCTTCCGTTGCATTCACCTCGCCACGCATATTGCACTGTTCAGTACCAGTGCTCTTGGGCCAGGCAAAGTAGACCGCAGCAAGTACCAATTCTGGCACAATGGGTACCACGACAGCGCACTTCGTGTGTTCCCGGAATGTACAGCTCGTGTTGCAACAGTCGTTGTCAACACATCCCGGTTGTGGAGCACTGCTGCACAGGAATCACACGACCATCTGGACTGTTCCGTACCTACAGGCAGCCTCCCGGTGCATGGTGGCAGGGAGGTACATATACAAGCCAGAACTCATCGAAGACCTGGCTAATGCCACCTACATAGCGCCTGACACCCACCGGATGACGTGGTTGGCAAGCAACATGCATTGCAACCCTCAGATGTGGTGTGTTGGGGCATTTTCTTTTCCAACCTCCCACACAGTGGCACTGTCCGGTACCAAACGGTGTCACAAAATTTAGGTACCCCAATTCGGGCACCTGAGGTGCCCGGAATGGTGGAAAAGTGGGGTTCGATGGGTTTCCGGACCGATCTGGGGGGGTTTGGAGGGTTTACGGGGGCTTTGGGGCCTCTGCGCCGGTTTTTTGAAAAATCGTGTTTGTCCACGTAAAAGGGTGGCATTTGACCCCCCCTAACCCCCCCCCCCCCTCCCCCGTCTTCGTGTTCTTTGGAACGAACAGCAGGCAGGACGTGGGAGGGGACATGCGCATCCTGCCACACAGAAGCAGCGTTTGTCTTTGAACTGACCTAACAAAACCCCCCCCCCCCCTCCGGTCTTCGTGTCGTTTGGAACGAACAATAAAACGTGCGCAGATATGCCCTAGAGATGTTGCAAACCCATCAGGCCTTGCCTGCCTGATGCCAGAATACCTGATGCCGGAATTGGTTTTATATTTTTGTTCTGTGGCCCCACATGAGTCCTTTCCAGGGCCGCAAAACCGGGGCGGGGGGAATGGGCCGGTCAGGCTGCTGTGCTGCTGCGTTGTGCAAAACCCTGAACAGGCATCTGCAGGGCTCGGTGCTAAAGAAAGGTGCCAGTATGCTGGGTGTTGTGCGTGCCACCCTTTGCGATCGAACGGTAAGGAGGCAACACCAGAGGTTCCTCGGTGCAAACCCCCGACACACAGCAAAACAGTACAGAGTCGATTCCTTCGCCCAGCGGGTGCCGAAGAGGGAAGGGGGTAGACGTGCCAACTTCCATTTTTTTAGGTGATGTCCTACATCTCCTCTGTTACTGTGAGAGATAAAATCGCGATTTTTTTCTGAAACTTGTCGACTATCGAAAAAACACCCCCAAAAAGGCGCATTTTCCAGCCCTGATTGTTCCGTCCCTCAGGACGTGTTGGTTGTCGATGATGATGCCAAAATAAGGTGTCGGTGGCACCTGGTTGGGAGCAGGTCAGCCACCAACCTCTACTCCAAGCCTATAGATGATCACGCCACTCTCTGTCTCACAGCGGGGGTGGGCTATGGCCCGTGCAGGGTTAACCCACCTGAAAAAGTGATCAACACACACAGCTCGTCTTGTGACCTGCATTCCCTTTTTCTGCCTTCCACACACCCCCCCCCCCTCAACTCCACACACTTTAGATATTCCACGGGGAGGAGGCCCAAGCCCCTCGTGGGCCCTTGCTGTGATCTCAGTTAGACCCCCCTCCCGCCCCTCTCCCTCCCCGTTGTTAAAAAGAAACATCTATCTCCCCCGTCAAAAAAATTTGTTCTGAAGAAGATAACCCCCCGCTCTGGCAGCTCCCCCACCAACACCATCATTCGATGGCATGAAGTCAAGACTCTCTGTCAGAGGTGTGAAAAAGGGTTTGGCGGCACAAAATGAAACGCGGTATCACCCGTTGCGACAGAAAGACTTCAGGTGTGGCGAGCAGGCCTGGGCGGGGAACGAGCCCTTTTTCCAGGTTTTTTGGGTCGGGGAACCAGGTTTTTTCTAAGAATTTTTACAAGGGATTTTTTGCTCGCCCCCCCACAGTTTCCAGGCGCGTGCCCGTCAGGCGGGACTTTTTCTCTGATTTCTCTCCGCGTCATCATGTGACAGCTCTTGAGTGATGCCCAGAGATGCTTGCGGCAGAGAGTGCCCCTCATGCGCGTTACAGCTGAAAATGAATGAGGATCATCTGGCACTCGTTCTCATCGGGGGTTGTGCTCCGCAGGGACTCAATACACCTTGGCACTCTCGCAGGGCTGGACATGCCAGCAGCTGGAGGACAGTTACAAAGCTGCCACTCCCCGACGCCACCCACGTGCTGGCCCCTTCAGGTCTGAAAGCCCAAAAGCTCCCGGGGATTTTTGCAGTGGTGCGCACCATATTCAGCGCAGCAGGGTGATCTCTCCGATTTTCCAAAACTGCTGGTTTACTGGTTTGGGGAACGGTCGTCGGCAGACCGTTGAAATGCCCGTGTTAGCAAGGCACACTCACGTTTCAGGTAGCGTGTCGTGTGTCACGCATGTCGCGAACGCGGCAAGTGTACCTCCCAGGTGGGGAAGCCCGACCTCCTGTCCGATGTCAGTCAGGCTTCGAAGAAGCGCTTCATGGATGCGGCGCTGACCTCCTACGCTGCACTGTACCCGGGGAAGTGAGATAGATGGACGGGCACACGCTACATGGGGGGTCTGGGGGGCGGAGCCCCCCAGCCGCCGGAGGCCACGGTAGCGAACACCTGTTCGTGTGGGCGTACAGATTCTGTGCGAGTTGGCTGCGTCCTCAGAGGCGACTGGAGTGGTTGGACCCCGACCTGATGGGATTCGAAGGGCTTGAGTACGAGACGTACGCCACAGGGGGGTCTGGGGGGCGGAGCCCCCCAGCCGCCGGAGGCCACGGTAGTGAACGTCTGGCTCTCCAGTTGGCCAGCAAGGCGAACGGTACGGGGGACAGACTTCCCTTCCATCCTTGTGCGCGCCCTGTCGACTGGGGAAAACTTAGAAAAAGTTTTCTCCTCTGCGAAACAACCTTAGAAAAAAATTCCCCTAACAAAATTCTTAGAAAAAAACTTTTTTTTCCCTTACAAAAATTCTTAGAAAAAAAGTTCAGAATCCTGAAAGTGGGGAACAAGCCCCCCAGTTAGGAACAGCCCTGGTGGCGAGTCTCTGTTATTTTTTTTGTACGACCAACAGTGCTCACCTGCTGGCGAAAAACTGCGTGCAGTGTGTGCACTGCAGCAGGGTATCGAACGCTGCCCCCCCCTCTCCCCACCCCCACCTCCCCCCCCGAATCTTTTTCGTGCGAACAAAACGAGGCTGTGTATTCCTGCAAAAAAATAACTATAACCCCCAAGGGCTTCACGTGAGACACGGTGGTTCCTCTCTAGCCCTCGTAGCGCCGTGAGACTGCAGGGGGCTGGCCGTACCCCCCCCACCCCTAGCCTTTCCCTCCCCCTCCTCCTCCTTCGCCCCACCACCCCAAGCACCACCACCACCACAAACTTGTTTGAGCACCGCAGGTGCGTAGGGGGGAGTCGTGAGGTCGAGGAAGGACGGGCGATCTGACCTGTCGTGTTTTTCTTTTTACTACCACTTGCAATACGCAAGGTTGGAAGGGGGGCTGAGGGGAAACACCGCACAACTCACAGCAGGATTTGTGTCTCTTTGTTCCCCGCTCCAGCCCCTCCGCACGCGAACTGATACTACAAGCAGACCTGGATGACCTGACCTCCCCCTCCCCCGAGCAAGACTCCCCCACCACCACCACCACCACCACCCCACCCTCAACAGCGGGGGTGTTGTGTCTTCTCCACACCCCACACGCCCCACCCCCCTACCCCACCACCACTACCAACCCATACACATTTCTTACTCTTCCTCTTAACGAGTTCTCTTACACGTGGTGGCAGTGTACAACAGAAAAGAGTGGTCCAGACTGGCACTCCCACAGTTATTTTTGCTGTGACAAGGGGGGGAGGGGGGCGGGAGGGGTTCCTCCCCCCCACACAACGCGGGAAAAAAACAAACGGGGGGTGCACGACGGGTTAGCCGCCCCCGCCCCTACCCCGCCACCCCACCCCACAACACATGGAATCTGAGCAAGGGGATTTCTCCGACGACGGGCTGGGGGACCAACCACCCCACCGCCACCACCCCCACCCCCCGCACCGCCACACCGACCCCACCGCCCACTCGTCGCTGGGAGGTGCAGGCGGTGACCTCCTATCGGATGCTCCAAACCTGGCAAGGCACCCCGTGAGGACAGATGGCGGGCCGCAGGTCCCCCCACCGGGGTTTGGTGGCGAGGCGGGTTGTGCCATGAGGGGGTGGGTGCAGCTGGAGACGTACCAGGCTGCAGAGGGGCCTGAGGAGGCAGTCCTCTACAAATCGCGGTGGTTTGAGCTGTGGGGCGACTCGCTGATCCACTTCTCCCGCAGGCGCGAGCCGGGCGGAGCTGGCTACCCTGGGGACATCATCCCGTTGGGCGAGCTGGCTGTCGAGCCCAACCTCTCCCTGAAGCTCTGCCTCTCCGACGGGACAGTCGCGGTGCTCCACACCGACTCCCCGGGTGACTGGCTGGAGGCGATCACCACGGCAGGCCCCGCCGCGGTCCTCTCTCAAGAGCCAGACGACACCGCTCACCTCTCCACCTTTGGGGACTACTCCATCAAACAGCTCCTCCTGACCAACGAGGTGACGGTTTGCAGTTTTGGATCCATCCGACGGGCAGCTCTGTCAGGCCACCACGTCGCGGCTCGTCTCATCTCTCCGAAATTTCTTGTCCGGAAACAGACAAGCCGGTTTCTCCCCCTGGAGGGCGGGGGCGGAGGGGCGTCGGCAGGCGGTGGAGGTGCCCATCCCTCTGCAGGAGAGATTGACATGCAGCCGTGGGTGGAGACGACCCGGAGGTGTAAATACCTCAACACCATACACTACGCGACGACGACGCGGAGTAGGAAGGGGGGTGCGGGGGTTCAGGGCTGGGTTGTGGCGGACTGGCTGCCGCACACCCTGAGGGGGTGTGTCGGGGAGGAGAGGGCGAAGCATCAGATTGCGCAGCTGGCAGAGGCGGTGAACCAGCTGGAGCAGGACGGGCTGGCACCGCACGGAGGGGTTCACCCCTGCAAGATCCGCCTCGACAAGTCGCACTGCGCCGTCCTCACCGGGGTGGGCATCCGCACGATCTACTCCAGGGCGCGCCGCCGCTCCGCAGAGCTCTCCCCCTTCCACTCCCCCGATGGGGACGACGACTGGTTCAGCCTGGGCGCCGTCCTGCACTACCTCCTCACGGGGCGGCCCCCGGAGTGGGAGGGGGGGGCCCCACACCAGGGCGGGTCTCTGGTGCCTCCGGAGGGGATTTCGCCGGAGTGTCTCCGGTGCCTGGAGGGGTTGCTGCTGCCGGGTGGGTCGCGTATCACGGGGCTTGCGGCTCTCAAGAGGGAGGAGTTTTTCAGAGGGTTTGACTGGATGTTCTGCCTTCCGGTCCCACCGCCAGCACCGCAGCAGCAGCAGCAGCAGGCGTTCCGAGTTGTGGAGCTGGAGAGCCCCGCCAGGAGGGTGAGGGCGCAGGCATCTGTGTCGGTGGCCCACCCTCGGCAGATGGAGCTCGCCTCCTGCGGTACCTCCTCCGCGAACCCCAGGGGTGTGGTTCAGAAGGGGGCTAGCGGCAGCACCTCGCTGCCCCTGCGTGTGCTGGCGCACATCGCGAAACCCACACTGTCCAGCAGCGAAAGGCAGGTTGAATCCCTGGCGAAGGCGGTTGCTCTGAAGAGGCATCACGAGCGAGGGAGGGATGGGAACCCCGCGATGAAGTATTCCGTAGATGTGGTGTGTGGGAGGCGGGTGCAGCGCGTGCGGAGCGCTGCGGGGGTGAGGGTGGAGGCCGGGGAGCAGCGGGGTGCGCAGCAGAGGCGCCCCGCCCCGTCGGGCCCGGCGGTGCCGCGGAATTGCGCTGTGAATCTGCTGGAGTCGGCGCATCTCAACACCCTGCATCACATCGAGCCCCACCTCCTCCAGGGGCCTTCGAAAGGAGCGTCGGCCCGCAGCAGGAGGGCCGCCAGCAGCACCGCCAACACCAACGCGACAGCGAGATCCTTGAGCCGCGGGAGGAGGCACGCTCCCTCAGGGGCGAACCTTGCTCCCCGAGACCCGGAGGGGACGGAAGCCGACTTTGCAAGACTCCCGGTGTCACAGCCACACCTGCATGCCGGCAGGGCTTCCGAGGGGGGTCTGGCGGGAAGTAGGGCGAGCCCCGGCGGCGGCGCTGTGGAGAGGCGGGGCGGCAGCGGCAAAGCGGGTGGCAGGCACAGCAGTGCAAAGGCGCAGCAGGTGCGGCGGAACGCGTCACAGCCCCGAGGGGGGCGGGGCGGGGCGGGGGCTG
The DNA here is from genome assembly GCA_963210315.1 of Rhynchopus euleeides. Lineage (NCBI taxonomy): Eukaryota > Euglenozoa > Diplonemea > Diplonemida > Diplonemidae > Rhynchopus > Rhynchopus euleeides. The sequence goes on along the minus strand of OY723317.1, from coordinate 495,189 downwards.
CGGTGGGTCAGGACGAGGCGGAGGATAGCGAGGAGGGGGGTGCTAGGCGGGGTGGCCTGCGGGTGAGGTCCCCTCCAAGGCATGCCCACTGAGGGGTGGGGGGTGGAGGGGGGGGGGGGGCGGCTGTTAGAATAGCACAGATGACGTGCGAGTCGTATTCTCGTCAGTACCTGGGACCCCCCGTGTTCAAGTCCTCCCCCTGGAGGCGATTTTTGGCCGGGGGGGGGGGGGGGCCGGGGGGGGGCTTAAACACGGGGTGGTACGGTGGAGAGCAAGAAGATCTCTTCCTCCGCTGTCGTAGGGGGGTGACGTTCCGGTCCGGATGGATTTTTTGGCACTCCACTTTTCGACTCTGACAGCACTTGGAGGGCACCAGGTGGCCTAGCGGCCACCTGATGACCCTCCAGACCAGCCCACTCCCGTGTTTAGGCCCCCCCCCCCCCTGCCAGACCCCCAGGGGACGGCTTAAACACGGGGGTCCCAGATATCTCGCATTCAATAGGGGGTGCGGATGGGGTGGTGGTGGTGGGGGGGGGGTGTATCTCTCTATTCCGCTTGCTTGAAGGGTCATAGGAGGGCCACCTGAACCCACAAGGGTGTGTTAGAGGGGGGGGGGTGTGGGAAGGGGGCGAGGGGTGTGGGAGAGAGGTTTTGTATGTAGAAATGGTGTGAATAGATGGGGGGGGGCCCGGGGGGGGCCGAGGAGGCAATCGCAGCTGCTGCCTGCCCACACGCACAATTAGGCTTGGGGGAGGTGCACCCTTCTTGAACCCAGCAAAATGTGTGGAGGGATGGGAAGATAAGTACAGCAAGGCAAAGGTGGGATGTGTGGAAAACCCCTCAGCTCCCGATGGGCCCCGATGGGCCCCGATGCCGCCCTCCCACACAGACAGCACAGCGGGATGCCAGGTTTTTGTGTTTTCGCAGAGGGTCGCAACCCGAGCCCACTCTTGATGCCACCTGCACTGTGCACAGCACCCTCCCTCGCAGACACCCCCTCCCCGCCTCGCATCACAGACCCGGTGCACACACCCTCCGGCAGACCTCGGCACACCTGTGTGGGATGGAGGTGCACGCCATCGACACGCTGTCAGGGCGTGAGGAGCCTCTGGAGATCGATCCCGATGCGACGGTGTCTGCGATGAAGCGGCGGTGCGGCGAGGCATTCGGGTTCGGAGAGGACGTGGACCTGAGTGTGGGCGGGCAGCGCGTCGCGTGTGACGGGGCGGAGTGCGTCAGCAACGTCGCCGCCTTCTCGGGCGGGTGCCATGTGGGGGTCGTGCGTGGTGTGGCGACGTTTGTGGCCCAGCTGTGCAGCGGTGCTCTGAAGATGGATTCCATCCCAGTGTGGGCACGCCAGCGCCGGGAGTGCGTCCTGGCAGTGCTGGCAGGCGTCCTCAAGAGAACGCAACGGACTGAAGGACGTCAAGCAGAGGACGAGGACGAGGAGGATGAGGGGGGACCTGTCACCATCCAGCCACACTGGGTGGACCCCTCACTGCACGGGGACAAGGAGGTGATGCTGGAGTACGTGAGGTGCGATCCCAACGCCTTTGTGCGTGCCAGTGCCGCACTACGTTCAGACGCAGACGTCGTCATCGCGGCGTTGCAGCAGGACCCGTCAATGTGGCGCCACGTCGAGAACAAAGACTTGCAGGAGCAGCGCAGCGTTGCGCTTCTTGCTGTGCCGCACTGTGCAAACAGCGCTGTGTGGCTCAGTGACAAGGCCTTCGTCCTTGAAGCTCTTGAGAAGGGCGCGGCTTGGGAAGATGTCAGCAAGGCACTGCAGGAGGACAAAGATGTCGTCCTGAAGGCACTTGGTTGCGAGAGGCTGAATGACTTTCACCAACTGAGCGCAGAGCTGCAGGAGGATCGGGATGTTGCCATGCAGGCGCTTCGTAAGAACAAGGCGAAGTTAGGTGATCTGAGCGAGGCGCTGCGAGGGGACAAAGAGGTCGTCGTGCTGGCACTGGACTGTCAGAAGCTGAAGCGCTTCCGCCAAATGAGCGTGACGTTGCAGAATGACAAAGAAGTTGTGCTGAAGGCACTTGCTTCTGTCGAAGTCAAATTCGGTGATCTGAGCGAGGCGCTGCGAGGGGACAAAGAGGTCGTCATGATGGCACTTGACCACGGCAGAGTTCATGAGTTTCACCAAGTAAGCGCGACGTTGCAGGAAGACAAGGAGGTTGTGCTGAAGGCACTTGACCGTGGCCTGCTGAAGGGCTTTGGTCATCTTAGCGCGACGTTGCTGGAAGACAAAGAGGTTGTGCTGAAGGCACTTGACTGCTGCAAGCTGGATCACTTTCAGCAACTGAGCTCGACGTTGCAGGAAGACAAAGAAGTCGTCTTGAGGGTCCTTCGTGAGAAGAACGTGAAGTTCATGGATCTGAGCGAGGTGGTTCGAGGGGACAAAGAGGTCGTCATGAAAGCACTTGATCGCGGCAAGCTGGCGGACTTTCACGAACTGAGCGCGGCGTTGCAAGAGGACAGAGAGGTTGTCTTGATGGCGTTGCTGAAGAACAAAGTGAAGTGGGTTGAGCTGAGCGAGACGGTGCGAGGGGACAAAGAGGTCGTCCTAAAATCACTTGATCGCGGCAAAGTGGCGGACTTTCACGAACTGAGCGCGGCGTTGCAGGAGGACAAAGAGGTTGTCTTGATGGCACTTCAGAAGAAGAAGGTGAAATTGGTTGAGCTGAGCGAGGCGCTGCGAGGGGACAAAGAGGTCGTCATGAAGGCACTTAGTTGGGGAATGCTGGATCACTTCTCCCAGATGAGTGCTGCCTTGCAGAATGACAAAGAGGTTGTGCTGAAGGCACTGGGTCTGAGGAAAGTGAGGTACGGTGATCTGAGCGAGGCACTGCGAGCGGACAAGGAGGTCGTCATGAAATCACTTGCTTATGGAAGGCTGGATCACTTTTCTGAAATGAGTGCTGCATTGCAGGAGAACCGTGACGTTGTTCTGAAGTCACTTAGTCTGAAAAAAGTGAACTTCAGTGATCTGAGCGAGGCCCTGCGAGGGGACGAACAGGTCGTCCTGAAAGCACTTACTTATGGAAGGCTGGAGAGCATTTCCCAAATCAGCTCGGCGTTGCAGGAGAATCATGATGTTGTCATGAAGGCACTTCGTGTGAACAAGGTGAAGTTTAGTACTCTGAGTGACGCGCTGCGAGGGGACAAGGATCTTGTCATGGAGGCATTCGATAGCGGCAAGCTGGCTCCCTTTCCACAAATTAGCGCGACGTTGCAGGCAGACAGAGACGTTGTCTTGAAGGCACTTCGCAAGGAGAGAGTTGCGTTCGGGAGTCTGAGTGAGGTGATTCGAGCTGACAAATCCTTCGTGATGCAGGCAGTGGCCATCACACCTGCCGCCTACCTCAGCCTCACTGGGGCACTGTGCCAGGACAAGGATGTTGCGTTGGCAGCTATTGCACGCGACCCCACCCTGTTCGTCAGTATGGACCCTGTGCTGCGTGACAACCTGGAGGTGGCACTTGCTGCCATCCGTGGCGACCCGGACAACTTCATCTCCGCGGGGGACAGTGTGCGTGCTGACAGGCAGGCAGCTCTTGCTGCTTTCTCCCACGAGGACGATGCGTGCGACGACCGTGTGCTGCTCCTTTTTGCCAGTGCAGAGCTGCGGGCAGACCGCGAGGTGGTGGTTGCTGCGGTGCGTGCGAATGCACGGAACGCTGACTACGCCAACCCTGCCCTCCAAGACCTGGTGGCCTCAGGCCTGGTCGTACAAGGCACCGCATGCCGATGAACAAGCAATTGGCCAGATGGGGAGTGTTGAGCTGTGTCCTGCACTGGCGCAGGACCTCGGATCCGTGAGCAAAGAACAGAGCTGACCATCGGGTTCACCCTTTTCCCTTTTTTGCACGTGAACCCGAATGTGTGTGCTGAAGGTGTGGAAGGTGTGTGCTGTGGCTGCAGTGGTTGTCTGTTTGTGAGTGTTGATGTGAAGGGCGTGCAACACGCACCCCCTCCTGCTGCACCGCTACAGGGAGGCGCTCAGCTTCCCCGCAGCGTTTTGTGGAGCAGCAGCAGCACAAAGTCCAAGCAAGTGTTTCGTTTCGTGTCCCCCTCACGTGTGGTGCTTTGTCAGGCTGTGCAACACCCACCACCTTCCATCTGAGAAGGCAACAAGCACACCCCTCTGTGGGTGGGTGGCACAGCAAGCCCCCCTTCGAGGAGGCGCAGCGCGGCAGCATGCCGAGCTGCCCTCCCTCTCTTCCCCAGCAGCCCTGTCGCCCTCTCCTCCTCACAGCCTCACACTGCTGGAGGGTGTGTGGCGCCTTTGTTTTACCTTCACTCGCTTGCTCGCTTGCGACAACAACCCTTCCCATCTGACTCCTTCTGTTATGTGTGGCTGCTTGATGCACTCCGTGTGCACTGCGCATGCCTCTTGTCTAGCTGGTGGGGTTGCGTGTAGCCTGTTTATCGTCTCCCAGGATTCCACAGCCTCCTTCTGTGCAATGGTTTTGTGTAAAAAATACGAGGAGGCGGGGTGGGCTCACCCAACATCGCCAACGCGGTGTGTGTGAAAAGTGGGACAGTTGCCAAGCGTTTCAGAGATGGCATCCCCAGAGAGGGCCCCGTTTGGCAGCGGCAGACATAATGACAGAACGAAAAAGCCAAATCCATTTCAAAGTGCAGCTCTGAGGGGTGAAGGTTTGCCGAAACCTTTGCCCTTTTGGCAGCTTCTGCCTTGCCGTCTTGGCGGGGGGATGCCTTCAAGGGCTGGAATAACATGTTGGTGTTGCAGTGCGCTCTGGATGATCTGGCCTTGCTGTTCAGGTGCCTGCTGCATTGTTGGGTTTGCACCAGGGAGGGATCACAGGTGTGGGGGATGGGGGCAAGAAGAAGACAAATACAGCAGCAAGGCAAAGGTGGGATGTGTGGAAAACCCCTCAGCTCCCGATGGGCCCCGATGCCGCCCTCCCACACAGACAGCACAGCGGGATGCCAGGTTTCTGTGTTTTCGCGGAGGGTCGCAACCCGAGCCCACTCTTGATGCCACCTGCACTGTGCACAGCACCCTCCCTCGCAGACACCCCCTCCCCGCCTCGCATCACAGACCCGGTGCACACACCCTCCGGCAGACCTCGGCACACCTGTGGGATGGAGGTGCACGCCATCGACACGCTGTCAGGGCGTGAGGAGCCTCTGGAGATCGATCCCGATGCGACGGTGTCTGAGATGCAGCGGCGGTGCGGCGAGGCATTCGGGTTCGGGGAGGACGTGGAGCTGAGTGTGGGCGGGCAGCGCGTCGCGTGTGACGGGGAGGAGTGCATCAGCAACGTCGCCGCCTTCGCTGGGTGCCGCGTGGAGGTGGTGCGTGGTGTGGCGACGTTTGTGGCCCAGCTGCGCAACAGCTGCGATCCGACGATGGACTCCATCCCAGTGTGGGCACGCCAGCGCCGGGAGTGCGTCATGGTAGTGCTGGCATGGTTCAGAGAGCGAGTGGAATGGGCAAGGCGATGGCCTCATGGATCACACATCCCCTTCCAGCCACACTGGGTGGACCCCTCACTGCACGGGGACAAGGAGGTGATGCTGGAGTACGTGAGGTGCGACCCCAAAGCCTTTGTGCGTGCCAGTGCCGCACTACGTTCAGACGCAGACGTCGTCATCGCGGCGTTGGAGCAGGACCCGTCAATGTGGCGCCACGTCGAGAACAAAGACTTGCAGGAGCAGCGCAGCGTTGCGGTTGTTGCTGTGCCGCACTGTGCAAACAGCGCTGTGTGGCTCAGTGAGTGGGGGGATAAAATCCAACTTGCTGCCTTCACGTGGCGCCCCCTGTGATTACCCTCCTCCGAGGGGAAACTAAAGCAAGCTCTGGTAACTCTTTTTCCGCTGTGTGCCCTGTTTCATATATGCGGAGGGGCCCTTTCTGCACGGCTTTGGTTTTATTGATGTTGTGGTGTGCGTGGTTTATTTTCCCTTTTTTTGTTGTTTTCGCAGCATTTTATGCTGTCGGGTGAGCTTCCGCCCCATGGGAGGCGCTCCTTCCGGCTTGCGCTGCCCACCCATCCCACCCCCGTCCCCTTCCCACATTCTTTCTTTTCTTTTAGGGGAGACGTCCTCGCAGTGGCTGTTTGGCCTGACGCGATTCCCCGCCTCAAAGCAGACCCACCTGGCAGCTACTCAAGGCACATGAGGAGTGAGAGGCGTCAACGGGCGCAACGCCCCTCCCTGCGGTCCGGCTTCCGCCACGTGGCTGACTCAAAGCAGCGAAGTGACCAACGGGAGCGACATGGAAAAAAAAAAGTGACAAGGCCTTCGTCCTCGAAGCTCTTGAGACGGGCGCGGCTTGGAGAGATGTCAGCAAGGCGCTGCAGGAGGACAAAGAGGTCGTCATGAAGGCACTTGATTGCAGGAAGCTTCCTCGCGCGGGCTTTCACCAACTGAGCGCAGCGTTGCAGGAGGACAAAGAGGTCGTCATGAAGGCATTCCAGAACGTCAGGGTGAGCTTCGATGATCTGAGCGAGGCACTGCGAGCGGACAAGGAGGTTGTCAGGATGGCACTTGGTTATAGGGCGCTGGATGACTTTCACCAACTGAGTGCGACGTTGCAGGAGGACAAAGAGGTCGTCATGGAGGCACTTGATTGTCGGGCGCTGGATGACTTTCACCAACTGAGTGCGACGTTGCAGGAGGACAAAGAGGTCGTCATGATGGCATTTGATCGTCAGGCGCTGGATGGCTTTCGCCAACTGAGCGCAGCGTTGCAGGAGGACAAAGAGGTCGTCATGAAGGCACTTGATTGTCGGGCGCTGGATGACTTTCACCAACTGAGTGCGACGTTGCTGGAGGACAAAGAGGTCGTCATGATGGCATTTGATCGTCAGGCGCTGGATGACTTTCACCGACTGAGTGCGACGTTGCAAGAAGACAAAGAGGTCGTCATGAAGGCACTTGATTGTCGGGCGCTGGATGACTTTCACCAACTGAGCGCGACGTTGCAGGAGGACGAAGAGGTCGTCACGATGGCACTTGATCGTCAGGCGCTTGATGACCGACCGAGCGCGACATTGCAGGAGGACAAAGGGTTCGTCACGAAGGTGAAAGTCTATCTGAAGTCCCGACTGCTCGCGAAGGCGAATGTGCTCAACAAGTGGAGGAGATTTCAGAAAGGGGACGCGAACGATGAGCTGAGCGAGTCACTGCGAGGGGACAAAGAGGTCGTCATGAACGCCCTTGAGAGGAAGAGAGTCAAGTTCGGGAGTGTGAGCGAGGCACTGCGAGCGGACAAGGAGGTCGTCATGAAGGCACTTGATTGCGGGATGCTGGACTCCTGTCACCAACTGAGCGCGACGTTGCAGGAGGACAAAGAGGTCGTCATGAAGGCACTTGAGAAAGGGAAAGTGATGTTCGGTAACCTGAGCGAGCCACTCCGACGGGACAAGGAGGTCGTACTGAACGCACTTCAGTACGGCATGATGAGGGGGCCTCACCAGGACGGAGCGGTAGCACTGATGCCACTTGCTCGTCAGAAGCTGCATAGCTTTCACCAACTGAGCGCGACGTTGCAGGAGGACAAAGAGGTCGTCATGATGGCACTTGAGAAGGAGATGGTGGAGTTCGGTTATCTGAGCGAGGCACTGCGAGCGGACAAGGAGGTCGTGATGATGGCACTTGCTTACGGCATGCTGTGGGGCGGTCGCGACAGATATGCGTCAATGCCACTTGCTCGTCGAAAACTACATGACTTTCACCAACTGAGCGCGACGTTGCAGGAGGACAAAGAGGTCGTCATGAAGGCGCTTAAGAAGGTGAGGGTGAAGTTCGCTGATCTGAGCGAGGCACTGCGAGGGGACAAAGAGGTCGTCTTGAAGGCACTTGAGTGTTGGGGGTGGGATTACTTTCACCGACTGAGCGCGACGTTGCAGGAGGACAAAGAGGTCGTCATGAAGGCACTTCAGGAGCAGAGGGTGCAGTTCGCTGATCTGAGCGCGGCGTTGCAGGAGGACAGAGAGGTTCTCTTTGTGGCACTTTGGCATGAGAATGTGATGTACGGTGATCTGAGCGAGGCACTGCGAGCTGACAAAGAGGTCGTGATGTATGCTGTGTCCATCAAACCTGCCGACTACCTCAGCCTCACTGGGGCACTGTGCCAGGACAAGGATGTTGCGTTGGCAGCTATTGCAGACGACCCTTCCCTGTTCGCCAGGATGGACCCTGTGCTGCGTGACAACCTGGAGGTGGCACTTGCTGCCATCCGTGCCGATAGTGAAGACTTCTTCTGCAACTTCATCTACGCGGGGGACAGTGTGCGTGCTGACAGGCAAGCCGCTCTTGCTGCTTTCACTCGGCGGACGGTGTGCTGGCACGACCGGGTGCTGCTCCCTTTTGCCAGTGCAGAGCTGCGGGCAGACCGCGAGGTGGTGCTTGCTGCGGTGCGTGCGAATGCACGGAACGCCGACTACGCCAACCCTGCCCTGCACGACGTGGTGGAGTCTGTCCTGCCTCGGGCTGGGCATCGGGACCGCTGACGAGGATGGGAGTGTTGTGGCCTGCACCAACTGCATACCCCCAGGACCAGCAGCAAGTTGATCAAACCTTGATGACATCGGACCGTACCCCACCCGGGCAAAAGACAAAACAACAACATGGATGATCTGCCCTCTCCCACCCCCCAGCCACACCGACCTACCCCGTCTCTCTCCCCGGCTAGCATTTATCACCCCGGCCCCCATCTGAGAAGGCAACAAGCACACCCCTCTGTGGGTGGGTGGCACAGCAAGACCCCCTTCGAGGAGGCGCAGCGCGGCAGCATGCCGAGCTGCCCTCCCTCTCTTCCCCAGCAGCCCTGTCGCCCTCTCCTCCTCACAGCCTCACACTGCTGGAGGGTGTGTGGCGCCTTTTTGTTTTACTTTCACTCGCTTGCGACAACCACAACCCTTCCCCTCTGACTCCTTTTGGTTTGTGTGGCTGCCTGATGCACGCTCCGTCATCATTGTGTACTGCACGTGCCCCTTCCCCTTGTGAGGTGTGACCCCGATGATTGCTTCCTCCGTGTGTGCTGCACCTACCTCTCGTCCAGCTCGCAGGGCTTGTTTGGCATCATATATTTGGTATTGTACAGTTCATCGCACTTCGTGAGCAGCAAGGCACAGCACCACACGCCACACCAAGCGAACGTACGTGCTAATTTTGCTCCGTGTTGTCGTCCTATGTCCCTGGAGAAGTCCATATCGACCAAATATGAAGTGAAGGCCTATCAAGGTGCTTGGAGTGCTGATAATGGATGGGATGTGGATGAGCATTACAAAGCAATTGACCAAATATGAAGTGATGGCCTATCACGCAAGTATCTTTTGAGGCTTGACTTCCTGGATTCTTCTCTTTCTGGATCACAGTGTTGTGGTGTGGTGGAAGGAAGCGGGTGCCGGGAGGACCGGACAGGATATATAGGGTGAAAGAGCGTCGCTACGTGCGGCTGCCCGCTTACCCCAGGGGCAGGAGGCAGCCAAGCTCTCCTCCCCCGCTTATCCCTCCGCGTGCGTGTCACGTGAATTGTTGCCATTCCCCGATGTGCCCCCCCCGCCCCCACCTTTTGGCAGACAGAACGGCAGAACGAGAAGCCGAAGACATTTCAAAGTGCAGCTCTGAGGGGTGAAGGTTTGCCGAAACCTTTGCCCTTTTGGTAGCTTCTGCCTTGCCGTCTTGGCGGGGGGGATGCCTTCAAGGGCTGGAATAACATGTTGGTGTTGCAGTGCGCTCTGGATGATCTGGCCTTGCTGTTCAGGTGCCGGCTGCATTGTTGGGTTTGCACCGAGGGCCGTCGAACACGCCAAACACACCCGACACACAGGGCCTCCTCGCACCCCCTCCTTCTCCACACGCAATGGAGGTCCGCCGTGCAAACGCAGAGAAGCTGAAGGCTGGGTACAGCCAGGGCAAACGTGCTGTCGAATGGGCCTGTATCATCACCGCCACAGCCGCGTGGGCTTACAATGCTGTGCGCCTTGCGGCGTTCAGCGCGGAGCTGCCGAATGAGATGGTCGTGAGTTGCGGGGTCACGGGCCTCGTTGTCGGTGCTCTTGTCGCAGACTTCATGAGTGGGTTGGTGCACTGGGCCGCAGATACGTGGGGGTCAGTCGATACACCCTTCTTTGGAACCTTCATCCGCTCTTTCCGGGAGCACCACGTCGATGCGTACGCCATGTGCAAACACGACTGGGTGGAGACAAACGGCGACAACCACATGCTGACCATCCCGACACTCTTCTGGATGGCACTGACGCCCATCAGCACCGACTGTACCCCCCTGTCGTGGTGTGTCCCGCACACCTACTCGTGGCAGGTGTACTGCCTGTCGCTGACGCTTCTCATCGCGCTGACCAACGAGTTCCACAAGCAGTCGCACCAGCTGAAGCCGACCCTTGTGACGAAGGCGCTGATGTCCTGCAACCTAATCCTCACACGCCAGAACCACGCTGTTCACCACAAGGTTTGTCGTGGCCACTGTTGTGCGGTCGAATGAATTATCCTGTTGTGTTTTGTGGCAGTGGATGCAAGTGCAGACCTCTGTAGGCCTCCTTGGTAACAGTGGGTGTGACAGTGGAGGCGGCGCCAGAGCTCGCTCGGTGCATCCTCCACTAAGCTAAGCTAGAAATATTAACGTGTGTCTTGTCAGACAACACACACCACCCCGAAACGGAAAATGTGAGATTTTTTCTCTCCTGTTCCCCGCCGCATTCCTCACACCGCACACGCCGCACAGGGCGATCACGACATGAGCTACTGCATCACCAACGGGTGGCTGAACCAGCCGCTTGACTTCATCAATTTCTGGAGGCACTCGGAATCGTTGATCACCCTGGTCACCGGTTACAAGCCTCGCCAGAACGATGGCGAGCTGATGGGGAAGAAGGATGCGTAGCGTCAGAGCTAGCCACAGAGGGCTGTGCGGCGGGGGCTGGCTGCAGCCTCTCTGTACACAGTAGTGGTTGTGTGTTAGCGGTTAGTTCTGGGAAGAACACACAGGGGAGACGACAGACCGCTGCTGGCAGGACCACATGGGTGCCCTTCCGGGGACTGAGGTGTCTGACCTCACACATCTCAGTAGGTCTGTCGTCGGTTCCCGGGGCAGTCGCATGATCGGGTTTTGGTAACTCGATGCGCGTCTTCAATCCGAATACGGGAGTAGGGAGTGGGGGGGGGGGGTGCGGGGATTTTGTGTGGTTATCTCACAAACAGAGGAGAACAAAATCACCAAACGAAAGGCGTATTTTTCTTCAGCAACCCGGGGCGGAAACGCACACCCCCCCCCCCCTAGGCATACTTGTCCCCCCATATGGGGAACCCCCTAAATTTGGGGGAAATATGGGGGGTCTCAAAACCCCGTCCCCATATGGGGAAAAAGGCTGAAAATATGGGGAAAACCCGGTAAAATATGGGGGAATATGGGGGAAATATGGGGCCCATATGGGGGGATATGGGGGTATTCGTGCTGCAACGGGAGAACATCAAACCACTCAGGCACAGACACACACGAAGTGCGCGTCGAAACCGGCCTCATGCCTTGTTGGGGATCCTCCAGGAGTCCGATCCTGGGGAGGTGCGCGCTCGTTCAGGTGTGGCCAGGTCTGGCCCCCCCTGGAAGATCCCCCAGGTGGGTCGCACCGACCTCCTGTTCCTCTCCTGCGCCGATACAGCGGCAGCGGAGAGCGAACGCTTCCCGGTTTGGCGGGGCACTGCAGTGACAGCGGCAGCGGTGGTGGACACATACGCACAGACACACATAGCGCGTTCAGGGTTAACAGCTCCTCACAACACACACTCCTGTGTTTTGAAGTCCTGTCCGGCACGTCACTCTCACACTCGCTGTCCTCCTCCTCTGGTGTGTTTGCGATTGCGAACTGCCCCCTGGGATCCTTAATTAGACAAGGGAATTCACAAGCAGTGCATTCTGGGGTGTCAGGCGCTTCCGCCGCTTTTGACCGCTCCGAGCGCCGAAAAGTCGGAGTCGACGCTCGTCACCAGGCAGCTTGACATGTTCAAGCTGCATCTGCCGGGTGGAATGAGACCTGTGAAGGCCAGTACAAGGACTGGCTGCAGGACGCAACTGTTCTGCCAGCAAAGACAGGACTACTGTACAGGATGCTCTGATGACCGCTACTCAGACTTGAAGAAAGTGGCGGTCGGCACTCTCACAGCACCTTTTGTGGTCTGACTCGAGCACTTCAGCCGGGCGTTTCCTCTCTGCAGAAAGCGACGAGGTGAGATGGCACTGCAAGGTGCTAGACGTCCCCTGTCAGTGGCTGACTTCACACCCTGTGAAAAGCAGAACGAGGAGAACTGTTTGCTGACTGCTTCCACCTGAGGAACCCCTGGGTTTTCCCCCATATATCCCCCATATGGGGGAAATATGGGGGAACAGGACTTGAAAAACCCCCCATATTCCCCCCACACGGTGGACTCCAGCGGGGGTAGGGTAACCCTTTTCGGGAGTCTCAACTAGGGGGAGTCCAACTCCCGCTAGCGGGAGTATAGACTCCCGCTAGCGGGAGTCTATACTCCCGCTAGGGGGAGTCTGACTCCCCCTAGCGGGAGTCTTTTCACCTATTTTCACTCATTTTTCCCATGATACCTATGCAATGTGGCACTCGTCACTGAAGTACAGCCACACCAAACGAAACGGACGTTTCCACCCATCCCAGCTCGCAGACCTGATTCACAAAAATGGGGAAGACGACAACGAAGCCGGCAGCGAAGCCGGCGGCAAAGTCGATTAAGAAGAAGAAGAGCGCAGAGAGTCCCGAGGCTGCGGAGGCGACGAACATTGTGCATGATTTTTGCACGGCCTTCCCTGTTAAAAAAGGGGGCAGTGTGCTGACACTGGGATCCATTAGAAGGCTCCTAGCAACGGTGTTGAGCAAGGAGCTCCACCAGCACAGCACCCAGGTGGCCAACGCAATCATCGCCATGTCTTCCCTGACATGGATAAGTTCGCTGTCAGGGAAGTCGCAACGATGCGGAAGGAGGGCGCTCTCCGTCATATACAAGGTGGAGGCGAAGTATGGCAAGGTGCAGGATACAAACGTGTCGTCGGGGGCAGCCTGAAGCCGCGAATGATCGCGACACGGGCGAACGGCTTGGCACCGTGGGTCTGGATAGATGCTGGAGTTCGGCCGGGTGAAACCGGAAGTCGCAGCAAAATTTGCCCCCCCAGATTTCTTCCTCAAACCCACCCGTGGGCTGATCCGGCCTTGCACGGTGGACTCCAGCGGGGGTAGGGTACCACTACCGGGTTTAACCCTTTTCGGGAGTCTCAACTAGGGGGAGTCCAACTCCCGCTAGCGGGAGTATAGATCAGCAGTGGGCAACAATGAGGCGATGCGGGGGGCGAGGGCACCGATGCTCACTGTGCGACATCCCAGAAGAACGCTGGTATCAACAGGTGCATCGATACCCGCACCTGACTCTCTCTGAGATGAAAGAGGCTGGCTACCCCTCCCTCTTGGCAGGTGTGCTTCCCAATGCCCGCTACGTCACCCCAGCACTCCATGACTGCAAGGGGCTCGCCATGCGGCTGATCAGGGTACTGGATGACAGGGGTGGAGCTTGGGGGTTTTTTCGGGTCAGCTGACCTGATTTTCTGCAGGCCCTCACAAAAAATCAGGTCAGGGGTAAAAAGAAAAAAAAATATAGATTTTCGGGAAACCGGAAAAGTTGGCTCCTCGCCTTGGGGCCTCAAGGTGACCAGGAGGCGTTTCGTGAGCAAAGTGACCCCAGCGACATGAGCACAGGCCTCAAACAGTCACAATAGAGGACAAATGAAGCTGCCCAACCCGTACCGTGCAACAGACGTTTACTACCGTGGCCTCCGGTGGCTGGGGGGCTCCGCCCCCCAGACCCCCCTGTGGCATGTGCCTGTCTTGTACCCAAGCCCTTTACATCAGGGAATCTCAGTATCCTCAGGAGGACGCAGCCAACTCACACAGAATCCGTACGCCCGCAAGTCACAGATGTTCACTACCGTGGCCTCCGGCGGCTGGGAGCTCCGCCTCCCAGACCCCCCCTACGGCATGTGTTTGTCTTGTAACCAAGTCCTTGCGCGTCCGGGGCTGCATATCGGTTCCGGTACCTCGCGGGAGGCTGGGCCCGAGCACTGATCTCTGAGACGAACCGGGGGGGAACCCATAAGAAAAAATTGGCTGACCCGATCTGACCCGATCCAGCCCGCAACCCCATATTTCAAGCTCCACCCCTGCTGGATGAGACAACAAAAAAATATTCGACAAGACCTGTACAAACCTTGCACTGAATGTGTCGCAGCATGGGACAGGTGCTCAGTTCCGGAAGGTCGTGCTTGCCTGTCACAGGACACACCTACAAGGGCTTGTTCCGCTACCTCTTTGTCTCCCTTGCAGACCTCATGCATTTCCGGTATGCAGACATCCCCTGGCGCTTCTGGGGATGCAAGGATGAGTCAGCCCGGATTCCCTTCTTGCGTGCTCGGATCTCAGGGCATATATTTCACTGGTTGATGGAGCATGCCGAAAAGGGATCAACGCGCAATGCCTACGTACACAGTCTCCATCATTGGTGGGCTCCAGAAGATGCAGTGCCTCTGCAGAACAACGACGAATTTGAAGAAGCAGAGAACGGACATCGCAAGAAAGATGCCGTTACAATCGCCAGCTCCGCAACTTACGAGAGAGATCTTGCGATGGCAGAAGAGAAGCGGCGCGCATCGGGCATGCCTTGGAAGGTTGCGCACCTGTCGCAGGACGGGATCCTCGGGTATAGAGAAGTCATCCTGTGTCCGTGTCTGCACACCCGACACGCTCATAGATTGGCTGTGTATGTTCTTTGCACACAGTTGACACAGCTGCAGAAGGGGTTTGTGCACTGCAACACACAGGACTTCGTTGAACCCATCAGCGCGCCCTACTTCCTGTTCCGGTTCCCCGAAGGACACCGCAAATTATCGCTCTGCTTGTGCAAAATGCCAATCCCGCTGGGGGCGACTTTCACACCATTCGTGTCATCCGAGGCGACTTTGAGCACGCTTGACCAACGCGCACAGCAGGAGGGGGATGACAGTTCTGACGAAGAAGATGAGGCCTGCAGGATGGCTTGTCTTGCCCAAGGTGTAACACAACTACGACAGGCGATGGCCGCACTTTGACACCTCAAATTCTAACCGCTCACCTCCGCAGGTGTAGCCGCTACCAGGAGGATAGGTAGGTAGTCCAGAGTCCGGGGAAACTGACAGAAGCAAAACAAGCCCCTCCCCATCCCTCTTCCACCATGATTTTACCCCCCACGCCAGTAGACTGTAACTATATCATGGGAAAAATGGATGAAAATAGGTGAAAAGACTCCCGCTAGGGGGAGTCAGACTCCCCCTAGCGGGAGTATAGACTCCCGCTAGCGGGAGTCTTTGACACCCGCTCAGACTCCCGCTCCCAGACTCCCGCTAGGGCCGCTGGAGTCCACCGTGCATATTTTCCCCATATTTTTGGCCTTCCCCATATGGGGGTACAAGTATGCCTAGGGGGGTCTTCGCTCCATCCGCCAAAAAAAACCAAAAAAAACCGGAAAAAACCCGTGAAAAAGTCGGAAAAAAAGAGTGTGGGGAGTTGGGTCCAGTTTAGCAAAGTGAGCTTATTTTTCGAAATTTGAAAAATTGGGGACACCAAAAGTCCCCAGAAAAATCTTCGACTTGGCCCGCAGAGAGATTTTTTTTGGTGAAAAACGATTTCAACAGTTGTCCAACAGTTGCTGTACAAGACGGCACACCGTTCTCTGCGCATGGGCTGCTGCACGTGAATCATTTGGATGTCCGAGGGGCTATCGGAACGAGGAGGGCCACGAGCCTGAACTACCCGCCAGCAGTGATCCCGTGCCAGGGCTGGCAGGGGGCCGCGGCCCCACCTCCCTTTTTCTGTAATTCTTTGGGAGGGTGGGCCGCCAGGGGTGGCATGGCCCTACCCTCGGCCCTACCTCCCGGGTCAGATTTTGGGGCTTTTGGGTTCGGCCTTGTGGCCGAGTTTTCATGCGCCGCAGCGTATGAAAACCCAACGGCATGCTGGGGGCTTGATGGTGTTCATCGAAGCGCCCCTCATCATGTCCCAAGCGAAGGGCCATCTCCGCCTGGAATGTGCAACAGCACCAACCGGTGTGGGGACTCGCCTTCGAAGACTTTCAGGATGTTCACTACCGTGGGCTCCGGCGACTGGGGGGCTCCGCCCCCCAGACCCCCTGTAGGCTGTCTCGCGACCAAGTCCTTGCGTGTATGGGATTGATCATCGCACACCATCCACAAAGCGATGCAAGCCATGAGATTTGCTGCCGTTCCTGAACACTAGCTGGCAAAGTTTCTCGGGATTGCAGTTTTGCAAGTACTCAAAGGCAATCCAAGATCCCCTGGATTCCTGATTTTTGATCCAGCAGGCGACGACCAAAGGCAGCAACATCCGGTGCCTCTCGAATTGGGGGAAAATGTTCTGTGGTCGTGTATTCGATCCTGTTTGCATCATACCACGGGAAGTCGGGGCGGGGTTGGGCTGCACCTTTTTTCTCGCGAGCTCGGCCCACCCTGTGCCCTACCTCTTTTTTGGTTTGCCCGACCCCCAGCGAGATCACTGGCAGCCAGACCTTGTTCAACATAAACAGCAGACAAGAGAGCAGAATGGAGTGCGGGGCAGCTGCCGTGTTCCCATAAAAACATCGCACCTCTGGCGCTGCCTGCACGAAAGGGACGGGTAACCTGCAGGTCACCCACAGCAGCCTACTGCCTACGTTTTATACAAGATCGGCGCCGACGACACGAAAGACTGTTCGATCTGCGGCGCAACAAGAATCTCCAGTGGGAACAGAACTGAGCGGCAACAGGATGCAATGCAGGCCCACCTCCGTTGCCCTGCGGCAAGAGCAGTCACATCGATTTCGTTGACAGGGCCTGCTCGCTGGTGTGTGACCACAGCAGATGGTGAGCTGCCCCACGGCAGAACACCTGGGACGGGGGATGTCTGCGAGTGGGCATTACCAAACTCGTCATGATGTAGGACTGCGGACAATTGGTCACCGAGAGCAAGTATGGCTCCCGCTCAGCTCTCACTGAAGCTGAACCAGATGCAAGTGGTGGGGGGAGGAGGGGATCCCAGGGGAGGACACACCGGTCGGCAACCCACGAGGACTGGCCCGTCCCAGTCAACAGAAGAACAAAGCAGGAACACCGACGCACCTAAACGTCATACTGAAGTGTGGGAGGAGGAGGCGAGCACAAAAGGGCGTCGGCTACCGCACGCCCTTTGAGCGCAGCCGACGACGACCGAACCGGCCCCCGGCCGGGAGGTGCGTGTGGCGTGGGGGGCGAAGCCCCCCACGCAAGGGGGGTCCGGGGGGCGAAGCCCCCCGGAAAAAACTTTGGTGTTTTTTGGCCTATTTTTGGCCATTTTCCGCTGCATTTGTTTGATTTTGGGTCGGGAAAGGTATGGCCAGGAAGTGGGAAAAATTGGGGAAAAAGTCGGAAATTTTCAGGTTTGCCCATATAAACCATGGGGGGGTCTTCGCTCCATCCGCCAAAAAAAACCAAAAAAAACCGGAAAAAACCCGTGAAAAAGTCGGAAAAAAAGAGTGTGGGGAGTTGGGTCCAGTTTAGCAAAGTGAGCTTATTTTTCGAAAATTGAAAAATTGGGGACACCAAAAGTCCCCAGAAAAATCTTCGACTTGGCCCGCAGAGTGATTTTTTTGGTGAAAAACGATTTCAACAGTTGTCCAACAGTTGCTGTACAAGACGGCACACCGTTCTCTGCGCATGGGCTGCTGCACGTGAATCATTTGGATGTCCGAGGGGCTATCCGGAACGAGGAGGGCCACGAGCCTGAACTACCCGCCAGCAGCGATCCCGTGCCAGGGCTGGCAGGGGGCCGCGGCCCCACCTCCCTTTTTCTGTAATTGTTTGGGAGGGTGGGCCGCCAGGGGTGGCATGGCCCTACCCTCGGCCCTACCTCCCGGGTCAGATTTTGGGGCTTTTGGGTTCGGCCTTGTGGCCGAGTTTTCATGCGCCGCAGCGTATGAAAACCCAACGGCATGCTGGGGGCTTGATGGTGTTCATCGAAGCGCACCTCATCATGCCCCAAGCGAAGGACCATCCCCGCCTGGAATGTGCAACAGCACCAACCGGTGTGGGGACTAGCCTTCGAAGACTTTCAGGATGTTCACTACCGTGGCCTCCGGCGGCTGGGGGGCTGGATTCCTGATTTTTGATCCAGCAGGACGACCAAAGGCAGCAACATCCGGTGCTTCTCGAATTGGGTGAAAATGTTCTGTGGCCGTGCATTCGATCCTGTTTGCATCATACCACGGGAAGTCGGGGCGGGGTTGGGCTGCACTTTTTTTCTCGCGAGCTCGGCCACCCTGTGCCCGACCTCTTTTTTGGTTTGCCCGACCCCCAGCGAGATCACTGGCAGCCAGACCTTGTTCAACATAAACAGCAGACAAGAGAGCAGAATGGAGTGTGGGGCAGCTGCCGTGCTCCCACACATAAACAGCGCACCTCTCGCGCTGCCTGCACGAAAGGGACGGGTAACCTGCAGGTCACCCACAGCAGCCTACTGCCTACGTTCTATACAAGATCAGCGCCGACCACACGAAAGGCTGTTCGACCTGCGGCGCAACAAGAAGCTCCGGTGGGAACAGAACTGAGCGGCAACAGGATGCAATGCAGGCCCACATCCGATGCCCTGCGGCAAGAGCAGTCACATCGATATCTTTGACAGGGCCTGCCCACTGGTGTGTGACGGGGTGACCTGCAGATGGTGACCTGGCCCACGGCAGAACACCTGGGTCGGGGGATGGCTGCGACTGGGCATTACCTAACTCTTCATGATGCAGGACTGCGGTCAATTGGTCCAAAAGAGCAAGTATGGCTCCCGCTCAGCTCTCACTGAAGCTGAACCAGATGCAAGTGGTGGGAGGAGGAGGGTGTCCCGGGGGAGGACACACCGGCCGGCAACCCACGAGGACTGGCCCGTCCCAGTCGACAGAAGAACAAAGCAGGAACACGGACTCACCTGAAACGACATACTGAAGTGAGGGAGGAGGAGGCGAGCACAAAAGGGCGTCGGCTACCGCACGCCCTTTGAGCGCAGCCGACGACGACCGAACCGGCCACCGGCCGGGAGGTGCGTGTGGCGTGGGGGGCGAAGCCCCCCACGCAAGGGGGGTCCGGGGGGCGAAGCCCCCCGGAAAAACATTTGGGGTTTTTTGGCCTATTTTTGGCCATTTTCCGCTGCATTTGTTTGATTTTGGGTCGGGAAAGGTATGGCCAGGAAGTGGGAAAAATTGAGGAAAAAGTCGGAAATTTTCAGGTTTGCCCATATAAACCATGGGTCACAGATTCCGATTTTTGGGTCAGACTCCAAGTTTGACACAAGGGAACATAGGCAAAAATTTTCACCTATTTTTGGTCACCTAAGGGGGGGGGCTTCGCTCCGGGTCACTGACCCAAGCTGACCCAGATTGACCCGGAGCGAAGCCCCCCATTTTCCTAAGGTGAAAAACCCCAGGGTGACCCAAATTGACCCAAGTTGACCCAAATTGACCCGGAGCGAAGACCCCCTAGGCATACAGTGCAAACGATAATTATTATCGCACATATACCAGATACGATAATTTTCGGAAAATTATCGCATACGATAATTTATTATCGCATACGATAATCCATTATCGTATGATGCGATAATCCCATTATCGTATACGACCGGATACGATAATTATTATCGTATGCGATAACATACGATAATCCCATTATCGTATGCGATACCCACCTGATTTTGCCCGAAACCAATCACCGAAATCTCCAGTTTACCACCGCCAAACGCCACCAAACCCCGCCAAGGGCCACAATCAGCCACAAAATAGAGATCACTACCATTCTCCCAGCACCAGGAAGGGTAAGATGAGCCTGTGGGGTCCGGTGCTGCAGGCAGGGTACGCGTACTGGTCTGTGTCCGGGCTGCTGTGGTCATCGACAAGGCTGTGTGGTCTGTCCGAAGGAGGTGGATGGTGGTCTCCCTCAGGTGGATCGCGTCTCTCCGATCCTGCATGGGCTCAGGTGTCTCCAGATGATCATCACCCCTTGCCTTGCTGTCGGTGAGGATGGCGCCCGAGCTCCGCCTTGTAGCGCAGCGGAGTCGTGCAGGTCAGGCAGGCTCCTTGAGGCCTCCGAGGTGATGTGCGCGCGCCACCCCGTGGTTCCTTGTAGAGTTGCAGACAGGTCCGTGCGCACGGTGGGAGCGTTCGTATCGCCCGTTCCGTGCCAGGTCCTGAAGAATACCTTTGGTTGAGTATTGCCTCTCTCGGGTTCAAACCCCATTCAAGGTCCTTCGCTATGTCATCACTGGTCGTCAGTCAGAGGGGAAGAACGGTGTTCCTCACTTTTTCACTGCTCACGGGAGCGAAGGCCAAGTCCAACATAAGTGGTAGCCTTGAAGAGAAATCTCCTGATCTCTCCGAACATTGCACCGAAGACCACACCTGCCTATCAGGTTCTTCCCCATCAGTCGAACAGTCTTTCTTGTTCATGTTCTGGGCAGGGTGCTCTGTCTCGGTCACCCCGACACCTGCTTCAACTAGGCTAGCCCAACGTCTTCCCTCAGTGTTCTCACAGGGGTGTCCTCAGTATCTGGGTCCCGACGGCAAGGCAGCGTACCAGTCGGCTTTGCGAACCCGCAACAGGCTGTACTGGTGGTTGCATACCGCCGCAAGTATGACCCTGTTGCTGCGTAGTCATGTTTTCCATGAAGTGGGGTGGCGACAGGGTGTAAGTCACGAGGGGAAGGGCATGTGGAACGGCCACTGCCCAATCCCCAGAGTCCTCTCCGCCCCACTGTGCCTGAAACTTCTTCAGACAGACGTAGTGATGTGCATGTCATGGCACTATGTGTGTTGTGTCTCTGCTACCCATTTGTGAGGGACATTCTACACTTCTGAGTGAAGCCCCCCGTCACCAATAATTCAAAGAAGCAAAAATGACAGCTTCCGGCTCCACTTTTACCACTTTTTCAATGTGCTCTGGGCTGATTTCTGGTTTTCCGAAAATCTCAAAAAATTATCGCACCATTATCGTATATTATCGTATACGATAATATACGATAATGGGAATACGATAATAATTATCGTATGCGATAATAATTATCGTTTGCACTGTATGCCTAGGGGGGGTCATAAGCCCGTACAAAACCAAAATTTTCGACATACCATCAGAGCCGCCCTAATACCTGATCTGACCCGAAAACCCGACCCATACCCCCCCGGAAACTGTCTGGGGCCCACTTGTGACACCTGATACGCACTTTTGTGATGATTTTTTGGGGTCCTAAAAAATGTACCTCAGTTTCGTACCTTGCCTTTGTACCTGAACCACTCCCGACCGCATTATTTCGTTCTTTGCAAGGGAAGGGTGTCACTACGCTCACTCAGCACGCCGAGCAACACATGCCGCGTGCCCAGGGCCTCGCAGAGGTGTCAGATGCTGCTGCAGAGGAGTACCTTGCTCGAAAGACGCTCGCCAAACGGGAGATGTGCGGGGTCTCGGCAGAGAGCGTTGTGGCAGACCTGCGTAAAAAGAAAACGGCACACGACATCGGTGAGGCGACATTATTTCGGGCGCTCCGTCGGGCTGGGTACATAGGAGAGCGAGTGGGACGTGGTGACGACAGATATATGCAGTGGTGCATCAACTGCACGCACGTGCGGGAAAAGCGGCGTTCCTTGCTAGCCAAGAAAGATGTCACCTGCACTCCTACTCCTCCCACTCGTCCTGCTCCTACCCCCACACCAACTGATGTGGGCAGTGAGAGTGATGGCAGCTCCAGAGCAGCAGATGATCTAGGAAGCAATGAGCGGGTCAGCCGGGCAGACTACCCCAGTCTGTACCGGAAGTACGAAGCGTTGCGGGCCCGCCACCACCGCCTCCAGGAGAGGACCCGAGGGTTGAGAGTAGGGTTGTACAACGCCAGGGGAGGGTATTCCCCTGGCGTTGAGACATCCCTGGCGACCTTGCGGTCGCACTGTGTGGGGGCTGAGTCGGCAGGCAGATGCCGATCCAATGACCTTGTTGAGTCCCCACATGGTACACTCTCATACGTGTTGTCGAGACTGCGTGGTGTGCATATCCTGCGGGGCGCAAATTACACAGCACAATCATAACCACTTCGGCTCTCAGGGCGTACAATATCCCAATCGTGCCTTCACAGGCTAAGATCGACGAAGCAAAAGCAACGGGGTCCCAGTGCATAGCACGGAGCACTGGGACAAAAGAGGGTCCGCCTTTTTCCGTCAACTCTGACATGGGGAGGGACAGCTGGAGCCACTGGCGGGGTGCTGTGTTGACTTCAGGGGGCTCCCAACGTGCTTCGGCACACCGGGTTCTTGGCCTGCGGCGGCATGGTAGTCGGTCAGAGAGGCCAGCGCTTGGTCGGGGACTACTCAGAGAGGGCGTGTGCGGACTTCAGGGGGCTCCCAACGTGCATCTGCACACCGGGTTCTTGGCCTGCGGACGTAGATTGCCTAAAGGTTTAGAAACCGGCCGAGCCCGTGGGGGTGACGAACGTACTGCCGGCCCGGGATTGTCAAGGTTCTTTCCCCAGATGGCTCACCAGTACCACCAAACCACACGGAGAGCAAAACCGCCGGGGAGGGGGTGGGGGAAGGTGGGAAGGGCGGCATGCCGAACTACAGCAAGGATGGCCAACAATGCGATCACTGCAAACAAGGCATGGGACACAAGAGGGAAAAAAAAAAAAAAAAAAAAAAAAAAAAAAAAAAAAGGTCCTGGGTAAGACGTTAAACTGCCTGGGGGGGCCGTCCCCGGACCATGACGGGTGCCTGCACCAGGAGTCTAGCACGGCCGTGGTCCAGGGCATGACCGAAAACTGCTTGGGTACCGAGGCTCCCCAGACCAGGAAGGGTGGAGACACCTGGAGTCTAAATAGTCACACCACGTCAGGCCAGACCTTCGCATTGCACTCCGCGAAGACTGCCACACAGCCGCGGGGCAGGTGTGCAGCCTGTGGAAAACCTCGTACAGAAAAGGGTCGGCGACCGCCCGCCCCCAGTCTGAGAGGCATCAGCCGAATCTCGGTGGAGGCGGGCACAAAACAAAAGGGAGAGTCGTCACTGTGCATATCAGCACGGTCCCGCCCTCTGTGCCAGACCAACACACCACCAAAGGAAAAGAGGAAGAGGCGACGTAAGGCAATGCCTCCGTGCGGCCAGGAGAACACGAAATAGCGACCCCCTCAACGGGGAATGCTACGAGCACGGCCAAAAATCGTTCAAAAAATCGTTCAAAGCATCTACAACGCTGCCTACTAATGCCGATGCAGCCTCCCAGGCGTACGAAGTACTCACAATGACCCATATGCGATCGAAGTACTACACCCAGAAGGTGGCTGAACTCATTCTGCTGACGCAACAACACAACATTCCCACTAATCAGGTCAAGAAAGACCTTGCCGAGGCACTGGGGAAGGCAACATGCGTGCCACCTGAGCCAGAACCACCGCAGAAAAGGCAAAGAACGAAATAATGCGGTCGGGAGTGGTTCAGGTACAAAGGCAAGGTACGAAACTGAGGTACATTTTTTAGGACCCCAAAAAATCATCACAAAAGTGCGTATCAGGTGTCACAAGTGGGCCCCAGACAGTTTCCGGGGGGGTATGGGTCGGATTTTCGGGTCAGATCAGGTATTAGGGCGGTTCTGATGGTATGTTGAAAATTTTGGTTTTCGTACGTTATTAGGGGGGCTTATGACCCCCCCTACCCCCCCCCCCCCCCCCAACCTCTCCGCTGCTGGTTGAACACGGTTAAGACAACGGCATTTGTCTTTGAAGTTACCCCTAGCACCCCCTCTTGCTGAGACCTGCTGTACCCAGATCACTCAAGCCTCCCTGAAACAAGACCTGGTGCAGCCCCTCACCAACAGCACGCACTTCTCTTCAACAGCGCGCGCCAAAAAGGAAACGCGCAGAATGAAAAAAACGGTGCGTTCCAAAGTGCAGAGATGCCGTGCAGACCTTCCCTCCCCCCCCCCCCTCTTGCCAGGTCCTTCGTTTGGCGACGACAAAAAGGACTAACATTGCAAGAAGGTGCTGGGAGGCTTACTTTTCCATTCACTCTCGACGATCAAATCCCCCCTCTCTCGCCAGGTGCTTCGTTTTGTGGTGCGACAGAACGGTACCTCCCCCCGCCCCCCCCCCCCCCCCCAAGGCTGGCAGCAAATTTTTACTGCACTTTACTGCACTTTATTTTACTGCATTTTACTGCATTTTATTGTATTTTATTTTCCGGATTTTTGGATAAAGTGCATGGTCCTTAGTGGTGCCTTGGGCTTCGCATACGTACAGCTGGGAGGACCACTATGGACAGGCCAAATGCTGGAGTCACACCCACTTTACAGAGGTGCAGCCACGTCTGCAAGTTTGCGGACAGCCGCAAACCCGCAGAAGATGGCAAAAAGTACCGCTCCTGCACGGAGGTTCTCCTGAAGGTCACAGGGACGCACCAAGGCTCCGGCAGAGAATGCAGGCCGGGATGGATGTGCCCTGCCTATGTTGGGTCGGTGGGTTCGCAGGACCTGATCGGTGCGGCCTCCGCCTGGCTTCAGTCCTGCTTTGAGTGCTTTCAGTCCGCTCTGATGTCCAGCCTCCCCGAACGGGATGGTGAAGAACCCGTACGCCAGAGCTCAGCTGTACAACGTCCGAGGAAGGTGGACTGCCCACCGCACACCGCCGTGCTGGTCCGCCCTGCTGCGCCTGCGGTGCTGGGGTGCGCCTGCTGCCTGATTGGCCCCGGCACTCGGAAGCAGCATCAAGCATGCCGAACAGCAGCAGGGCGGGCCTGGCGGGGGCACTGCCTTGGTGGCCTTGTGTTGGCCAGAGTGGGCGGATCAGGGTCCCCTGGCACGGCAGGTCAGCATCCTGCCCACCGTCACGCCGAGCCACCCCTACAACACGCTCTCCTGCACTTTATTGCACTTTACTGCATTTTACTGCACTTTACTGCATTTTATTGCACTTTATTTTATTTTATGTTTTTTATTTTTAAAATGCAGCATTTGTCCAGCCTTGCCCCCCCCCCCCCCGCACAACTCCCTCGCCGGCTCATTGCACAGTCTCCTGTATAGGAATAATCAGCCAGACTGAATGACGCTGCTTTCTTATTTGTGTTGTCGTGGAAAGCGCCAACGCAGGGCCAAGGAGCTATACGAATATCCCATTTTAGATACAACACCCGCCACTCCTCCCCTCCTCGAATGGTGCAGCGCCACAACGCAGGCCCGAGTGCAGCACTGGATCCCAGACACAACACCTGCAGAACGAGTGAAGGGGGTGGGGGGCATCCTTGCTGCTTCCTTCCTGCTTCTATTTCAATACCCCTCCCGAATGGGGGAATGCATGGGCGCCTTTGTTCTGTGCCACAATGTGACACACTGTGTTGCCAAAATAAACTGTGCCACTTTACAACCAGTCCTCCTGTGAGGCGGCTCACTGTGTGATCACTTGTTCTGCACTTCTGAGCCGAAGGCCCCCAAAGGAAGCTAAACCTGTTGGGCAGCACCTCGAACCAACAACAAAACAAACCGTGCCACTTTACAGCCAAGTGCTGTGAAGCGGGCTCACCGCCATGTCTCACTCCACTGCACTTCTGACCGAAGGCCCCCGCAGTGCCAACGCACGGGCAATGTTGTGTACACGGCGGGCTGAGTGAAGGTTATGAGGGGGGTGGGCTGGGCCTGGAGTGTGAGGGGTGGTGTGGTGTGGGGGGGGGGGGGGGGAGGGGAGGGGGCTGTGTGCTCAGATCCCCGCACCTTGGCAGTGGCGTAGTTTGACACGAAGGGGCGGCGTCGATCGCGAATGCCACTGATGTCTCTATTCCCCTTCTTCTTCTTTGCGTCTCCGTTTTATTTGGGGGACGTCGCGGAGCCACGGTCGCCGAAGTACCGGAAGGGAACTTTCGGACTACCCGCCTGAAATGCTATTTCGCAGGGGCCCACGCCTTGCCACACGCAATGCGCGCGCTCAACGAAAAGCAGTTCGGTGCTGCTTCCTTTTTGATATTTTGTAGTTGCTGGACGTGGGGTGCTTCAAACCAGACCAGGCGCGGATGGGAATACGGTTCCTCTTTCCCCCACCTGGAGAGTCAGGCCGCAAAATCCGACCAGAGAGGGTGGAGATACGCTGCGTAGTGCCCCCAGAACCGTGAGTGATTCGTCTAGTTCGTCGCGTTTCCAAACAAAAAGGCGGTTTGTACGGTTTGTAAGCAGCTATTTTCAGTTTATTGGTGTGCCTGAAAACAGCGTTGTTAAGCTTCTGATGAGCTTCCAATGGAAGTGGTCTCATTCTCAGGCATACCATTTATGTGGTTACTCGTTTGCTGGTGACGAAGGTTAGCGGAGTCGCGGAGTGTGCGTCGACAAAAAAAGTAATCCGGAAACTGTTCTCCCACGGTCGCTGGACGGGGTGTCCACATTAAAGCGAAAGGGGTACAATTTTTCACGCCTTCTTCGAAATGGGGTGCCTGGGGAGGGGGCACAGGGAAAGAAGCGCGGATGGCACAGTTCGGTTTGTTTGTTTTTGTTCCAGCAACAATTCAAAAATGTAGGGAGTGGTGTGTAATGTGCATTTGTGTGTGAGGTTTTCACCCGCTTTGTTCACGCCCCTTGCGCCACCTCAATCACGGCACCAAAAAAAACCTTCTTTTGGGAGCGTGAGGTTGTGGAAGCGCCGACGCAGTCAAAGCGCGGTGACACCTTCGGACATACCTCGGCTGTGCCCGAAAGTGCCGCAGTGTGATTTTTTGTTCGTCTATTCAACCCTGCTGCACCGTCAGCAGCAGCAGCAGCTGTCCAAGGCCCCACGGGGGGTGGGGTGCTGCGGTGGAGAAACCGCAACAAGGCTTCCCCCCTCCGGCACCCCCTGCCTGCACTAAAGAAAGCAACAAGCACGCCCCTCCCAGCCCCCCACCGATGCTCGACAGCTTGCCACTGAAGGTCCTCCTAGCTATTATTGCATATTCTGCGAGACGCCACGCCACACCACCCATCTCCCTCTATGCAGGGCCTGTGCACGCGACACAGCAACCAAAGATGCTGGCCACGATCGCAAAGACTCAGCGGCGTGCCCTGTGCCGCTCGGCTGTGTGCCTGGCTGAGGAGGCGGCAGCACCCCCGCAGAAGAAGGGCGTTGAGGGGACTCTCCAGATTGCCCGGTTCGACCCGGCATCGAACACGCAGCGTATCGACAGCTTTAAGTACGCAAAGACCAATGAGTACATGGTGCTGGACCTGCTGGTTGCCGTGAAGGCGCATCAGGACCCCTCCCTCGCCTTCCGCGCGTCGTGCTGCGAGGGTGTGTGCGGGTCGTGCGCCATGAACATCAACGGGATCAACTCGCTGGCGTGCATCACATACGCGTCGCAGGTGACGACGGTCTTCCCCCTCCCCAACTTCCCCGTGCTGAAGGACCTTGTTGTGGACATCAAGAACTACTTCCGCCAGTACGAGTTCATCCGCCCGTACACCAGGAACCACAACCGCCACCGCTTCCACATCCACAACATCTACACTGAGTACAAGAAGTCGCTGTCTGCGCTGTACGGCTCGAAGTCCAAGGTATGAAGGGCACAGGTGGCATCATCACGTTGCGTGATGCACTATCTTTTGATCAAGACGACCATCACAAGGGCGCCGTCATGGCATGCTGGTGTGAGAGGGGGGACGGGGTGGGTCTGGGGGTTGTGGGGCTGAGGCAGAGGGGGAGACCCTTGTCGCCCGCACGAGCCGCAGGGGAGCGGGGGGGAGCAGGGGGTCTGTGGGTACACCGAGGCACCTTCGTTGACTCTCTGATGTTATCTCCACTCCACACACTCACGCACACACGACAGGCGCTGCCGGACACCACCAGCGGTACCCAGATGCGCTGGCGTGGGATGAACGTGCCGACCAAGCAGGCAGCATACTTCCAGCTTCTGGACAAGCTTGTGACGAAGAAGGACATGAACGGTGCGGTGAAGGTATACATCGATTCGATCACCCCCCCCCCCCCCCCAACCTCCTCCCCGGCATCTCACAAGACCCGCAAGAGGGGGCATTTGTTTGGGGTACCCTGGGGTGCCAAGCGACAACACGCCTACACCGCACCACATCACCTCAGGTCCTGGCTGCGATGGAGAAGGCGGGCATCAAGCTTAACAAGTCCGCATCCAACCAGGTGATCGCCGCGTTCGCGTGATCCGTGGCCCTGCAATGATATGCATATGCCTTCACCGCCAGTCAGAGCCACTTCCCTGTCCTCTCAAAACAGAAATGTGCAGTGTGGGAGTCACATTGGGAAATAGCCTTTTTCGCGGTCTTGACGCGAACAGTGTGGCGGTGTTGGGTGATCGCATAGTTGCAGAAGCAAAGGGGGCGGGGGGTGAGGGGGGGGGGGGGCGGGCGCGGACCAGCCGAGGACGGACCGACTACCGCGCCGTGGGGTCGGGGATTGCCTCTGGTTGAAGCCCTTTCCGGTTTTAGCGCTTCGAACACTGCTCTCTCTCTCTCTCTCTCTCTCTCTCTCCCCCCGTCCCGGGAAGCAGGATTTCTCGCGTGTGGCACCCGCGATGTGGCGATGTGTGTAAATGTGATGTGTGCTGTGGCTCTGTGTGTGCTGCCCCCACACCCCACCCCCATTCCACCCCCAGAGTTTTTGTTCTAAAGTGGGATGGGGTGGGGGCGTGTGTATGTGTGGCTGTGGGGTCGCAAAAAAGGAAACAGGTGTGAGAGTCCCCAACCCCTCTCCCCTTTTGGAGCACAGCCTCCTAGTGGCTGTGTTGCGCACCCCCCCCCCCCGTGTGGGTCAGAACATCGGTTGGCAGTGGCAGAGGGGGTGGGCAGGAAGCACATTCAGTTTGCTTCTATTACGTATCGTCACTGAAAAAATGGGCTCGTGGGCAGCGTTTTTTTGGGTATACTGCACGCACCGTGCACACTCGCAAGGCATCCCGTTTCGTACGAAACTTTATATGTACGTTCCGTGCGAAGCAGAGAAAAACAAATGCGCTGTGTTTTTGTTTTGTTGACCGTGAGGAGACGAAGATCGCCGGAGATTTCTCGGCGTTTTTCCCACGGCAAAACCACAACCCCCCCCCCCCCTCCAGTCATTGCGACACTTTTTCATACCGTGTGTGATCCCGTATCCTGCACACGCGCACACGCCGTCCGATACGATACTGCCGAAGAGATCCACCCCCATCCCCCAACGCAAACACGCCAGGGCCCACCCCCCACCCCCCACCCGTGTGCGTTGCAGCGCAGATTAGACATGTGCCCTGCTGCCCTTCCCCTCACCCGGGTGGACCCCACCCCACCCCCCCCGTCTCTTGCGCCGTGGTTGCTGAGCTGGCCTTATCCTAAAGCGCAGCCCCTCACCCCCTCGGGGCCTTGTGTGTTTGTGCGTGTGGTGCCAGAGAGCGGGGCAAGAGAGGGGGTGCGGAGGAGGTGGCTGAGAAGTGCGGATTCCCCACTCCCTCCTCGTCCCCACACCCCCCACCCCCCACCCCACCCTGGCACCCCTTCACGCCTTTAACCTCACGACGCGCTGTGGGTCGACTAGTCGCCCCCCCGCCTTCCGACGGGTCAGGCCACTCCGTCGACCAGTCGGAAAGCACCCATCTGTCTCTCCGCAATGTGACAAAGAACGGGTTTCAACACACACACGCCACACACGAAACATTGCTTTGGAGTGCTGTGATATTGCATGGGATGCGGATGAGCATAACAAATTGACACGCCACGCACGCCTCCAAAACCCCCCACACAGAGCCACCCCCGCCCCCACCCCCCCCCTCCTTCCGAGAGCCGGAGACAGGGGAAAGTTAGGGGGCGAGCCGAGCGGGAGGCCAGAGGGGGGCGGGGCGGTGCGTAGGTGGAGGGGGGAACAGCGCGTTTCCTTTCCCCGCGGCCACCAGCAACGCCACCCCTCCACCTCCACCTCTTTGGCAACAGCATCAATAGCAACTCAAAAAAGCGCTGCCCAGTGGGGCCCTTGCTGCTTGGGTGAGTTGCCTGGGAGGGGCGCAGCGGCGTTCCAAGGGGTCGGCACAGAGGAGGAGGTGGTGGTGGTGAGCCGCCTGTCCTCCCCTGCCTGTGTTCCCCCATGTCGTACCTCAAAACTGCTGAGGGTGGCGCGCGGAGAGTGGCGCCGGACATGCTGTCAAATACCGAGGAGTTCCCGCCGCTCGGTGGGGGGAAGACGTCCACACCCACGACCCCGGTGACTCCGCAGTCGGCGCAGCCGGTGCAACAGCAGCAGCAGCAGGCGCAGCAGCAAGCGCAGGCACAGTCGCAGCAGCAGCAGCAACAACAACAGCAGCAGCCACAGCAGGCGCAGCAACAGCAGCAGCCGGCGCAGCAGCAGCCGCAGGCTCAGCAGCAGCAACCTGCTGCGCAGGAAAGTAGTCCGAATGCAGGGAGCGATCTTGGTATGACTCGCCCTTCTTTTCGTCTTTTTCCCGAAAGGTGTGGCCGTGCTTGAATCCCTTCACCGCTCGTGCGCACGAGGGTGGAAGCGTCCACTGCAACTCTCTCAGTACAGAGGCCAAAGAGTATCTTGCATGGTGTGATCATGGAACCCCCCAGAACTGGCACAGACCTGGCACAGAACCCCTATATGACCACACCATTGTAGTATCTTGATATCCGCTCGGTTGCCATGCTGTTTTCCTGTGGAGGCCACACTGCCACACCACCCACACCACCACAGGGGAGTACGGCCTGACCGGGATCCTGCAGATCATCCGGATGACCGACCCTGACCTGAACACCCTTGCCCTGGGCTACGACCTGACTAACCTTGGTATGGTGCACCCGCATACTCAACAGAAAAGGCCTCTGTCCCCCATCGCGAAAATGCATGCAGCACTGCCACACACAAACAGGCCTGTCGCTGAACTCCCTTGAGCCGGTGTACCCCACTCTCTCGTGCCCCTGGTCTGATCAGCAGTGCACCGTGCAGCCGGAGTACCGGGTATGCCAGCAGACCAATTGGGCTGGTCACACAAGCACGCACAGGGAGGGGGGGAGGGGGGGGGGGGTAGGGGGGGTCAAATGCCACCCTTTTACGTGGACAAACACGATTTTTCAAAAAACCGGCGCAGAGGCCCCAAAGCCCCCGTAAACCCTCCAAACCCCCCCAGATCGGTCCGGAAACCCATCGAACCCCACTTTTCCACCATTCCGGGCACCTCAGGTGCCCGAATTGGGGTACCTAAATTTTGTGCCACCGTTTGGTACCGTACAGTGCCACTGTGTGGGAGGTTGGAAAAGAAAATGCCCCAACACACCACATCTGAGGGTTGCAATGCATGTTGCTTGCCAACCACGTCATCCGGTGGGTGTCAGGCGCTATGTAGGTGGCATTAGCCAGGTCTTCGATGTGTTCTGGCTTGTATATATACCTCCCTGCCACCATGCACCGGGAGGCTGCCTGTAGGTACGGAACAGTCCAGATGGTCGTGTGATTCCTGTGCAGCAGTGCTCCACAACCGGGATGTGTTGACAACGACTGTTGCAACACGAGCTGTACATTCCGGGAACACATGAAGTGCGCTGTCGTGGTACCCATTGTGCCAGAATTGGTAGTTGCTGCGGTCTACTTTGCCTGGCCCAAGAGCACTGGTACTGAACGGTGCAATATGCGTGGCGAGGTGAATACAACGGAAGCGCGCAAAGTCAATACAGCTCTCGGATGGCGGGTGGTGGTGCCACTAGTGTGTGACGTTCGCTCGAGGATACAACGCATCACAATGAATCAGCAACCGTGGACCGAGTACAATACGCTCTCTGTGGCTGGTGTGGGGGACAAAGGCAGTGCCTGTGCCGCAGGCAGGGAGGTATATATACAAGCCAGAACACATCGAAGACCTGGCTAATGCCACCTACATAGCGCCTGACACCCACCGGATGACGTGGTTGGCAAGCAACATGCATTGCAACCCTCAGATGTGGTGTGTTGGGGCATTTTCTTTTCCAACCTCCCACACAGTGGCACTGTACGGTACCAAACGGTGGCACAAAATTTAGGTACCCCAATTCGGGCACCTGAGGTGCCCGGAATGGTGGAAAAGTGGGGTTCGATGGGTTTCCGGACCGATCTGGGGGGGTTTGGAGGGTTTACGGGGGCTTTGGGGCCTCTGCGCCGGTTTTTTGAAAAATCGTGTTTGTCACCCCCATTTGACCCCCCCTAGGGGGGGGGGGGTTATGTAAGACAGCAGACAGAGAGGGTGGATCGATTGTGTGGTACACTAATCGGGGGACCTTCGCTCCCCGTGTGAGCGTGTCAGGTCCCCCATGCAGCGGGTCTCTCGTGGGTGGGCGCGTGAGGGGGGTGGGGGTGGGGCCTGCGTTGCTATTCACCACCGCCACACACACATATGCCCTCTGCACACCCCCTCCGCACACACAGCTCCCTCAGTGCTACGCCCTGCAGCCACCGCCGCTCCGCCTCAAGAACTTCCAGGGCTTCCAGCTGGACACGCTGTTCTACATCTTCTACTCGATGCCGCGTGATGTGCTGCAGGTTGCAGCTGCAACAGAGCTCAATCACAGGGAGTATGCTCTCGCGTCTCAATTCAAAGCGTCTCTCAGTCGGGACCATCTACACGGTGGCCTCGTCAGGGCTTTGACCAAGCATGTCCCTGGTCAGCAAAGGGCCTGGTCAGTGTCCTGGTCATGCCAGGGGTACAGGGCAAAATGGGCTGCAACCCCCCCTGGTCAATTTTCGGCCTGGTCAATCACCTGGTCAAAACCCTGACGAGGCCACCGTGATACCAGCCTGTTTCCCTATTCCCCCCCACCAAACACCAAACACCACGCACCGCACACCCCTTCACAGCTGGCGCTTCCACAAGGAGCAAAAGTGCTGGTTCAAAAGGGCGGATTCGACTCCGCCGCAGGTGAAGACGCAGACGTACGAACGAGGCAACTACTGGGTGTTTGATCCCGACAGGTGGCGCAAGGTTAAGAGGGAAGACTTCGTCCTCGTCTACGACCATCTCGAAGACCAGACGGCCTTCATGGAGCAGCAGCAGCAACAGCAGCAGCAGCAGCAACAACAGCAGCAACAGCAGCAGCAGCACATGCCCTCGGTTGGTGCGCCCCAGCAGCCTGTCCAGGGGCACCAGGCGCAGGCGCCGCAGGGGGGCCGTGGAGGCCAGGGTGCCGCGCTGAACGCCGCGGCGCAACAGTGGCGGGGAAATTAATTTTTTTTATAAAAAAAACACAACAACAACCCAGCAGCAAACCCACGCTGTGTCCCTTTCATCCCGCAAAAAAAAAATGAAAACATGCTCTCTCTGTGTGTTGCTGCGCAGAGCAGCCCCAGCTCCGATCACCCCCCCGGGCCATCCCAATGGTACCGGGCCGAGGGCGTGGTGGTGTGGTGTGGGTGTGGAGGTGTGGATGGGCGGATGTCATATTACATGATTAGCGTTGTCGGCGTGTTTCTGGTGCATATTTTTGACCACCATTATTTTTTGAGCCCAAAGCATGGTTGCATAGCGGCCGTTTTAAAAAATTCCTTGTATTTTGTGGACTTGCAAAAACGGCCGCTGATTTTCAGCATTTTAAAAAACGGCCGTTTTTTTTACCTGGGAATTTTGTATGGGGCGTGGGTCAGCAGGCGAGATCCCACCACCAGGAGTGCCTCCCCACTGCAAGGGATACCCTGCAGCAAGCATTGTGAGCGCGCCTTCAAGTATGATGCGAAGAGTTCAGACTTCGTGGACCACTTTGACGGACCGCGCCATATCAAGAAGAAGAAGAACGCAGCGTTGAAAGTGCAGAGCCAGGGAAACAGCTGGCGCTGTCGGAGTGCGATACCCTCAGTGGCAGGCTTGCAACTTCGGATCGCCCGGGGTGCGTTGTTCACCAGATCACCGGCTGGCATGGTGCATGATGCTGTCAAGAAGTGTGTCCCGAGGAGGGGCTGAACATGGTTGCGGCCAATCTAGGCACGTGTGTCGTGGATGACCGTGCAGGCAGAGGTGGGCAGGTGTCGCTCACTGGCATCAGGGCTCTTCCGACAGAGCTTTCCCTTGATCTCGGCGACAGCACCCCGGATGAGAAGGACACCGTCTTCGCTGATTTATTCCCGAAGGCACGGGCGATCATCCCGGGCAATATGCAGCACCAGCTGGATGGGTTCACGACCGCACTGGCGCTGAAGGATGTGCTGTGCCACATCTCTGACGCAGCTGAGAGGGAGAAGCAGGCGAGCAAGACGGCACCACCGGCCGTGCGATCCCGCTTCTCTCCGACACACACCTGCACCGCTTGAGTGGATCTGCACCTTGCACCACGTCCCCGGGCATTTATACAATCTTCCGGGCCCGCTGCAGGACAGCGGCCCTGCTACGTGTGCGTCGCTTCTGCGGTTGGCAGAGATGCCCACGAAATCGCTGGGCTCGAGTCCCACCTGCAGGCCGCCGTCCGCCTGACGGCACCCCTCGCATCGCTGCTCCAGAAGTACTGCGATGCGCAGCTGGGTGTGCCAACGGCGTGCCCCTGTCGACGCAGTGTACACCGACATTGAGAATGTCATCGAGAAAGTGTCTGAGGTGGGGAAGTACGACCCCCCAGTGCCCCTGGCAGGGGAGCTGGCCTGGGCTGGCGACCGCATGCGCAGGAGGTGGGACGGCACGGAATCAGGGAAGTCCTTCTGGTTTGCGGTCCGCCGTCTGTGCCCGAGCGCGTACGGCCGCATGAGTCGTAGGGGTGTCAGAACTCCGGTGCCACCTCCCCTCTGTTTCGGGGAGGTCACGAGCAGGGCCTGGGTGATCTACGACGAGGCCACCGTTCCGAGGGTGTGCTGGATTTCTGGGACAACCCGGGGGCGAACCGGGCTGCTACACTCCTCTCTGCTCTCGGGTGTCTGCTGCTTGTCGAGCGACAGGCAGGGCGGAAGCCATTTTTCTTTGTACAGTCGACAGAGAATCGCAGTGCCCAATGTCATGTGCAGGCAACAGGGAGTTGTCAAGTGTGTTTCCTCAGCTCGGTACGGTAAGCAGGAGGCGAATCTCCAAAGGAAAATAGGAGGGGGAAAAAAACGGCCGTTTTTTCGCCAACAAAACATGAAAACGGCCGTTTTTATATTTCGGTAGCGGGAACTGAGGTAGTGAATTCTCAGAAAATCCACTCCCTCCATGACGGCCGTTATGACACTATGGCAAAGATTTTTTTTGGCAGTGTGTGTCTTGTGTGTGTTGGGGGCGCGTGTGAGCGTGTGGTCACCACCCCCTCGGGAAGCAAGCAGCGGTAATACGGCAACAAAAGAAAAAGCCCCTAGTATGCGCCACACACAACACACATCTGTGCACCGGGAAACCCCCCCCACCCTACCCCACCCCACCCCGCACAGCAAACACACTCTCCCTCGCACCTCCTCCAAGTTGGCCTCGAATCGCCCTTTTTTTTGTGATATTTTCTCCGGCCAGCAACGCCTTATAGCTTTGCGCCAGCCGTGCAGGCGGGATGGGGGGGGGGGGGGAGGGGAAGGGGGGGAGGTTTGGCGGAGGGGGGGGGTGGTGTGGGTGGTGGTATACACCTGCGCCCTCCCCCCGCGTCCCCCCCTCCCTTGTGCTGTGTGCCACGTTGGGCACACCCGGAGGATTCGCTAAATCTGTGAAAACAAACTAAAAAGACTAAGTGAGTAGCATCCGCTCCCGCCCCCCGCTCCTCAAAGCGCCTGGAGAGCGGCTAAGCAAAAAGTTTTGCTTTTTTGAGCCGCCCTGACGAAAGGGGGAGGGGGGGGCGGTGCAGTGCAGTGCCCCCCTGTGGATGAAAGCCCCGGACATTGGAAGAGCCGGCAGGCGAGTCATGCTTAGACAAAGGGTGGGGGAGGGGGGGGGGAGGGGGGGGTGATGTCGGGCTGTCGCAGCCAGCAACGTATCGTCCCTGAAGGCTGAGCAGAGTCAGCGAAGGTGAGCTGCCCAGAGTTGTTCCCACCCCCCCTTCCCTTCTGCCCCACCCCCACCCCCCCCGTATCCCGTCACACCATGCAGCAGGCACCGTTCGCTCAAATTTAAAAAAATGCCACACCACGCACGCTCCAAGCCCCTTTGATATAGCGTAAGTTGCACCGATCGATTTACTCTCTTTTGTACACCCTCCACTGTCACCCCCCTCCCCTCCCCCAACACAAAACCCACACGCCAACAGGCCGCGTGGTTGCGTTCTGTCGACACAGCAACACTATGTCTGGTGTTAGCGGCTCGCCCGACCACAGGAACTCCTCCGGGTCTCCCTACAGCGGTTCGTCCACAGGGTCCATCCTGCGTGAGGAGCGGGAGAAAGAGGAGGCCAAGCAGCACCTGACGCTGGACGACCACAGGCAGCAGGTGCGCCAGGAGACGGACCAGTTTATCGACCACGTCTCCCCACAGAGGCTCCGGTCCCTGTCGGGGTCTCCAGGTCGGGGAGGGTATTGAGGGGGGGTTGGCGTGAAGGGGAGGTGATGCAGACACGTACACACACATCCCCAAATAGCCCCCCCCTCCCCCACCTCCCGCCGCCATTCATCGATAGAGATCTGCAGTGATGAGCTTTATAACAGATCCCCCCCCCCCCCACCCCCCTCCCCCCCGTTAATGCAATTTGACAAACCGACAGTGGCGGGCAACGCAGTGGCAGGCCTGATCAGTATTTTTTTGGGCTGTTGTTGTTTGGGGGGGGGGGGCAGTCCGGATTTGCCGCACAAGCAACCTCCTCATCTTTGATTTTTTTGGTCAACAGGCCCACCCCTGGTCACGCCCGGGTGTGACTCCGGGGGGGGTGGGGGTGGGGCACTGTGTTGCGCTGTGCCCTCTGCGCCCCCCTCGCTTCTCTCTTCGACATCACTGCCACCCCCACCCCCCCCCCCCTCGACAAAAGCTTGCGTCGTGGGCGACCCTCTCCCACCCCTCTTTCTCTCTCTCTCTCTCCCCCCCCTGTGAGCACACTTGCCATCTGAGAGAATCCTGTATGTACGTCCCCCCACCACCCCACACCACACCCCATCCCTACCGCCACACCACCACACCACACACCCGCCACTCACCGCACCGCCCCCCCCCCCCCCCCATCCCATCTGCGAGAGTCGCGCGCTGCGTTGGTCCCGGGTAATTCTGGACAAATGCAAGCAAGGGGGTGTGGGAGGGGGCGCAGAGGGGAGGGCGTGGGTGTGTGCTGTGAGGGGGGGGGTGGGGGTGGGGGGGGGGGCAAAAGTTGAAGATGCTGATTCTGTGATGTGATGCGATGGAGTGGGTAGCCCTCCAGCCAAAACACCCTCACCCATTCCCCCCCCCCCCCACTACCCCGCTCCGCCCACCCAACCGTGTTGACGGGGTGTTTGTCTGGTCGCCTCGACCGCTCAGTCTGGCACACCCAGGCGCCTGCAGTATTTTGTTTGGAGCAGTTGCAGAAACTGACTCACTCTGCCTGCCCGCCCGCGTTACCCCCCAGCCATCTCCACCAGCGGCTGGTTGCGGGTCTATGGGGCCTTCACGGGGCAGTCCAACTCTCGCTCACTTGTGAGGCGTCAGGCATGATGATACCATATATAATCCTTGAAATCCGACAGCACCGCTGAAGGCGGAAGACACACGCATGACTTAACACTGCTGACCTCTGCTGTGTGCTGCAGGCATCACGAGCAGCCTTCCGGGGATGACCGGTCTCTCGGTGCTGGCCCGTCCGATAAAAGACTGCAAGAGATGTGCCAGCGTGACTGCTCGATGGATCGCACAGTATATCGGATAGTAGTTGAGGTACCCGTCCATCACCAGGTCAAGTGTGTGTGCTGCACAAAGTGCAGTAGCCATCGGATGCGTCTTTCGATTGCATCCAACGCCGCGACGTGAGACGCAGCCAAGCAGATGTGGGAAGGCAGAGGTACATGGTCATTCGAGCCAACCCGTCTGTCTGCCCTGTGTGGCGCATGCTGCGGGGGGACTCGCCAGCTCGTACCATAGTTCACATAGTATACAGCGGCACGCCAACTGTGGCGGCAAACTGCTGACCCGGCTCCGGGTGATGTGAAGCAACTGATGATTTGTCCTAGTCACCAACCTCCTCCAGGAACAGGTCTCGTGTGTGTGGCGCACGAAGTGGAGGATGCCTCGAATTGCCCCCAGGTAAAACAGATGTGGGTCGCCATTCGTTCCGTCAGTGTGTCAGCAAAGGGCACCACTCTGCACCCTCTCTGCACCCGTGTGTACCGTGTGGCAGCAAGGGCACACCACACCACACCAATGCAACCGCAGATAACCGCCCTTCCTTCCTTCCCCACCATCCCCATCAACATGTCTGTGAAGGCGCTTGTGCTGGTGGCGTGCCTGCTGCCGGTTGTGTCTGCACGCCGGTGCTACAGCGAGAGGCAGTGCCCGCCGACATACTCGTGTGTCGGGCACGTGCGCTTCCCGTGGATCAAGTTCTGCAGGCCCGACCCGCGGACGCCCCTGCCGACGCCGCTGCCTGCCAAGAAGTGTCTGTTCGACACGGAGTGCGAGGCGGGTGAGGTGTGCCAGACGGCGGTGATGGCCGACAACACGTGCGACACGGAGTCGCGCTGTGTGAAGCGTGTCACTGTGGGGGGTGCGTGCGGGGAGGTGGAGCCGTGGTGCAAGCCCAACGTGTGCATGGAGGACCTTGTGTGCCAGCAGGGGACGTGCGTGCGCCCGACGGTGACGTGCCAGCCGTGGTGCAAGCCGGGTGAGCCTGGGTGCCCGTGCAGCAGCAACCAGATCTGCCGCCTGGCGAAGACGAGCGTGACGGAGTGCAGCGCGACGATCGGCGTGTGCGTGGACCGTGTGGGGGAGGGCAAGACGTGCGCACAGTGGTGGTCCCCCTGCCACGCCGACCAGTGCCAGGAGGGCCTGGAGTGCAGCAAGTGCGGGCTGGAGGGTGGGTGCGACGGCATTGCCGACGCGCCGCTTGTGTGTGCCCCCAAGACGGAGTGAGCGAACTGACCGCATGCTGCACACAGCATCGTATACCATAGCACTACAGCACTGCACTGTGCACCCCCTCTTCCTCTTCCTCTTCCTCCTGCACTCCCAAGCCACTCATTTCTTTGCGCTTCTCGAGAGGGTGTCAGCACTTCAGCTGTGTGGCGGTGATGACCTGCACCCACACATGCACCTGCACGCTGACACACCCCTCTGTGCATGTGCGGTTCTCTGCGCCCCTGCCAGGTGCACACGTTCCCCTCACAAAGGGCGTGCTCGGCAGGGGCAGACAGAGCCCCGCACAGGCACAGGGAAACGCTTCTTTTTTTGATCATGTTGAAATCGTGTTTGAATGTGGCTGACGAGGCTGTGTGAAGGCACCACAGGACCCTGTGCCTTGTAAACGCACAGCCTCTGAGGCAGATCACGCGAGGAGGGACCTTGGCTCAGAAGTGCAGAAAGTGAGTTGCGCCTTGCAAAAGAGGCGCTGAACTGACACAGTCTGACACAGAGCGAATGGCCCCAATGTGCTGCGATGTATTCGTGTCTCTTCGTCGAATCACGTGCACACCTTGCGTGACTGTTTCTGTTGCTGCTCCCTCCCCTGTGTTCCCTTGCTGCTTTTGCCGTTTTGTACACACGACCAGACACGAGTTCACACCACAGCGGCAAGGCTACTGTGGTGGGATATGTTTTTGCTCGTGTTGGCATGCAGCATGTTCCATCCCCTGCTCAATACCCGACCCCTTTTCTTTAAATCGATCATGAGAGCGCAGGCTGCAGCGCACGCAAGTGTGTGGCAGCAGTCTATCGGGTGGTGTGGGCACATCCGCCACACAGGCAGGTGCCGTGGAGTGACACAACAGCGCACCGCCACGGCACCGCAGCAGCACAACACCAAGGTTCAACCTGATAACGAAACAGAGAAGAAATGCCACAGCTATGAAACACGCGCCCCGACTTGCAGCGGGCTGACAACAACACTGACAAAGTGATGTCGCCCATGTCGGCTCCGCCATCCCAATCGGATCACCAAAGAGCTGATGCACACAACAAGGCAAGCATCGGAAGGCATGTGTCCTGACAAAACCGAACTTCCTGAGTGACCCCCATTCCCGACCCCACAAACCCGCCCCATGTCGCTTGCCATCTTTCGTCACTCGAGGAATGTCGGGTTCCCCCCGCCGAAGGCAGGTGCGCAACGTCTCTGCAAACATGCACGTGCCGCCACACAGAACACAGTGTACCCGGAACACAGACCACCTCCCCGTCCGCCTTCAACCGTAGTAAATGCTATCACTAGACGACTGCCACACTCCACGCCACAACCACCACCACCACCACCCAGGAAGCGGCACAAGCGGGAAGGGAGAGTGAGGAGAGGGGAAAAAGTTAACCCTCCCCCTCCCCCTCCCCCCACCCGACCCCTTCCGCAAACAAGCCACCTCAGGGGGGGCAGGGTCGAAAGGCCAAAAGGGGCAGGGAAAGGGGGGGCGGGGGCGGGGGTACAGGGGCGGCGGCAGTGAGGGCTTGTCCTCCTCCTCCACCCCCACCCCTCCCTCCCTCCTCTCTTCTCTCACCTCCGGCTTTCTTCCTTCCTCTACACCCCCCCCTCACCCCCCGTTCTCACTCACCTCAAACCCCCCACCCACCCCCACCCCCGCCACACTCTGCGTACGTTTCCCCCTTTTCATTCTGTTTTTTGCGCCTCCTCATCCCCCAGCTCCCATACAATGTATGACGACGGCAGCGACTCCAGCAGCCAAGTCGACGAGCTTCTCTGCGTCGGGGATGAAGAGATAGTTCTGGGGGAGGTCGCGTGGGAGCTCGTCCGGAATCAGCCGGAGTTTGAAGGGGCTGTCCCCCCTTCCCTCTTGGGGGCGTTGGGCGACCTCTCCGGGGTCCGGGTGCAGAAGCCAGGGCCGAGGCAGCGTGTCCTCTGGGTGCAGAAACGGCTCGACCCACGCACCGCCACCATCCACACCGTGGAGCCACTCCCGGATCGGGCGGCAGCTCTGTCCCTCCAGAGCGGGTCCTCCCTCTCCTCCTCCACCGCCTCCGCCACCGCAGCCCTCGGTGGCGTCCGCCCCGAGTCGATCCCCAGCCTCCTCTCCGGCTGCGCCGACGCGGATGTGCTGTGGACGCTTCTCCGCCTCGGCTGCCCCTCCCTCACCCCGGCGCCGGAGAACGGCAGCACCGGGGAGCCCCACGCGCTGCAGGGGGTGCTGAACTCCGTCAGCCCGTCACTCCTCGGCTCCGCGGACCCCGCCGGGTCCGCACAGCCCGGCGGGGCGTTTGACGCGCTGCCCGATGCACCCAACGCCGCAGAGGCATCCCCAGCTCCGGGGAGCTGGACCTGCAGCTGCTCCGCGCTGAACATCGGCTTCCGCGCCTCCTGCGATAAGTGCGGCAGCAACGCCCCTTCAGGGTGGTGGCGCACGGGAGGTGCCGCGCTGCCCACCACCCCCGCCGACAGCGCCCCGCCCGCTTCCGGGGGAGACCAGCTCTCCCGCCTCCTGTCGCAGCAGCCCTTCTCCCCGGAGCTCCTCAATGAGATCACGGCGGCTGTCGAGAAGGCTGCGTTCTCACCTGCCTCTTCAACGCCTCCCGCCGCGGGGACTGCCAACGGGGCAGCGGCTGCCGCGTCGGGTGGCGCGGCGGGGGGCAGCGGGGATCGGAGTGTCACTCTGAAGATCTCCCGCACGGACGAGCCTGTGGGGTGGACCCTCCGGAATGAGGATCTCGCGATTCTGCGCGTGGATTCGAGCGGCCCCGCTGCTGAGGCCGGGGTGTACCCCGGGATGACCCTCCTGGGGATCGAAGGGGTCCCGTGCAGCTCCGTGGAGTCGGTCCGCCGCGCCCTCGCGGATGCGGGGAGGGATTTTGAAGTCACACTCGGGCTCGACCCCATCCAAAACCTGAAACCCACCCCCTCCCTCGATGAGGACGACGGGATAGTCGTGGTGATGCTCCACAAGCAGCCCTCCGAGCGGATGGGCACCACATGGGAGTCGAAAGATTGCCTGCTCCTCCGCCGGGTCGACCCCATGACTGCGGCGGACGCCGCTGGGCTGAGCGCCCTGGTTGGATGGAGGCTGACGCATGTGAACCGCTGCCCCGTCTTCACCAGCGAGGATATCCTGCGGGAGGTCCGGGGGCAGAACACGCTTGCGCTTTACTGGGTCCGGGTGACCCCGTCGCAGCCTGTCGTGCCGCAGGTCCTGCGGCCCGCCTCCCTTGAGCAGCAGCAGCAGCAGCAGCAGCAGCAGGCGCAGCAACAGCAACAGCAGCAACAACAGCAGGCTCAGCAGCAGCAGCAGCAGCAGCAGCCATCTCAATCTCCCCTCATGATTGCCGTCTACGCCCCTTCCCTTCTGTGGGTCATGGCGCCCTCCCGGGTCCACCACTGCGGTGGGTTGTACCGGATCCAGCCGGATCAGATCAACGACCTCCCCTACTGGAAGCACGAGGTGACGCACCTCCTGATGTACTGCTCTTCCGAAGGGCAGTGGTGCATCAGCGACTCCCACCAGACAGGCAACGGATGGGTCTTCTCAATGTCCCCCGCGTCTGCCGGCATGCCGGACGCCATGACCGCTTGGGAGGTGATGGGCGAGCAGGACCAGGAGATCCAGGTTGTGTCCCAGCTCCCCATCCCAGGGGCGCTGCAGGTTGCGGCGAGCTCTCCGAAGCTGGAGCACATCAAGGGATCCTATCACCTCCTCCGTGGCTCAGGCGATGACGCCTCTGGCCTCCCCTTCGAAGTGGTGAACGGGATGCCCGTTTGGCAGTGCGTCGACAGGCAGCGCTGGCTCTACTCCAGCAGGAAGGGGTCTTGGTTTATTACAGACGACATCCAAGACTTCGTGAGGGGTGGCGGGTGTGTCAGCGGGAAGACGGGCCACGGAGGTTATATGCCTAACAGGCAGCAGGTTTGGGTGACCCGGGACAACACAGAACGGCCTGATGTGAGGGTGACTCTGTTCTCCGCAGATTCTGCGGAGAGCGTCACCACGCTGCAATCTGAGGATCAACCCAAGGCAAACGCCACCGCGAGCGTGCATGAGAATGCTGTTTGGAAGTATGAAGATGTTGGTAGCTTCTCCCTCGCAAACTATCTCAAGAAGAACGGCAGCACGCGGCACCTCCTGTGGGTTGGGCCCGACGGGAAGCACGGCTGGCTGGGGATCGACCTCTCGCAGGAGGACGAGCGGGGCCACCTGGTGAAGTCTCTCACAGAGCTGGTGGACCAGGAGT
Organism: Rhynchopus euleeides; assembly: GCA_963210315.1. Taxonomy (NCBI): domain Eukaryota; phylum Euglenozoa; class Diplonemea; order Diplonemida; family Diplonemidae; genus Rhynchopus; species Rhynchopus euleeides. The sequence continues at coordinate 451,947 of OY723317.1, read as the reverse complement.
TCCTCACGGTGCGGCAGCCGATCGTTGCGGGGGTGTCCGTCAGGTTGACGCAGCGGGTCACAACCCCTGAGGGGGATGTGCTGGAGCCGGGTGCCCGCGGGCAGGTCGTGTCAGTTCTCATGGGGCGCGTTCCGCTGGGGAACGCCCCGCCGCGCATGGCGAAGGTATGGTTGAGTGTCGAGTGGTGTCGGCAGTTTTATTTGTTTTGCACATAACACACTTGTGTGGTGACGGGAAGCGTCCAATGCAAGACACTCACAGCATAGAGGCCAAGTGTCTCCCGTAGTATTTTGTCGCTGTGGAGAGAGGATGGCGGGAGCCATAGGGGTGTGGCAATCGCTCTACCTCTCGCCGCCCCACCGCCCCACCCCGCCCACCACCCACTCCGCAGGTCACATTCCACGGCACGAAGACTGTCACCGTCAGCTACGGGCAGGTCGAGCCGCTTCAGGTATGCCCCAAGAGACCTAACCTCAAGAGAAATCACACCCGGCCCTGCCAAACTGCCACGGAGCCTCCACCACGCCACCCATCACACAGGGCCCTTTCGAACGCGGCGCCAAGGTGCGTGTCCTGGCTGTCGACGCTGTGGCTGTTGTCGATTCGGAGACGGTCCCCTCCGGGGGGGTCGGGGTGAAGGGGAAGTACCGGGTGAAGTACGCTACAGGCAAGACGTACCACGTCCGCAACTTCGCACTCATCACAGCCGACAGGCCGTGGGGCGAGGGTGACGAGGTCCCCGTCGGCACCCGCATCCGCGAGGGCGCCAACGTCACGCTTGCGGAGGACATCGTCTTCGACGACATCCAGGCACTCCCCCGCGGCACTGTCGGCGTCGTGACGCACGTCGCCTCCCCCTCTGCTGTGGAGGTGCTGGCGGGCGGGCTCCTCTTTGCCTGCTGCGAAGCGCAGCTCCAGCCCCGCAAGGCGCTCGCCCGCGGGGCCTACGTCGCGCCCCTGCTGGAGCTGCCAGGCGCGAAGTGGCGCTGCGGCCGCCTCGACGAGCAGATCCCCGGCACCTCCAAGTGGAACGTCCTGACGCCCACCTCCAGCGCCGCGATCGCCGTGGAGGCGAGCGAGCTGAAGATGTGCCACTTCGCAGCGGGGCAGGGCGTGCAGGTCGCCAACATCGGTGACGACTGGCGCAAGGGCGTGGTGGAGGCTGTCCTCCCCTCGGGCGTACCCCTCGTGCGGTGCGGCTCCGCCGCCCTCGACAAGGGTTGGTTTGTCCGCCCGATGTTCGAGTCGGGCGCCCCGTCCCCCGTCTACACGCTGAAGCACCCCCCTCCTGAGGAGGACGACGACGACGACCCGCTCGTCTCCATGGGGTCCTACATCACCATGGATGCCGCAATGCTGCAGGAGGCGGAGATCATGCGCCGGAAGTGGGTTGCCTCGCTGCGCCTGCGGGAGGCTGTGCAGCTGAAGCTGCAGTCGATGCAGGAGGTTGCCGGGATCTCGCAGAGGGAAGCAGTATGCTTGGGTGGTGTGAGGGGGTTGGGTGAGTTGAGCCGGAGTCACCACACACTCCCCCTTGTTGTGTTGTGTTTTCTTTGCCCCCATCCCCCCCACCCCTTCCGCGACCACCCCACAGCTCAGCAACACCGTGGTGCTCCACAAGTCGGTTGACGAGCGCATGGGGACCAACTTCCACACCGAGAACATCCTCATCCTGACAGGGGTGACGCAGGGCTCTGCGGCTGCGGTATGTACACCTGTCACGCCTGTTCTGTTGTCGGGGGGGGGGGGGGAGGGGTGGGAAGCAACGCCGGCCGCCCCACCCCGACCCCCTTGCCCCCTCTGCTTCTTGTCATACCACCCACCACACAGCGGAGCGGTGTCGGCAGATTTAGCGGCAGGCCGCTGGTGTCCATCGATGGCACCCCGGTGCGCACAACAAGCGACATCGTGACTGCTGCCTCCGGGAAGGAGTCCCTCCTTCTCCAGTTCGACACGGTATGGCTCCGCCCCCAACACACCGTCTCCAAAGGCAGGGGGATTCGCTCTCCCTTTCCCCCCTCGCGCGCGCCTCGTATCAAGCGCGCCCGCACCCCAGACAAGTGTTCGCAACACGGAGGCAACCGCCGTTGTGTTTTCTTTGTGCAGGACTGGGGGACGAAGAATTTCAATGGTGCAACATGCGGGCCCACCCCTATCCTCTCCTCACACAGACGCCCTGCTGCCCGAGCGGGCACCCGATGCAGATCGTTGTCAACCAGCCCAACGGGAAGCTTGTCTGCCCGGGATGCTTCAAGCAGTACAGCGATGCCTACTTCGCTTGCAGGTATGCACAGCTTCTTTTGCTTGGGGGAGAGATAACTAGATGGAGGATCCCACGCGGCCCTGCTTTTGAGGGGTTCACTCCCATCGTCATCAATGGGGTCATCCTGGCAGTGCAAAAAATGCACTTTGGGGCGGCACAGAGAAGCCTGCCCGTGAAGGCTTTCCCCCCCCCACTGCCAAGAGCCAAACATATCTTTGCGCTTTGGCACAACACCTCTCCCACTTCTGCAAAAAAAAGGACTAACATTGCGAGATGTGCTGGGATGCTTGCTTTTCCATTCACTCTCGATAAATCAAAAAAAGCCCCCCACCCACCCACCCACCCACCCCCCCTCCAGGATCTGCTGGCACGACGTCTGCGGCTCCTGCGGCAAGAAGGCGCCATCCGTCCCCCCGCAGCCAAAGCCTGCCGCCATGTCAGCTTCTCTCACAACCCGGGCGGCGCCCCCCCGGAAATCTGCCGCAGCCCCCGCCAACAGCACCTCAGCCCCCTCCGCCGCCCTGCCCTCGCAGCAGCACGCGACCCCGACGCCGCCACCGCTCCCTACCGCACAGCCCTCCGCATCCTCTGGCGCCGGGGCAAGCGCGTCCGCCTCCAACGCCTCCTCACCTGCACCCAGCACCGCGGCTGCGGGGCTGGGCGAGCCCTCCCAGGCAGGGGGGCACCTCAACGACAGGCTCTTCACGGGGGGGAGCTGGGGGATGAGCGCCTTCACCAGCCACGACGCCTCGTCGGAGGGGCTCGGATCTGGCGGGTGGGGCGCCGCGGCGCACGTCGCGGCGCATGAGACCCCTGTGGAGGATGCGCAGCAGGACGACCTCTGCCGGGATTCGCTGATGACCCTGCTGGACTGCATCCAGGACGACTCGCCCTCGGCGGGGGCGCGGGGCTCCGCCCAGCCTGTCGCGGGGCGGATGGTGGGCGAGCCGCCCGCAGCCCCGACACCGGGGTCCTGCGCCGGGGGAATGGGTGGCGGCAGCCACGGCATGCCTCCCCAGCCCACACCTACCCCCACCAACGCCGCCGCCGGCGCGCGCGCCGCGGGGGGTCTCCCTTCTGCCCAGGACGATCTGGTCGGTCTGTCTCTCTCTCGCCTGCTCAGCCGGGTGCATGAGCTGCCCGCGCCCACCCTTCTCGAGTCAGATGCACCGGCGGGTGTCGGTGATATCGACGCAGCATTGCTTGCATCCCTCGCTGATTCGGGGTCCTGGACTCAAACCGCGTCGGACCGGCGGATTTATTAGAAGAAGCGTGTGGAGAGGGCGTTGGTGATGATGGGGGGGAAAAATAGGTTAAGGAAAGGTGTGGAAAGGCTAATGAAGGGGTTTGAGAGCCTGCAGCCCACGCCCCTCCCCCGTCGTAGGGAGTGGGGGGGCTGTGGCTGCACTGCTCCCTGCAGCGAGTGAGTTGGAAGGAGAGGGGTGGGGTGGGGGGATTTCACGCGTGTGATTGCGCTGCTTTTCAAAAACAGCTTGGGGGAAGGCAGAGGGATAGTCTCGGGGTCCCATGGGCGACTTCTCCTCCCGACCCCCACCCCCCACGCGGCACAGAGCAGACCACACCCGCTCGCGTCTTGTGCAACCCTGTGCGTTGTTTGGAGGGGGGGGGCTCTGCCTGCCGATACGTCTGGTTTCCTTTTGGTTCCCCCCCTACCCATTTACCGCTTGTCTTTCCCATTTTTTTTATTCGCCACGTTATCTCTCGTCCAAAGCCCCCCAGCCCCCCGCCCCCCTCCGCAGCAGGCACCCCCCCCTCACCCCTGACCCCACCCAGATGAGGTGGAAGAGCCGTGTGTGAAGTGGAGAATACCCAAAACCGAGTGAGTTGACGGGGGAGGGAGGTTTGAAAGGGGGGTTGTGTGTGCCGAGGGGTGGAGCGTGTGTCCTCAGGTGGTTGTTCAGAGCGACTCGGATGTGTATGATCGATACATCGTCGATGATCGTACATCATCGATGCATGAGTGTCGGAACCCCTGTGTTTGGTTTTCGCCCTTTGAAGAGATCCGACAGAGACGCTCTCGATGGCGTGCAAATGCAAGCAAATGACAACACCTGTAGTTTCGCAGCCGTATTTCTACGGGACAATGCCAGTAACAATGGCGCGACCCTAGTAAGTATTTTACAGGCTGCGAAGTGGGTAGGCTAGAGAAGGGTGTCGGTGGGCCCAGCGGGGTTTTTGACAACCAAACTGTGGTAGCCGAGGGGAGCTATCAAAGGATGGAGGGTGTGTGCCGGGGGGGGGGGGGGGGAAGGGCCTGCAGACCATGGAAACGTTGTTTGGGTAGAGAGGGGGTGGGGGGTGGGGTGAGCAACAAAAGGGGACGAACGAAGAACTATAGAAATGAAAAAGTTAAAAAATACAACAGCAGCAGCAACAACAACAACAGCCGCAAGCAGCAACGGGCAAAAAAAACAAGGGAAACCCCCCCCCCCCCCCCCCCCCCACACGCCCCCTCTACCAATGCCCTCTCCCCCACCAACGATATTGACTGTTTATTTTTGGGCGACGACGGAAAAAAATTTACATCCAACAACAGGGCTGTTCCTAACTGGGGGGCTTGTTCCCCACTTTCAGGATTCTGAACTTTTTTTCTAAGAATTTTTGTAAGGGAAAAAAAAGTTTTTTTCTAAGAATTTTGTTAGGGGAATTTTTTTCTAAGGTTGTTTCGCAGAGGAGAAAACTTTTTCTAAGTTTTCCCCAGTCGACAGGGCGCGCACAAGGATGGAAGGGAAGTCTGTCCCCCGTACCGTTCGCCTTGCTGGCCAACTGGAGAGCCAGACGTTCACTACCGTGGCCTCCGGCGGCTGGGGGGCTCCGCCCCCCAGACCCCCCTGTGGCGTACGTCTCGTACTCAAGCCCTTCGAATCCCATCAGGTCGGGGTCCAACCACTCCAGTCGCCTCTGAGGACGCAGCCAACTCGCACAGAATCTGTACGCCCACACGAACAGGTGTTCGCTACCGTGGCCTCCGGCGGCTGGGGGGCTCCGCCCCCCAGACCCCCCATGTAGCGTGTGCCCGTCCATCTATCTCACTTCCCCGGGTACAGTGCAGCGTAGGAGGTCAGCGCCGCATCCATGAAGCGCTTCTTCGAAGCCTGACTGACATCGGACAGGAGGTCGGGCTTCCCCACCTGGGAGGTACACTTGCCGCGTTCGCGACATGCGTGACACACGACACGCTACCTGAAACGTGAGTGTGCCTTGCTAACACGGGCATTTCAACGGTCTGCCGACGACCGTTCCCCAAACCAGTAAACCAGCAGTTTTGGAAAATCGGAGAGATCACCCTGCTGCGCTGAATATGGTGCGCACCACTGCAAAAATCCCCGGGAGCTTTTGGGCTTTCAGACCTGAAGGGGCCAGCACGTGGGTGGCGTCGGGGAGTGGCAGCTTTGTAACTGTCCTCCAGCTGCTGGCATGTCCAGCCCTGCGAGAGTGCCAAGGTGTATTGAGTCCCTGCGGAGCACAACCCCCGATGAGAACGAGTGCCAGATGATCCTCATTCATTTTCAGCTGTAACGCGCATGAGGGGCACTCTCTGCCGCAAGCATCTCTGGGCATCACTCAAGAGCTGTCACATGATGACGCGGAGAGAAATCAGAGAAAAAGTCCCGCCTGACGGGCACGCGCCTGGAAACTGTGGGGGGGGCGAGCAAAAAATCCCTTGTAAAAATTCTTAGAAAAAACCTGGTTCCCCGACCCAAAAAACCTGGAAAAAGGGCTCGTTCCCCGCCCAGGCCTGTCCAACAACAGAAGAAACCTTCCCTTCATACCCCCGCCCCTTTCTCTACCTCGACCTCTTTGACTTTGTTTCTCGGAGCCCCCCCACCCCCTCCCCTAAAGGGCGAACATTGCGAGAAGGTGCTGGGAGACTTGCTTTTCCCTTCACTCTCGACGATCAATCCCCTCCTGCCCCTCAAACCCCGTCGGTCCCCTCATCTCCCCCATCGACTCCGTGCTTCATTTGTCAAATGTTCTGCAGAATACTCACTGACCGATGGACCATCTGCAAGATATACGAAGCAAAATCGGGGCGGTGGTTGTTGGAGGGGGGGGCTCCGAGGGTGGTGGTGGCGATTTAGGCTGTTTTGCACAGTCTTCACGACACCAGAAAGATTAATCGTGCCGGGAGGTTTTTTTACTCCTGGACACGCCTGGCCGCACTAAACATGCAGAAAAGGGGGGATGTGGCACACATCTAGGTTCCCCCTATCTTCGCCAGGCGCCCATCCCCTCCCCCCCCCACTCCCAACACGTGCACAAGAGGGGCATCGCCTTTCACCAAGCAGACGGACAGGGAGGGGGGAAGACAGTGGGAGTGTAGTTGTTCAGCGAGACTGGAGGCACAAAAACGAGTAAGCAGAGAATGAGAAAAGTGGCGGGTCTCCTCCGGAGAGAGAGAGAGAGGGAGGGAGCGCGCGCGGCTCTCAACGTGGAGTGAATGTCCTTCCACCGAGATGATTCACGGTTTGTGCGCCGGGGGGGGGGGGGGGTAGGGGGGGTCAAATGGGGGTGACAAACACGATTTTTCAAAAAACCGGCGCAGAGGCCCCAAAGCCCCCGTAAACCCTCCAAACCCCCCCAGATCGGTCCGGAAACCCATCGAACCCCACTTTTCCACCATTCCGGGCACCTCAGGTGCCCGAATTGGGGTACCTAAATTTTGTGCCACCGTTTGGTACCGGACAGTGCCACTGTGTGGGAGGTTGGAAAAGAAAATGCCCCAACACACCACATCTGAGGGTTGCAATGCATGTTGCTTGCCAACCACGTCATCCGGTGGGTGTCAGGCGCTATGTAGGTGGCATGAGCCAGGTCTTCGATGTGTTCTGGCTTGTATATGTACCTCCCTGCCTGCGGCACAGGCACTGCCTTTGTCCCCCACACCAGCCACAGAGAGCGTATTGTACTCGGTCCACGGTTGCTGATTCATTGTGATGCGTTGTATCCTCGAGTGAACGTCACACACTAGTGGCACCACCACCCGCCATCCGAGAGCTGTATTGACTTTGCGCCCTTCCGTTGCATTCACCTCGCCACGCATATTGCACCGTTCAGTACCAGTGCTCTTGGGCCAGGCAAAGTAGACCGCAGCAACTACCAATTCTGGCACAATGGGTACCACGACAGCGCACTTCGTGTGTTCCCGGAATGTACAGCTCGTGTTGCAACAGTCGTTGTCAACACATACCGGTTGTGGAGCACTGCTGCACAGGAATCACACGACCATCTGGACTTGTTCCGTACCTACAGGCAGCCTCCCGGTGCATGGTGGCAGGGAGGTACATATACAAGCCAGAACTCATCGAAGACCTGGCTAATGCCACCTACATAGCGCCTGACACCCACCGGATGACGTGGTTGGCAAGCAACATGCATTGCAACCCTCAGATGTGGTGTGTTGGGGCATTTTCTTTTCCAACCTCCCACACAGTGGCACTGTCCGGTACCAAACGGTGGCACAAAATTTAGGTACCCCAATTCGGGCACCTGAGGTGCCCGGAATGGTGGAAAAGTGGGGTTCGATGGGTTTCCGGACCGATCTGGGGGGGTTTGGAGGGTTTACGGGGGCTTTGGGGCCTCTGCGCCGGTTTTTTGAAAAATCGTGTTTGTCCACGTAAAAGGGTGGCATTTGACCCCCCCTAGGGGGGGGGGGGAGAACGAAGAGGGTAGTGGTGGTGGTGGTGGTGGTGGTGCAGAATATCCCTTTCACGTGGGTGATAGTCTCACTTATAAGGAGACGGCGGGGAGAGGCGTGGGCATGAGGGGGTGCTTGTCCAAAAGCACTTCAAAAAATAAAAGCGGGCAACACAGCGTACGTCGCTCCCGGTCGCTCCCACGCGTCGGATGTGGTCGTCGATACCAAAAAAAGCGGGGAAAATATGGCTCATCGGGCTGCGAGTGGGGGTGAAGAGACGGGAGAGATGTTCTGCCTCTGCCTTGTTGGGTGTGTCTTGGGGTGCTCGGTGGGCGGTGTCGCTCTGCACTGCTGCGAGCAATAAAAAAGGGGGGGGAAATATTCGCGTGTGGCTAGCCAAAAAAAATCAAGGACATTTGGTGGGTTGAGGGGATCTTCGCTACGGGGTGATCGTCAGTGCATTTTGGTGCATTTCCTGTTGAATTGGCTGAAAACTGACGAAGTTTGTCGAAGTTTGCCGACCAGCGAAGACCCCCCTGAAGAAAGGTTCCCCTCCCCGCCCCGTTGACCCTCCTCCTCCTTCCCTAGTCAAAAAATTGAGGACAGTTCAGTCCTCGACACAAAAAAGTATCGGTTTTCAATTCCCTTGTCTTGTGATAGGAGGGTTCGGGGGGGTGTGTGTGTGTGTGGGATTCAGTGGGGTGGTATATTCTGCCAGACGACGAGGCCTTGCCGGGACAACAAAACACCGCCCTTCCCTTCTTGCTTTGGTTTTTTGAGTTGGGTGAGATGACATATGTGTGGCCAAGCGTGAGGTTTTAAAACCACTGCCCCCCCCCCCAACCCCACCCCCCCGCCAACCGCCACTCAAAAAAGCCGCTCATTCGCATTGCGCTCTTCTTCTCCTCGTCTTCGGTACAAACAAGACGTGGCGCCCCCCCCTCCCCCACCAGCCAAGCGACCCCTCCAAGTGTCGCTGTTACGATCACCACACTCGCAACAGTGCCATTGGGTTGGACAGGCCTTGTCCTGTCGAAGAGAGGTGTGGACTTCAAGAGAGAAGCGTCCTTCCATTCCTCCCACCCCCCCCCCCCCACCCCCCACCCCTTGCCCTGTTCTGCTCCGTAACGTTTCGCCCCCCGCCCCCCTCTTCTCCCCATCCCTTCAGAAAGTTTCGCTCTCTCTTCCCCACCCATGCGCTTTCTTCCTTCGGCCACCTTACTTTCTGCTCCCCAGCGTTCTCTTTTTTCCAACCCGACAACTCCCCGCTGCACACCCGCGCCCCCCCCAGCCCCCCCCGTTTCTTTTGCGTTCTCTTTGTGCCTTTGTGTGTGAGAATGTTTCTATTCAACAACGACAAGAAAAAGAAGTATTTTTTCATCGGTTCCTACTGTAGAGCCCTTCACTCCCGAAATGTCCCCCCCCCCCCTATATCCCCCAGATGCCTACCTCACGGCCCTTCCCACGTTCACATGTGCCCCTCCCCCCGAAGTGTGGGAGAGTCAAGCACATCTACAAGTGTACGCGGTGTTGTTTGCTGGCAATGCCATCTCCCTGAGTGCTGAGGGGATGAAGCTGAACTAAAAAGAAATGGGGTGCAGCTGTATCGGGAAGATACGCAAATGGCCGAATCGTTCGAAATCGTTCAAAGAAGTTATTTTTCCAGACACACCTTCGGGGAGGGGCGGTGGGGGGGGGGGGTGGATGGAAAATGTGTCACGCGCCACCCTTTGTTCATGCCCCTTGTGCTACCCCTCTCACTCACGACACCACCATCAGCAGGAGTGTGTGTGGGGGGGGGACGCATCAAAACGCATCGACAGGCAACGGAAAGCAGAAGTGCAGACCCGAGCGCGAGATGTCACGTTACAGGGGGGGGTCAAATAAACGTACTTAGTACTACTATTCGGCGAACGCGCGGGCCTAAATCGACCTCGCCAGAAAATTAATAAATAGTTTGCGAGCGAATAGACGTACTAAGTACGTCTATTCAACTTTTCCTAAAAACGCTGTTTGCAGGGGCTCTGCGGGGCTGTTTGGTCCACCAGGGGCGCGCTGGTCACTGCTGTCGTCCGTCTCTCACTTCTTCTGCCTTCCGGTCGAGTATCCGCTCTGTTCTCGTCCTACCACTCGCCCCTCATTTGGTTTCGTACCGTTTTGATTTGTATTGCCCCCCCCCCCTGGTTGACATTCTTGTTGAGTTAGTGAAAGCATACACAGTTCATCAGAGCTGTCAGCTTCACTGTCGGTGGTTGGTTGGTGCGTTGATGCTTAAAAAAAAGATGTGAAAAAGACAAGCCACAACCAGCACGCCCCAACTTACTTCTTCTTCAAGTTCTTGGGCTTGCTGGGGCAAGTCTGCATGTTGTGCCCAGGCTTCCTACACCCTTTGCAGAGCCTGCGGTGTTTGTTGGGAGTCTGGGTGGTCGGGGACGCTGCGCGCTTCTTTTCGGAGGACTGGGAGGACTGGGAAGGCTGTGTCTGTGTGAGAGAGTTCACACGAACCGGCTTCGCCCATGCCAAGATGCTTGACTGTTGGGTTGGCTGAGACACAACTTTCTTTTGGGTGGACTGCTTCTCTGTGCTCTCTTTTGCCTTCCCGTCCAACCCAGGTTCAAGGTCCGCACCACCAGCCTCAGGGGATGTTTCTGTGCTTGGTGCGAAGGTGAGGTCCGGACAAAGGGAGCTCTTCACGAACCCGTCCTCCTCACCCGACACCTTCAGCACGTACCCCATATCCCGCAAGCGCTCGGCTACCAGCGTGCCCTGGCCCGGGCCAGTTGGTTGAAGGAAGGCCGGGGAGCGCATGGCGGTGGCCCATCCTCGAATATCTTGAACAGGAGGCATTCCATCAGCAGGAGGCACATGAAAGCATCGGACGTCATCATTATGTCGGACACCAGCCGAAGCTATTGGCTCTGTTGGTGGATGGTGAAATCTGGGCAGTTGGATTGCGGGTTTGCGGGCGTGTGTTGATCAGTGCTGCACAACAGGAGAGAATGTCAAACAACGTCAGGGAAGGGGGCTGCGGGGGGTGGGGGGTGGGCTCAGCTGGTCCTCGAAGGCTACATCTATGGTGAGGTGTGTCTGGGGCCATCCGTCCACATCTTCTCGTTGGTGGTAGGGACTGCGGACGCCGTAGATGAGGAGTCGTTTAATGCGCGCCGCTCTTCAGCAGTGATTTTGACGCCTCTGGACCCCAGGAGTTTGCGGGTTTCCGGGTTTGCGGTCTTCAGCAGTGGTTCTGATGCCTCTGGACCGCAGGAGTTTGCGGGTTCGCTGGTTTCCCGTCCGTATGTGTCTGAGGGGGGATGCCCCGATTCCCTTCGTCACGACATATCTTTGAGCGTAGGTCACTTCCCCCCTCTACGGACCCCGTGCACCCTGGTTCCCCTAAGTGGCACCAATAGACCCCGTTGTCCCCATTCCTTGCCCCAAAGTTTGCAGATTTGTGTGTCTCCAAAAAGAAAATCTCAAAAAAAACGAAAAATTTTCCCAAAAAAAAAGGGTGAAAAGTAAGTACTACTATTCAACGGCCCAACGTGCCCCAGAGCCCCAAAAAAATAAGTACTACTATTCGGCTAAGTACTACTATTCAACTAAGTACGTTTATTTGACCCCCCCCTGTAATCGTGTTATTTTTAAAATAAAAACAACGGGTGGTTTGTGCGCGTCACGACAAAATGACACACACACAACACGCCCACACCACGGGATGGCGTTGCAAATAACATAGCGTTCCAAGCAACCACCCCAGCACCCCCCTCCCCCCCTCTGATCTCTCGTATGCTGTGAGTGTGAATAGTCCCGCTATCTTTCTCTCTCTCTCTCTTCCTGAGCATCTCACCCTCATGGATTCACAGCGGAGGAAGAGGGTCAGGGCGTTTTTATTTGCCACCATTTATTGCCGGGTCTCTTCTCCCCCCCCCCCGTCTCTCTGCACCGCCACCAGATCCCGGTACAACTTGCCCTGTCTTTTTCTCAGTAATTCTGCCTTTGTTATTATCTCTCGCGGCTCAGCAAAGGAAGAAGGAAAAAAAATCAAAAAAAAAAGGGAGGGATTGCTGCTTTATCTCTCCACCGCCACCATCATCCCTCGTATAACTTATGTATGCCGGCACCCTTGTGCTCTGTGGTAACACCGCGACAGCCACTCGCCCCCCCCTCCAGTGGAGTGGGCGGGAGCAGAAGAAGAAGAACGAGGAGGAAAGGCGAGCAGAGACGGGGGAGGTTGTCGCTCCTCTGGCTATAATGATCGTAACCTGCGTGCCACCCTCAGGTTTTGTATTTCCCTTTGTCCATTTCCTTATTTTTTTTTGACAAAAGGGGGATCGCCTCTCGATCCCTATCCCCCCTCTCCCTCTCTCCCTCTCTCTCTCTCTCTCTCCGCTCTCCCCACTGAGTGGGTGGATTTTTTTTTTACTAGTTACGAGCGACGAAGCGTAGCGAAGTCGCGAAGTAACGAAGGAAATCGTACGACTGAAGCTTTGGATTAGCACCTCATGCCACTTCACAGGGCCTCAACACAGCCTTGTGCGCTCAACAAAAAGTAGTCCGGAACTGTTCTCCCACAGTTGCTGGACAGGGTGTCTATAATAAAGCGAAAGGAGTACGATTTCACAATAATTGCTGTGCCCGCCCCCCCCGTCTGCACTTGCCGCCCAGGCGAGCCCCTTTGGGGTGGGAGTAGTGGGGCTGATGTTGACCGACCTTACTCAACACAATGAATCTGCAAGGCAAATTTCTCTCTCTCTCTCTCTCTCTCTCTCTCCTCCTTGCACTCACTCTCAAATGCTTGACAGCGTGGCGCTGCTGCTTCTCTGCGGTTCCAGCCACCACAAGCGTCAAAGCAACATGTCATGTGAGCCTCCTTTATTTTTCTTTGTCTCTCTCTGCCAGCCCGAATTTGCTTCAGCCTCTGTGCCGTGGGTCGAAGGAGAAACTCACGACGCCTCCCCCCCACACCCCCCCCTTTGCACCCCTAATGCCTTATTTTTGGATGAAAAATCAACCTAGCCCGACTTTATGTGCGTATCTCTGTTTAGTGTGTGCGCACCCCCGCCCTGCCCTCTGCCACCCACCCACCCACCCACCCCCCCCCTTCGGTGAAGACGTTTCTCTGTGGCGAGCAAACGAGAGTTTCACCCCCTCCTGGCAGATGCGGCAGAAGGAGTCCCCCCCCCCCCCTATTTTTTTTGCCGTTATCCGCGGCCCATTCTCTGTGATTGATTCTGGATATATCCTGCATCGGGCCAAACCCGACCACCCCCCCCCCCCCTCTATATCCCCTCCGGCCCCCTCCCACCCTCTCCACCTCCCGGCAGCTGGGAGTGAATATCGGTAGATCTCAGACGGGGGGGGCTGCCCTGCATTTATGAGTCACATGGGGGGGGGGCAACCGAACACCGCCTCCCCGACCTCCTGGAAGAGATAAAAAATACGGCGTGCAACGGGACAGAACGGGTGGGAATCCTGTGCGGTAGCCTCGCTCTCGCAGTGCCTGGGATTGTCGACATCCAAAAAAAGTACAACGGCACCGCCAGCTGCACAGTGCCACTCTCCTTCTTCAGAGTAAGGCTGGGTGCATACCACTACCTGCATGCAGCAGTGCCGCCCGCGGTGACGGGGGTCACGGCGTATGTATGTGTGTGTGAGGGCGTGTTGCAATCAATTCGCTTCGTGATGGATCCGACGGTGCCAAGACAAAGGGGGAGGGGGGAGTGGATGCATCTTGTGATGTGTTGTTTTTTTTTCCAAATCGCGTGAGCAAAAGTGTCGGTTTGCAAAAAAGAAAATGCTGGGGGTGGGGGGGTGGATGCGATTTTTTAAAAATCGGGACAAGGGGGGCCCTCGCTACGAGTCACTGTGAGTCACGAGTCGTCAGTTTTCAGCCAAACATGGCTGACTTCTCACTTTTTCTCACTCAGTCACACTTGGTAGCGAGGGCCCCCAAGACTCTGATGTTGTACTGTGTGGACAGCATCGCTTCCCTTCGTATCTCTGCACGGTGGACTGCAGGCAACGCTGTTGAAGAGGGGCGTCGGGGTATGCTCTGTTGCGACGCCGAGTGTCAAAAAAAAGATTTCCCGAAACGATTTGAATGATGTGAGCTGTTGTGACGACAGTAGTTCTCTTCTGCCGACCGGAGAAGAGCTTTCCCCCCCCCCTGTCCCCCCCGCCCCTCTGTTCCCCGAAGCGGGAATCAGTACAAAACATCACTTCGGCAGATGCTGTTCCTTTGTTTTTGAGGCACTGCGCGAACGTGAGTCAATTTTGGCCGGACTTGCAAAAGATTGGCCATGCTGCAAGCCGAGAGCAAATCGTCTGACAAACTCTCCCCCCCACCTACCCCCCCCTGCCCCCACCCTATGGTGTATCCCCCTTTTTTTATGTAGCCTCATGCAATGAAGGAGTAAATGGAACACCGGAGAAATGCAGGCCCGATTTGAGTTTACGGCACGCGGTAGTGCCGTAATTTGCAGAGCCACACATCACACCTTCATCACAGGTCGAGGTGTGTGCGCGTTTTTCACCACAACCTCTCCCCTCCCCCCCACACGGTGGCCAGGATTCTGTGGGATATCAAAACGGGATATGCCGGTGGGATATCCCACTTCTCAAAGTGACAGAGATCCCGTGTTTTGGAAAAACCATATCCCGCCGGGTAGGGGGCCATATCCCCCCCCGGGAGATGGGGTCATCTCCCCCCCTTACCCTGGCGGGATATCAAACCGGCGAGGGAGACCTCCCCCGCGGGAGAACCCGCCCCATCTCCCGTTTTGATGTCCCACAGAATCCTGGCCACCGTGCACATTCCCTCACACAACCTGCATAACGAGTGAAGGGTGATCATTCTTGTGCTCCCTTCAAATTCGATTTCACTACCCCCCCCCCCCCCATTCCCCGGGTTGTTGAGCGGCATGTGTCGATAATGTTTCTGTTTTCATTTTCCTCTTCCAGATTTTTTCAACACAAAACCTCCACATTGTTCACCAGGGACATCCCCACACAGCCCACCACATGAAACTAGTCTCTGTTGTGCTGGCTGCGAGCATCTTCGCGACGCTGTGCTACACAGGCGTTCGGCAGGCCCCCGCTGGATACACCTCCTCGCTACGAGCCGCATTCCGCTTCCACAAGAAGCCGCGCCCCGTCCTCCGCGCTGGGGGGTACCGTGCTTCCGCTGAGGACAATGATGACATCCCAGTCGTAGGCAATGACGCATCGGAAAAGCCCCCGACCCCCCTCACCGATGCCGACATACCGGAGCCGGTTGACCCGGTGGCGGTTTATACGGTGGGTGCGGAGGGGCAGGTTGTGACGAATGGGGTCACATTCAATGTTTACAGAGGAGTGGACTGCGCGCACTCCTATGAGCATTACATCCGGCAGATGTCCCTGTTGGGGAGGTTTAACACAACATCCGAGGCAGCTGAGTACGCCCGTGAGGAATGTACGAAAGATCCCATCTGCCACAGCGTGCGGTGCCACATGTTCCTCTGTGCCCATTTCTCCCCCGCATGCGCAACGGAGCCCTTCCAGGGGGCGTTCCCAGAGCAGTCCTTCCTCTGGGTAGCCGCCAGGCGGACCCCCAACCGGAAGCGGCTGAAGGACATCGCCCTGAAATATCTCGAGATGAACAAAGCGACGTTCCCGGAGTACCGCCCCGACCCTTCCCTCAGCCATGTCGCCCTGGAGAACACGCCGAGCCCGTTTGACCGCGGGGAGGCGCTGGAGGCGGAGTGGCGGTTTGACGCGGCCAGCGTGGCCTGGGCGGAGGCGAAGAAGGGGGTCCCGCGTCAGGCGGATGATGTGCCGCATATCACGGTGACTCAATCGGATATCAATTCCTTCCTCCACCATGTCTTGGTCGATCCGTTGAATCGGGTCATCGTGTTTCTGATGCCTAAGGTCGCGTCGTCGGAGCTGCTGAAGCTGTACGACAGGATGGTGGGACATGCCGATTTCGACAGCCTGATGATGACGTCTGCTGTCCACTTCCGCTTCAACGACCCTACTCGGGAGAGGCTGTTGCTCAGCGAATTCAGCACCCTGGAGGCGACACAGCTGCTCAACTCGCCGGATTACCGCAAGCTTGTCTTCTTCCGCGACCCCAAGGAGCGTGCCCTGTCTGCCTACCTCGATAAGTTCCTGGAACTCAACTCCTACGCAGTGCGTGTCTTCCGGAGGAAGCGGAAGGAGATCGACTTCCCCACCTTCCTCGACTACATCTCCGACAAGAAGTTTCTGGCATCCCCCAATGGGACAGGGCCCCTCACCAACCCCCACTGGAGGCAGCAGGCGCTTGTGGCGAACGTCTACAAATTCCTTCCCCTGATGGACTGCATCGGGTGGGGTGACGCGCGGCACACCAAGGAGTGTCTCCGGAAGACCGGGCTCTGGCTGGCCTACGGGAGGTCGGGCTGGAGGCATCCTGCAGGGTTCATGCAGAAGGGCACTTCGACTGACGGGCACGGCACCTCCTCGCGCAAAAGGAAGCCGAAGTACTTCACCTCGGAGGAGATAGTGGCGAAGGCTGATTTGGCGTATCAGCTTGACGCCGAGATTCTGGCGGAGGTCGGCCTGTTCCCGGGGGGCCCCCTGTGCAACGGCAGCACGGCCCTTCTGCGGTATGATAGGTGTGGCGCGAAGCACTGCTGGCCGGCGGGCCCGCGGACCGGACCCCCGCCAGTTCCTGTGGCCTTGCCACCACCTCAGATCTACGCCTTGACGCGACGTGCTGAGAAGCGGGCAGTGTCAAGAAGAGGGTAGAGGAGGAACAGTGGTGTCAGGGGGGGGGGGGGGTCGTGCGTGTGTGCTGCATGTGCCTCGGTGCTGGCCGGTATTGCTCAGAAAATGCAACGTTTGGTGCAGGTGGCGGCTGGGGGAGGGGGTCCGCGGAGGGAATGGGAGGGGGGGGAACTGTGTGTTTTGTTTCTTCGTGAGCTCAACTAAAAAAAGTTGTTGTCCGGAACTGTTCGCCCCCCCGCCCCACAGCTGTGCTGGACAGGGTGGGGGGTGTCGATGTTATAGCGACAGGTGTCCCATTTTGCTGTGATCCACACCAGGCTGTAATGCAATACGTTGCCAAAGAACTGAAAGAACACATGGCGTGTGTGTTGTGTTGTGTTGTGTTGGCAGCGCGATTGTGTGATGTGTATCGTGTGGGGAGCTGTCCGTCTTCCACACCCGCTACCCGTTTGTTTGTGATGTCCGTGCCTGACTTGTTATCGTGTTGCAACACACAGCTGACTTATTTGCTGCGGACTTCTGTTCGATGCCCATCTCGTGAGAGCCCAACATTGCTCTGCATTGGATGTGGATGTGTGTGAGTGTCCCTGCGTTGTGCCGCCCCGCAATTCTTTTGTTTTCTCTCTTCCCCGGTCTCCTGGGGCAAAGGATCTATGCCATATCCTCTTCAGAATTGAACTCAAAAAATATGGAAAAGAAACCGCACACCCACACACACACACACACCACACGCCAGCAGAGGTTTGGGGGGAAAGGAACAAAAAGAAAATCGCGCTGATGCCTCCTTTGAGCTTCCAAGCGAACATAACAGAACGGGCCTCAACCCCCTCTCCGCTGTGCCCCAGACATTCTGGAGGCACGAACCTCCCTCTCGCTAAACGAACCTATGTCATTCCACCACTGGAGATCATGGCACGCGCAAACACACACGGTGACCATCCCACCACTGCACTCCCTCATTGCTTCATTGTTTCTGCTCTCTCATATGGGTTAGGTTGTGCGTGTGGGGAAGGTTGCCTTCGGGTGCCTTAACAAGAGAGCCGAGCAGCTGCCCCCACGGAGCCTGACCCACACCCACACCCCCCTCCGATCTGCATGATCTCACAGTGAGTTGAGGGGGGGGCAGGAACAGGGCTTTTCCTAAATCTGGGGGTCCGGGGGGGCTGGTGACCGAAATCGGATACAAAAAAAACGCGCTACTGAGGCACCTGTTTGGGGGGCTCAAAACTGATCGCATCGCCGCACATGACTGGCGTTATTGCATTATTTGAGCTCCGTGCGGATCGTAGTGGGGTCATTTTGGTGGTGTGCGTGCCAAGTTTCACCCATGAAATGTGGGTCTGGTTCAGGGACTTCTGAAGGGAGGATGTGACTGGGAGGCCAGAAATCAGCCCACCCACACCACCCACCCAGCGGGACCCCACTTACAGGTTTTTCAAAACCCTGTTCCTCTGAATATTTGGGATCTGTGCGGATCGCGGTGGGGTCATTTTGGCCATGGGGTGTCTGTTTGCACCCCTTACTCGGGGTTGCCATGTGGGCTCAGACCCCCGTAGACATGCAGGTCGGAGAGTGCACTGAGGTGCGGAGGAATGCACCACTGAACACAGACACACGGCCCCTCCGGGGCCGTGTGTCTTTGCTTGGTGCATCTTCTCCCTCGCAGGCAGCATCCCCCCAGCCGCTCAGCCCCTCAGCACCCTCCACTCCGGTGAATCCTCACCAGAATTTTTTTTTCCTGCAGTGCAAAAAAAACGCGCTAAACAGAGTGCAAAAAAAACGCGCCAGACAGAGGAAAAATCTGAAATTCAAAATCATGGAATCCGGACCCCTAGTTAGGAATAGCTCTGGGCAGGAAAAAGCCCCGCTTTTTTTTTTGCCATCTTTCGCCACCCCCCTCCTCCTGGCTTTCCCCCTGTGATGAAAAGCGGTATGGCACAAGTTGTCAAACCTGTTGAAATCTGGTGAAGCCTCTTACGCCCGCAACATCAAAAAAAAACCCCCCCCCTTCCTCCTGGCTGTTTCATTTTCGAAGAGGTTTCCTCGCGAAAATCACCCCGCCGGACAGCGGCGCAAAGTGCACGAAGAAGCATTTTGTTTCGAACTGCTCGCCCCTGCCACACCTGGTGCCGGGGGGCAGGGCGTCTGGAACCCTCCCTTGTTGGCGCAGCCGACAACTCATTTTTTTAAAAAAAATCTGGCCTCATCAAGGCAAGGCCCATGATGGTGTTGCTGAAAGGCCCAAGTTTTGCGTAGTTTGTGCGTACATTGTGCATAAGCAATAATGCTACTTTTTTATTCTCTCCAGTGGGAAAAACGCTACCTCCAATACAGAGCCCAGACTGCACCAACACTACCACCGGCCTCGTCCCAGACCTTGTGGTGCCCATTTCCTGATGTAGGGGCCCCCGTCCCAGTACAAAATAAAAAAGTGGCATTACTTGGTGCCCCGATTGACCCCTCTTTCACTACGCACAAACTACGCAATCTGGGGGGGGGGGGTCTCGGTTTTTGGTCCCCCCCCAGTTTTTTTGGTCCCCCTTTCTGTGTGGCTACTGAGACAGGACTGGAGGCACTGCGCTGACCGAGAAAAAAAAATATTGCCAGAACTCACTATATACCGTACGAAAGAACGTACGACATGTGGAGCAGGGACTCCAGAAACACCTGGGCAAGGTTGCCCCATGCCCAGAAACACCTGAGAAGGAAGTGAGTTCCAGGAGCCGCGTAGAACACCCTCGAGATTGTGAATGATGATACGCTCACAGCCTTCAGGGCGATGCGAGGTGCCACCCTGAAGGTGGCCCTTGACATCAAGGAGAGTGTCGACCGAGGGGTCGACGAAAAGCTGAAGAAGGCGCTGCTGGCACGGGACCCCGCGGGGTATACGGAGGTCACCGCCACACAGGCAACCTCCGCTGACAACGTCCAGGAGACGTTATCCGAGGGGATCACAACGGCATTAGAGATCTGTGTCACGGGATCCAGGCACCCACTCTCCCTCGACGGTCTGGGGATTGTTGTTGGGTATGGTGTCGTTCGTTTCCTGCAGCTGCAAAAAAGCGTAGCAACCGTGCTTCCTTCTTCCTTAATGATGCGTTGACGCTTCCACCCGACGAGCTGAAGCTGGCACCGCGCCAAAGGGCACCCCCAAAGAGACCTGCAAAGACTGCGTCGAAACCCGCACCGAAAGCTGCCAGCACCTGAAGAACCTGCAGCACCTGAAGCGCCTGCACCCGCACTGACCCTGGAACAGCAAGAACTCCTTGAGTTTGGGGACCCGGCAAAGAGACAGAGAATGGCTGAGGGGACCAAAAAATGAGACCCCCCCCCCCCAAGGATGCGAAGCCTGTATTTTTTGTGTATTTTTTATGTGTATTTTTTGTGTATTTTTTGTATTTTTTGCGGGCCAAAAAATACAAAAAATACATGCATGGTGGCGTCGTACCGGTTTCGGTCACGTTTATCATGATATTTTTAAAGGTTTTTCATTTTTTACGTGAAGTATGGAAACCTTGATGCCGCTCCAGACCGATCAAATGAAGCTTGATGGGATGGTATCAAGGTTTCGATGTTACTGTTACTACATGGGTCGAATCGTCCATCTAGTGATACTCCACAGAGGCAGTTGCCTGTATGTTGAATAGTATGACGACGTCATGGTATTCAACGTTAAAATTGTTCTCGATACCGTTGCCGCTCCATGCATGAGTATGCATGGAGCGGCACACACGAGCACAAATCACACACACCCACACTGCAGGGGTTCTCATCCTCACACACAACATGCCTGGGCGCAAGGCGCACTGGTCGCAAGTGCACTTCTCCGCAGTGCAGAACAACCTGGCGCGTAAGTGCCAGCACTGTGATGATGTTATAAAGGCAGTGTCTGGCACACGCCTCCAGACGAAGGCACCCACTGAGGTGGTGGAGCGGGCGAAGGAGGCGGGTACCATACTGCCCACCTGGTCGCACCCAAGTGCCTCACACCGGATCTCTCCCCACCCGGTGGTCCACCTGACGGATATGCGCCTCAACTAATCGCGTTGTGAGTAACCTGAACCCGAGAGTGCTGAGTCCCCTACTGGGCCCCCACTAGTGTATTTTTTGGTGTATTTTATGTATTTTATGTGTATTTTATGTACTTTTTGTATTTTTTGTATTTTTTGAGACAGGCTTTGTATTTTGTCATCCCTTTTCACTACGCACAAACTACGCAGGCATGTCGCTAAGCGTCGACCGTCGACCCAGTGATTTTGGGTTTCCCCCCCCATAAAAAAGCGTCGACCCAGCGTCGACCCAGTGGACTGGGTTGACGCTTGGTCGAGGCTTGGAGCGTCGACCTAGTGGAACTGGGTTGCCATTCAAGCCTGGACCAAGCGTCAACCCATTTATTACACTGGGTCGACGCTAACCTAGCGTTGGCCCGGTTACACTGGGTCGACGCTCACCAAGCGTCGACCAAGCGTCAACCCACTTTCACTGGGTCGACGTCGAAGAGAGTATGGTTTTGCAGGAACAGATGCTCACTACCGTGGCCTCCGGCGGCTGGGGGGCTCCGCCCCCCAGACCCCCCTGTGGCGTATGTCTCGTACTCAAGTCATTCGATTCCCACCGGGTCAGGGAATCCACCCACTCCAGTAGCCTCAGGAGGACGCAGCCAACTCACACAGAATCTGTACGCCCACAATGAACAGATGCTCACTACCGTGGCCTCCGGCGGCTGGGGGGCCCTGCCCCCCAGACCCCCCATCTCGCGTGCCCGTCTAGTAACCAAGTCCTTGCGCTTCAACGGCCGTGACATATCAGGGGGCAGCGTCGAAATCATGGTCCCGAAAGCCATTTTTTGGTTTCCTCCGGCACCCGACGGCGCGAGCGGGAGAGGAACCACGGAAGGAACCCAGCGCCTCACACCGTGCCCACCTAGTGGTCCACCGATGGGAAAATTTGGCAACAACACGAGCGCGCGCTTCGCGCGCGCGAGAAAAATTGACCCCTAGTGTTTTCCCCCCTGATCCCCCCCCAAAACAGGAGCGTCAACCCACCAAATCTCCAAAATCGAAAAGTTAGCGACAGGCCTGCAAACTACGCAATATGGGGTCGTCAGGGGCACCATTAATAATTATTATTAAATTATTACGAGGCCATATTGCGTAGTTCGTGCGTACTTGTGCGTAGTTCGTGCGCACATCATGCGAAGCACTTTCAGCAACACCACATGAGGTTATTATTCTGCCCACCCGGTTTTGGGTCTTCTTGCGTTCCAACAAAAAGAGCAACTTTCGGCAGCAATCGGTTTGTTGTCTCATTATTTATTTTTGCTGCCACTACCCGATGGGTACACAGATCGTTTTGGGAAAAAAATACAGCCCACACACAGCCTCCTCATCAGGCTGCGGGAGATGTCTTTGTTCTGTGTGTATATACGGAACATGCGTCACCAAAGCAGCATTTGGAACTGTAGCTCAGAAGTGTGGAGCCTCCCTTCTGAGTTGTGCCGGACTGACACAGTTCGATACAGGGCCGAAGGCCTCCCCCCGTGGACGGGGTGCGGGGTTTTTTTTTAAACTGAACCGGTAAGCTGCTTAGCCACCGCGAACACAGCGCCCTCACATGCTCTCTCCTTCTCTTTTCCTTTTCTTCCCTTCTCATTCAAAATTTTTTTTAACCCTTTCTGTCCGGGGGGTATTTTTTCGATTTTTGGGAAAATTCGCCTTCCCAAGTAAATTGTCTTCCACTCCACCTTTTTCAACATTTTTTTTTATCGGGAACTGCGTTTGCGCAGAACGTTGCATTGTTCCAGTTTTTTTCCCGAATTTTTTTTTTCACATGTGGGCCTCGCCCGAGAAACCAAAAATCGAGGTGCAAAAAATCCAGAAAAAAATTCAGGGCGGTGTGTGACCGCCCAAAAAATCCGGGTTCTATGGCGTTCTCGAACAGTTCTGCTCCAGCGCAGTTCCCGATATAAAAAAATGTTGAAAAAGGTGGAGCGGAAGACAATTTACTTGGGAAGGCAGTGGTTTGCACAAGGCAAATATATCAACAGGTGCAAAAACACCTGTTCTGAGGGACCTGACTGTGAGCCACCCCAGCAACCCCGTTAGCCCGTTGGGCACCTGGATCGAGGTAGAACACCCTTCCCTGCCCCTCTGGGGCCATGGAGGATGTCCGCCCGATGACTGACGGCATCAAATCTCCATCAGAGAATTCCACCATATTTCACTGATGGGTGGCTGGAGGCCGAAATCGGGTGGTGCATCGGCACAGCCCGTTGGGGCGGATATTCGAGATGCAGAGGTCTGAACACTGATTTCCCAGATGACATCTGTCGGAAACCTTTCCCTTATCGAAGGAATCGGGCAAAAAGATGCTCGGGAAAGCTCGATACCTCCCACGCAGGTTCAGGAGGCGGTTTCAAGGGCAAAACCACCGAAAATTCCACCTTGTGGTGCAATTTTGTTACAGAGCCAAGTTGGTCAGAGTTTCGCTTTTCCGACCAACTCTTGTTGCACTTGAAAGATTCGTCCACCCCGTTTCCACCATAAAAAGAAATCTTGAAAAATTCGAAATTCAAATAACTTGCCTGCATAGGCAGAGTGAAAGCCACTGTAGTGGCCATACCTGCCCAAAACCCTCTGATACCCACCCAGCCCCCCCATCTCTCGCGCCTGTGATGGGTCGAAATGTGTTCTGTGGGTCTGCATATCGATGTGTTTTTGCGGAGAATAACTCCAGAGCTTTCCACGATCGGGGGAGTCGAGCGAAATGGGGCACAAGAACACCTGATATGGTTGACTCGTAAATAGGGGCCATGAGGGACTACCCAAACCCGAAAATCTCACCTGAGGGTGCAATTGTCCTCCGGCAGTACGTTGGACGGATCTCCACCTTTCCCATGAACCCTTGCTGCATTTGAAAGGATTGAGCTCCCCCATTTTACCATACAAAAAAATCCTGAAAAATTCGAAGTGCATAATTATTCACTTACGTAAGCAAAGTGCAAAGCCACTGTAGTGGCTTCCCGGACAGAAAGGGTTAAACAAGCAACAAAAAATAGCTGAGGCCAGCGTGCACACCACACCCGCAGGCTGGAGGTCGTTGTGATCAAAAACAGAGCTCCTCGCTGTTAAAGCTTGGGCGCAATAGCGTAGCGTTGCGAAGAGAAATGTTGTTTTTACTAGTTACGAGCGGCGAAGCGTAGCGAAGTCGCGAAGTAACGAAGGAAATCGTATGACTGAAGCTTTTGGATTAGCACCTTCATGCCACGAACTGTTCTCCCACAGTTGCTGGACAGGGTGTCTATAATAAAGCGAACGGAGTACGATTTTTGTGCGTCACATATATCACTGCGTATGCAGGAGGTGCCGGGGAGCTACAGGCGGAGACTGCCCCCGCACCTCACGCAACAAATACATTACAAAGCAATTTCTCTCTCTCTCTCTCTCTCTCTCTCTCTCTCTCTCTCGTATGCTTATAGTGTGAATATCCCCGAAACGAAAATACTCGCACCCCAAGGGTGTCGTCTACTTAACTACGCGGGCCCGCGGCCCGGTAGACTCCCCTTGTTTGAGAGAGGAGCTGCTCTGGTGGGGTGAGGGAAGTGACACAGGAGGAGGAGGAGGCGCAGGCGCCACACGGTCTGTAGCGCCCGGTGACGCGCTACGTGAGGAAGGAGGATTAAGGTAGGCCCGGAAGCCTGTAGGCGCGTGCGGTGACCGCGCACGGGCGGAGGAGGAAGAGGCACCAGAACGGGGCCTTTGGGGAAGGGCTGCGTCAACGGACACGCCGTCGGGAGGGGAGGTAGTAGGAGAAGGTGGGTCCGGATCAGCGGCGCCCACGTCAGCGTCAGCGTCAGCGGTGGGGATCACGTGGTCGACCCTAGGCCTTTGGGCAGGCAGTGCCGGGGTGGAACCGGTATGCGCCTCTAAGGCGGTGCGCTTCAGCTGCGCCACGGCGGGGATGGATGGCCTCACGCCGTCGGGTGAGAGCCTCCTACGAGGCTGCATCAGGTGGCGGTGGGGTGAGCCCGGGGAGCACACGGTATGGGCCAGCCTCTTCAGGATAACTGGAGGGGTGGCGGGCTCGGGAGTAGCGGGACACGGGGTCGCTTCAGGGGAGGGCTGAGGCGCAGGCACACGGGGTGGCGTGGTGGAGGGAAGATCCCCCACGGTAGGCGCAGTCGCCTCTGGGAAGGGCGGGGTTGGCGGCACATGGGGCGGCGGGGTGGGGGCGTCTGCCTCCACAGGCGTCGCAGGGGCGGGAGGGGCGTGGTGGCCCTTCTTGCAGCAAGCGGTGGGGCGTCTGTCATCCAGCTCAGGCAGAGAGGCGCAGACCCCGCAGGGGGGCAGGTCATGGTCGCGGCAGCCGTGGTGGCCACGCTTGCAGCACATGTTGGAGGAGCTGCAGGTGCCGCAGCGGAGCAGCCGGTGCGTGGTGCAGAACTGCACGGGCAGTCCGTCATCCTGGCGGTGGTGGGCCCGGCAGCAGTCTTCCATTCGCAGGGTTCGGTTGTGCCCCGCCGCGTCGCAGTCATGGCACTTGGGCTTGGAGTGGGCCCTGCAGACGTTGCGAGCCAGCACCTCCGAACGGGGGGCATAGCGCTCAGCGCCGCACGGCGCCGACCTCGGGCTGACCGTGTCGAGGGGGTCACGGGTGGGGGCTACGGGAGTAGGGTCCCACTGTTCGCTTCGCGTGTCCCGGTCGGGCACCTCGGCATACGACGGGGTAAGGTCCAGGCCCCACGACTTGCTCGAGGCCCAGTGGATCGCGCGGGGAATCTGCTCGATCAGGATACGGGTGGTGAGCCCGTGGCAGGCAAAGCGGGGGCGTGGTTCAAGACCGCCCCAGACTTCCTTCACCCCCACCGCGCGGAGGCAGTAGACACGCGAGACAAACGCGCCAGGCAGGGGCGCGCGGAGGTTAACTGCTTCACACTGGGAGACAAGGTATTTCAACATCTGCCCCATCATGCGTCCACGCATGTTGAGTGGGGCGGGCTGGGTTCCTGCCGGGGCGCCAGTAGCGATCGGGCAGACGTCGAGCCTGGAGAAGACCTCGAAGTCGATGGCGAGCTCGCAGAAGGAGACGGACCCCTCCCTCGTCCAGGTGAGACGACCGAGCCAGGCCCGCTCTCTCTCTCTCTCTGTGTGTGTCTCCCTCTCGTCACAGCAACCCCTCCGCACACAGCACATCACGACACAACACGACAACACCCTGCCACACGACTTCCCATGGCGGATTCTCTTTCCAGAGTCATATTCTGGCGGCGATCCTGCTGCGAACTTTGATGCCTCTGGTGTGGTGGTGGTGGCCGGTTGTTAGTATTTGCTTCATTCCGCCCGCCCCTCCCTTAGCACAGGTGTGCGCCGTGGGCCCCGCTGATCGAACGCCACAAGTCATTCGAATCCTGTGCTGCCAAGTCGCGTCCAGCATGCCTGTTCAGTGTGTCCACTATCCAGCCATCTGACTGCCGTGTCTCTGACGGTGGTGATCCCATCGAAGAGCAAGGTGTGCGCTCGGTGTCCTCCACAACGATGGGGGTCTTCGCTACGGGGTGGTCGTCAGTGCATTTTGGTGCATTTCCTGTTGAATTGGCTGAAAACTGAAGAAGTTTGTCGAAGTTTGTCAACCAGCAAAGACCCCCTATCACAATATTTTAGTGTGTGTGTGTGATGGGGGGGGGGGGGGGGAGGGGGTCGTGGGTCAGGCTCGTGGGTGGGGAGGGGAAGGGAGGAGAGACGTGTCTGTGGGACCACCCTTTAGATTTCTCCAAAAAAAAGTTGCGTTGCGTATTCTTTGCTTCTCCCGGATTATTTTTGGAACCGAGCCCCGCCTTATTTTGTTTTGGATGTGGGGGAGCAGGCAGAAGAAAAGCGCAAGCCCTGCGTCTTGTCACCCCCTCCCCACGAAGGTCTACATCACGATCGAGCAAAAACGCTCCTGACCCCCCCCCCCTAGGGGGTATCAAATGGGGGTGACAAACACGATTTTTCAAAAAACTGGCGCAGAGGCCCCAAAGCCCCCGTAAACCCTCCAAACCCCCCCAGATCGGTCCGGAAACCCATCGAACCCCACTTTTCCACCATTCCGGGCACCTCAGGTGCCCGAATTGGGGTGCCTAATTTTCGTGCCACCGTTTGGTACCACACAGTGTCACTGAGGGGGGGGTTAGGAAAGGGTACGCACTAATACCACATTTCTGACGGGCTAGAACTCGTCATCAGGCGCCATGTAGGTGGCATCGATCAGGTCTTCGATGAGCTTTGGTTTGATTATGTACTTCCCTCCCTGTCGCACAGGCAGGTCGTGCTCAGCTGCTTTGTCCCGCAGTTCAGCCACAGAGAGCTTGGTGTACTCAGTCCGCAGCTGCTGCTTCATTGTGGTGCGATGTATCCTCAAGTGAACGTCCTCATCTGAGTTCAATTTCCTCTCCTTGTAGGATGAGTACGTCTCTTCGCTCGGCACAAGCGGGACCCCAATCTCAAAGAGTGCCCTGCGGTTGTGTTTTCGCTGCGCAATGCTCGCAATCCTCTCTGGGTTGCAGCCGGGAAGATCCTCACTCAGCAAGCCGACTGTACCATGCGCTCCCTCAATGAAGTCGTTCGAGTGTGGAAGGTCTTTGGCAGCCTCTGGCGGGAGATCCGTGTCATGAGCCACAAAGCGATCAAAAGTCTCGATCATGCGTGCCACTGATCCCCGAAGGCGGCTTGCGCATGTAGAGTCGAAGTGCTCCTGGGCTTGCTGCATGCCAAGGGGGTTGCGCCCTGCCGTCTCAAATATCCACTGTGGAAACTTGCTTTTCACACGCGAAAGAGTCACGAGCCACCCTCGGAGGGTCGGGTAGAGTTTGCGGGCTTCCGTGACATTCATCTCGCCACGCAATTTGCACCCTTTCAGCAGTACATACGTACTCTTGTACCAGGCAAAGCAGACCGCAGCAACCACCAACTCTGGCACAATGTCGTCACACAACAGCACACTGAGTGCGTTGCTTCCCGGAATGTACAGCTCGCGTCGCTCAACAGCCTTGGTCAATACATCCCGGTTGTGGAGCACTGCCGCGCAGGAACGGCATAGCCACCCATATTTGTTTCCCACCTGCCTTCCCAACGTAAACCCCTTTGGAATGCCTCCTTTTGTTGCGAAGAGTGTTGATACCATCTTGATTCCCGTCGATGTGGTGGCGTTCGTGCTTTTAGGACAGCAAGCGGTGTGAAGCGTCTCGATCGCAGCTTGGGTGGTGGTGTTGATATCAACCGATTCAATGGTGTGCTTCCACTTGTGCGACGAGCACCCCGAAGGTATCAACCCTCCAAGGACACAGGCAGCTTTGGCCGTTGATTCGTGATCAGTCAGACACAGTGATGGTTTTTGAAAGCCGGCCTCCGTCGCCGCCAGCAGAACACGCTGGATCTGGGGCACCTTGTCGATGGCACGGCTTCCCTCCCCGACGGAGCTGTCGGCCACGACTTGGAGCACCCTGCCGGTCTCAGGGCTTGCAGCAGAGAACGAGACCTGCGAGTACTTCACCCCTTGCTGCGAGCGCGCACCCGACGAGGTGTCCATGCACGTCTGCACCTGCCCTCCTTTTTCACGAAGCTTCGTCAGGAACCGATCAGTACTCATTGGACCTGCCCACGCATCAGTGCGTTTGACTGTCGCCGCACTGATGTTGCGCCCCTTCCCACGAGTGCCAAGGATGCACTCCAGGATGTCGCTCAGAGCCTCGCCACAGCTCTTCGCGCCGATCCCCCACCCTCGCAGCACTGTCAGCGCCGTTGCCACACCGGCGCTGTAGCCCCCCTCCTTGTTGTAGAGGGAGGTCGGTGTCACAAGACACCGCTGTCGCAAGCGCTTATATTTGGCGTGTAATCGTCTATACGCGCTTGCGGAGTACACTCCCGGACTCGAGGTTTTCGGAGTCGTAGCGTCCTCGGGGTCGCTGTCGCTGTCGCTTTGATTGACACTGCCACTGTCACAGTCGCTGTCGCTGTCGCTGTCTTCATCGGTTGTATTCTCCACTGGCCCCTCACCCGCGCTCGCGCCCTTTGCCATCGGGCGAACTGTGTGATCGCAGTTCACACACCACCGGAACTCTCGTTTCCCTTCGCACTGCACCCGCGTCTTCCGCGCACCGATCCGCGAAAGGGCCTTTAAAAAGGCCTCCTTCGTGGGGGCCCCGCGCGTGCGCCTGAGTATGCGCGCCCGCTGCGCGTTCAAATCGCACCACCGTGCCCCACACAGCTCCACGGGCAGCTGGCCGACGAACTTCCTCGCCGCGGCGATGGCGTTCGCACTCCGAGCAACCGTGCGGCCCATTCTTGTGTTTGTGCGGTATTCACAGCACTCTGCAGATGATTGTGGGTGTCTGTGGTGCGTATCCTTTCCTAACCCCCCCTCAGTGACACTGTGTGGTACCAAACGGTGGCACGAAAATTAGGTACCCCAATTCGGGCACCTGAGGTGCCCGGAATGGTGGAAAAGTGGGGTTCGATGGGTTTCCGGACCGATCTGGGGGGGTTTGGAGGGTTTACGGGGGCTTTGGGGCCTCTGCGCCGGTTTTTTGAAAAATCGTGTTTGTCCACGTAAAAGGGTGGCATTTGACCCCCCCTACCCCCCCCCCCCCTCCTTGTCCCACAGCACACACCACACACGCACGAGCACTCCGCCCCTGGGCTGTCTCTCGACGTGGCAGAAAGTATGGGCAGCATGTTTTGAACTTATTGGAGAACGAGAAGAAATGAACGGAGAACAAGAAGAAACCAGAACAAAAGCAAAAGAGCTGCTTCTGATGCCGGGAGGACGAGCGCACCCCCGCCCCCTATCTCCCCGCCGCACCGCATCATTCCCCTCTTGTCACGCGCTTCCGTATCGTAGCTTGGGGTGAGCGTGCTGGGGCATCGCGGGTGATGTCTCCGAGAGCACACAACATGAGAACGCAGGGTCCATCCACTGAGAATGTGGTCACCACAAAACACACTCACACAGCCTCCCTTCTCAGATACACAAATTGCCTCACTCGCGGGGCAAGCGTGGGTGCGCCTAGAGAGGCAGCTGAGGTTGGGCGGGCGTCGTCGGGGCGGTGGTGGGGTGTGGGGAAGTACACACCGGCACTGAACTACGCCACACGCCGTCCTCCCTGCCCCTACCCTACCCAACCCAACCCCCCACACAGCACACATCTTCGTCTATACATGGGAGTGGGTTATCCCGACCGCGCATAAAATCACAGCCCTCTTTGAAGCCCTGTGTTTAGAAAAAAATCCTTTTTCAACGAGACAATCTGAAGCCCACCGACGATGCCTCCTAAACTTCTCGCTGCCTGCCTGATGTGGTACGTGGCCGCATCCCTCCCCATATTCGGCACCCCCACACAGCCTTTGGGAGCTGACGCTGCCACCGCCACCACCACCGACGAAGCCGAGAAGGGAGCAGCAGCCGCAGCCATCTCAGAGGGGTGTGGGGACAGCAGCAGGGCGGTGCTAGAGGGGGCGGCACGCGCATTCGCAGCATGCGAGGCGGTTGAGTCATCTGCGCTGCTGCTTGCCGCAGTCGCCGTCGCATCGGCAGCCGCCGCCGCCGCCGCAGCCCTCCTCTGGCAGCAGCAGCAGCAGCAGCACCACGCGCTCATCGGGATCGCCTCCTCCTCCGCCACACCCCGCTCTGCCCCCTGCCCCACACCCACACCCCCTGCCCCCGCGCTCTTCGGCCTGACCTCCTTCTCCGCCACGCCCGCCGCGGCAGCGCCGCCGCCGGCACCCCTATTCGCGGTGAGCCGGTCTTTCTCCACAGCAGCGGCAGCGCCGCAGGCCCCACGGGCTGCTCTATTCGGCGTGGCCTGCGCGTCGGCCGCACCGCGCTGCGGTGCTGATCGGGTGGTGGTGGCGGTGGCGGGATCCCCGCCACACTGCTGCCTGCGGCGTGCGGTGCTGCGCGGGGTGCGGGCGCTGCAGCGTGTGTCACGCGAGTGGCTCGGGAGGAGGCACCGCGCTGCGTCTGCCGTGCAGCGCGCGGCGCGCCGCCGCCTCGCTGCGCGGCACGGCGCAGCCTCCTGCATCCAGCGCGCGGTGCGCCGCCAGCGCGCCGCACTCCTCTCGGCACGCCGCTGGGAGGCGGCGACCCTCATCCAACGCCACTTCCACCTCTACTCCGCCCAGCGCGCCGAGAGGACGCGCAGCGCCTACACCATACAGTGCGCCACCCGGCGCTACCTCCACCGCCTCCGCGAGCGCGCTGTGGCCCCTGTGCTGGCCTCAGCAGCTCGGTGGCACGCTGCCCGGACATCATTATCATCATCATCAGCTCTGCCAGCCACACACAGCACCGGGAGCCACCATAGTGTTGGTGGGGAGCAGCAGCAGCAGCAACGCTTCACAGCCCTATCCCCTCCCTGCAGCGGGACTGTGCGCGATGCGAGCGATGCCGCCATGCGGCAGATGCTCCTCGCTGCGGCGGAGGCGCAGGAGGAGGAGGAGGATGGCGATGAAGACGAGGAAGAGGACACCGAGGGGGACAGCGAGTCTGACACCGACTCCGACACGGGGGACTGCGCCACCGCATCCGCCTCCGCTGCGCGCAGCAGCGCCAGCAGCGCCGGGGGTGGCGGGGAGGAGGAGCAGCTGCTGGAGGCGGAGCACGACGATGAAACCGAGGAGGAAGAGGAGGAGGTTGAGGAGGAGGAGGAGAGCGAATCTCATGTCAACTCCGACGCAGCGGGTTGCGCCACCGCATCCGCCTCCGCCTCCGCCGCCCCGTCATCCCTGCTGGGGTCTGCAGCAACCCCGCGTGAGACGCTCCCCCAGGGATCCCCCTCCCCTGCGCAGGCGGTGCGCTTCCGCCGCTACAGCAGGGACAGCAGCGGGGGTGACGGTTCCGACACCGCACCCCGAACGCATGGCATGGCACCGCATGGGGCTGGGGGCGGCGGGATGGGGCGTGCCTACAGCAATGACATCGACACCGACACAGCCACGTCGGGATCGGGAGGGAGCTGCAGCCCCCCGCAGGCGGGTGACAACGACAGCAGCACGGATGGTGCCGCCACATCCCCGCAGAGGGAGGGGAGCAGCCGGAGCGCCACCACCGCCACAGCACCCATGGATCGCGGGTATAGCACAGATCCCGCCCCTGCTGAGATGTCTGACAGAGAGGTGGAGGCGGATGGTGACGCCCCATCCCTGCAGAGGGAGGGGATCAGCCGGAGTGCCACCACCGCCACAGCACCCGTGGGTCGCGGGTTTATCACGGATCCCGCCCCTGCTGAGGTGTCTGACAGAGAGGTGGAGGTGGATGGTGCACCCCATTCCTCCGCTTCGCCGACATCATCTCCTCCGGGGGTCGGGGCGGCGGGTGCTGCCGGCACCGCCGCCACCCCTGTGTCCTCCCCAACGGATTCTGCAACCTTGGCATCGCCCCCCGGTGTCGGGGGAGGAGGGGATGCGACGGGTGGTGGAGTCCGCCCCTCCACCTCCTCCTGCTGCACCTCGTCGTCCTCCCCCTTCTTCGCCTCCCCGACACCGCCGTGCCTCGGGGTGGCGGTGGAGGAGGAGGAGGAGGCTGATGATGAGGAGAGGTGGGTCAGGGGCAGGCGTGGTGGCGGCGGCGGCAGCAGCAGCAGCGGCAGCACAACACCCCCAGGGTGGGACAGCCCCTTGGGGGGCTGCTCGCTGCAGGCGGGAGGGGCGGGTGAGTCGGCGCCAGGTTGCGGCGGGGGCGGCGGGCGTGGTGTGCTGATGGTGGATCTGGAAGGAGATGGGGGTGGTGGTGGTGGAAGCCCGAGCGGCAGCAGCAGCAGCAGCAGCAGCGGCGGCGGCGGGGCCTGCCACCTCAGCCCTGCGGGTGATATGCTGGCGGAGGCGCTGCTGTCAGGCAGAGTGTCAGCCGTGCTGCAGTGCTTGGGTGGTGGAGGTGGCGGTGGCGGTGCTGCACCACCCAGCCCCCACGGCAGCGTGGACTCCCACAGCACCCTACCTCCCCCCGAGCTGCTCCCAGGTGTTGCTGTGCAGCGGGGTGGTGGTGGAGGTGCCGGTGGTGGTGGCGTGGCGGAAAGCCTTGCGGGTCGCCGCAGCGGCTCGATGGGTGGGTGTGTGCCCCACCCATCTTCCGAGGAGGCTCGTCTGCCCGGGTTTTCCCGGCATCTGTGAGAAAATATTTTAAAAAAAAAGTAAAATTGGGCGGGACACAGAACGAAAGGTCTGTGCCTCTCTCTGTAGCCTCGCTCCCCCTACCCTGCTAGGTGATGAAA
This sequence comes from Rhynchopus euleeides, assembly GCA_963210315.1. Lineage (NCBI taxonomy): Eukaryota > Euglenozoa > Diplonemea > Diplonemida > Diplonemidae > Rhynchopus > Rhynchopus euleeides. The sequence continues at coordinate 419,031 of OY723317.1, read as the reverse complement.
TGGGCGTCAATTGGACAGAAGCCGGGTCTGCGCAGTCTCCCTCCCTCCCGCAGTGCCTGCGATTGTCGACATCCAAAAGAATTGTGGGTGGCCCGTGTGGGGGGGGATGAGGAGGAGTGGTGTGATTCCTCCTCTCCACGTGGCGTCTGCATCTGACGAGCTTGCTCTGATTTTGCTTCAGGATTGCAGCATCCGGGCGACACGTTGTCAATCATGAGGAGGAGGAGGAGTGTTGTGATTGCTCCTCTTGTCCCAAAAAGGTTAATCCAGGAAGGGTACCCTCTCGCTGCCAGTTCACAGCTCAGGAGCTTTTCACTCAGCCACATCTGGTTGCGAGGGCCCCCAGAGGATTGCTTTTGGTGGGAGGAGGCCCTCCGTGCGAGCCGTTATTTGAGTGAGGGAAGGGGAGCCCAGTGTGGCCCCGCGGGGGGGAGGGAGGGATGGATGGAAAGGAGATCCTTATGTATAACACGCAGAGAGACAATCTGCAATGGGGTTGTGACGCGGACCCCGGTTCTTGTCGTAGAAAAAGTGGCTGTTTTCTTGACGTCTCTCAACCTTCCCCCCCCCCCCTCTCTCTCTCCAAAAACCCGCGAAGCCCCCATCTCTGTCTCTCTCTCTCTCTCTCCTCCCCAACACTGCTTTAAAAAAAAGGGAGGGGTGGGAGGGGCGATTTGATTTGCATTCACTCTTCTTCTCCACCAAATATCACACACACACACAGGGTGAGTCGGCGCCGAAACCGGTGTCACGTCGTGTTGGGGAATCCTTCGGGAGTGCGATACTGAAGGGGGAGGGGGGGTGCTGCTGCCCGTGCAGGGTGACACCGCCTTAAAAAGTGATCAACACACACACAACACATATCGCCTCCTCCTCCTCCCCCCCGCCCCCCGCCCCCCGCACCCCCCCCCCCTAGGGGGGGTCAAATGCCACCCTTTTACGTGGACAAACACGATTTTTCAAAAAACCGGCGCAGAGGCCCCAAAGCCCCCGTAAACCCTCCAAACCCCCCCCAGATCGGTCCGGAAACCCATCGAACCCCACTTTTCCATCATTCCGGGCACCTCAGGTGCCCGAATTGGGGTACCTAAATTTTGTGCCACCGTTTGGTACCGTACAGTGCCACTGTGTGGGAGGTTGGAAAAGAAAATGCCCCAACACACCACATCTGAGGGTTGCAATGCATGTTGCTTGCCAACCACGTCATCCGGTGGGTGTCAGGCGCTATGTAGGTGGCATTAGCCAGGTCTTCGATGTGTTCTGGCTTGTATATATACCTCCCTGCCACCATGCACCGGGAGGCTGCCTGTAGGTACGGAACAGTCCAGATGGTCGTGTGATTCCTGTGCAGCAGTGCTCCACAACCGGGATGTGTTGACAACGACTGTTGCAACACGAGCTGTACATTCCGGGAACACATGAAGTGCGCTGTCGTGGTACCCATTGTGCCAGAATTGGTAGTTGCTGCGGTCTACTTTGCCTGGCCCAAGAGCACTGGTACTGAACGGTGCAATATGCGTGGCGAGGTGAATACAACGGAAGCGCGCAAAGTCAATACAGCTCTCGGATGGCGGGTGGTGGTGCCACTAGTGTGTGACGTTCGCTCGAGGATACAACGCATCACAATGAATCAGCAACCGTGGACCGAGTACAATACGCTCTCTGTGGCTGGTGTGGGGGACAAAGGCAGTGCCTGTGCCGCAGGCAGGGAGGTATATATACAAGCCAGAACACATCGAAGACCTGGCTAATGCCACCTACATAGCGCCTGACACCCACCGGATGACGTGGTTGGCAAGCAACATGCATTGCAACCCTCAGATGTGGTGTGTTGGGGCATTTTCTTTTCCAACCTCCCACACAGTGGCACTGTACGGTACCAAACGGTGGCACAAAATTTAGGTACCCCAATTCGGGCACCTGAGGTGCCCGGAATGGTGGAAAAGTGGGGTTCGATGGGTTTCCGGACCGATCTGGGGGGGTTTGGAGGGTTTACGGGGGCTTTGGGGCCTCTGCGCCGGTTTTTTGAAAAATCGTGTTTGTCACCCCCATTTGACCCCCCCTACCCCCCCCCCCCCCCCCCCATCCCCTCCCCTCCCACAACGGGATTGTCTATCTGTAGATTTGTTTGCCGTGTCTCTTCTCTCTCTCTCTCTGCCTTACATTAGAGCATATTCATGAGTTCCAACGGGGCTTGGCGGGGTGGGGGGGGGGGGTGGCGGGGTCACACACAGGCTCTTGCAGGCGCAGAGGGGGCGGGGGGGGGGAACGCCACCCCCCCTCCTTTTTTGATTGATTTTACGGCACACAACACGGGGGGTTTACCCGCTCCACCCCCCTGTTGTTGTTGTTGTTGTTGCTGCCCCCCCCCCCCCCCGCGAGCGCGCCGTACTCTGTGATAATTTTATTTTTACTAGTTACGAGCGACGAAGCGTAGCGAAGTCGCGAAGTAACGAAGGAAATCGTACGACTGAAGCTTTGGATTAGCACCTCATGCCACTTCACAGCGCCTCACCTCATGCCACTTCACAGCCTTGAGACAGCAAGTGTGCGCTCAACAATGGGTCGGGAGGCCTACGTGTGGAAGTCTGCGGCGTGGAGGCCGCAGTCCGCGCCCCGCAACCCACCAGCCCGCGGGCGAAAATCGCATTGTCTTTTCCATATCAGTCCCAGTAAATGGTGGACCGTAAAAAAGATGGAACGTTTGGCCTTTTTTTGGGAACTTGGAACATTTTTACGGTCCACCCTTTTTCCGTTTACGGTAATACTATTCGCCCCCCTGTAACAGCCTTATCTTTTTTACCACAACAGGGAACCTGTCAGTGTCAAAAAGATAGTAGGCAGCGCTTGTCCTCATCAGGCTGCGGAGTTGCTTTTGTTTTGCCCGGATTTGGCGCACAAACAAAAGTTTAGCGTGAGCCAACATAGGAATGATCCTCGCCTGTACCGATCCCCCAGTGTGCAACACGAGGGGGGCGACCCCGGAGCACGACAACAGCAAAAGACAGCCTCGAACGGAACACACGGTACTTGTCGCTAAAAAAACAGGAAACAAGAGCCTGCTATCCTTCCTTCTTATGATTCACCCGGTTGCAACCCAGTTTCTGTCACTTTGGAGGATGCCCGATCATCCTGGATTTTGGAAAGAACTTGGAAGGACCCGAAAAAGTGGCCCCTCACGGGGGGGTTGCGAGAGGCACGGAAGGTGTGCTCAACAAAAAGTAGTCCGGAACTGTTCTCCCACAGTTGCTGGACAGTGTCTGTAATAAAGCAAAAGGAGGAGTCTCATTCCCGTTTGCTATTTATTCACACAAGACAGATAAGGCAAACAAGACAGAACCTTTGATGCCCCTGAATGCCCCCTTGTTCACGACGCACAAAGTGCGCATTGGGTTGTCATTGGTATTGAGTGAGGCGCCACCAGGAACACGTATACGGTGTAAAGGAGTGATTACGTATCGAGTACAACCACCCTGTCGTGTTTGAGCGATACTGTGTTGCGGTCCAACCACCAGGCCACTGACAGACAACTGCTACACACCCTCCAATTATTGTGCATTGATCCGCCTTGTGCAGCATAGCTGGTGTGGTGCCTACAAAAAGCACTAACACATACAACATTGCAAGAAGGTGCTGGGAGACTTGCTTTTCCATTTGCCGCCCCCAGGGCTCGCAGCTTGCTTTGCTGCACATCAGAGGGTGTCAGGCCAAACGTACAACAGGGCCCGTCACTCACAGCTACAACTGCAGTACGCGCCACACCGACCAGTGTGCCTGTTGCGGAGGGTGTGGTGTGCAGTCCCCCCAGCCCCCTCGCCCCAACCCTCACCCAGGCAGCTTCGCATCCTGTCGTGCTCTGCTCGGTAGCAACTGCCACACACACACGCCACGTCAGATACACTCATTCGATACACTGATACACAACAGCATCAGCAGGCAAGATGGGTTGCCAGTTCAACATCCCGATCTTTGCGATGATCCTGACGGCGACATTGGTGAGCACTGCGGCGTCGATGGGCGGCGGGCTGATCCTCTACTTCCAAGGGCTCGAGTCGCTGGAGGACTCCATGTCGGATACAAGCGCGGGGGAGCTGCGGTCTCTGCGTGAAGCCATCCAGAGTAAGCTCACGAACGTTGAGGTAGGAATCGATTCGCTGCGCCGGTTTGTCTTCTCCATCGAATGCCTCAAGCCGGGCTCGCTGTCCTATGAGTGGTCAGATGCGATCCGGTCTTACGCATTCGCACAGGTGGCAGGTTCTAAGAGGGCCCTGTTCGCAATCGGGATGTACGTGAAGCCTGTTGACTGGACAGTCAACAACGGGATTGCAGTGTTGTCGTACGAGGAGTCTCCGGGAAAGACGAAGACGGGTAAGGGCGCCATGATTTTCGGAGAGTTCCACGAACAACTGCCCAAGAACCACACCATACTGACGCCTGATGGCCAGCTGGAGAACATACTGGCACCCGTGGGTCTTCTGGATCCCAAGACGGGGTACAAGATCCATAGATGTACCGCCCTTGGAAAAAAAAGGGGGGAAAGGGCGGGAAAAAAATCGGTCAAAAATGGCGTTTCGCCCGTGAAACTTTTCCTTAGCCCCTGAAACGCCCTTGAAACGCCCCTGGAAAAAAAAAGGGCGTTTCAGGGGCTCCTGAAGGGCTCCTGAGGGGCGCCTCAGGGGCGTTTCAGGGGCTCCTCAGGGGCGCCTCAGCCAAAAAAAAACACAAGTCGTAGGGGGGCCCAACACCCCATATTCCCCCTTGTAGGACCAAAAAGTGCACGAAAGGGGTTAAAACGGCGTAATTCGTTGATTTTTTGCATTTCCCTGCATTTCCCAGCCAAAAATCGATTTTTGGCTGGGCGAGGACAATGCGAAAATCGCGAAAAATGTGAAAAAATCGGATTTTTCACAGAGGCTCAAAAACGTGTTTCTGGGTGCAAAATAGGCCCAGAAACAGGTTTCTCGACGTTTTTGGGTGACTTTTCGGTGGTGTCGTCTTTTTGCGGCCAAAATTTATCGATTTCCTAAGGATTCTGCATCTGTGAGTAATGAGAGCCGGAAAGGCAGAAGACGCCTTGGCGGCCGTACTCAGAACCTCCACTGAACAGCCCATTCCCCTGACCCCAGCCCTGGCCCCGCCCTCTGCCCCCACCCCCATGCAAGCTCATGCACCCATCGCATTGCTGCCTTGTTGCCTTGATTTTCGCTGCTTTTCTTTTTCAGAATTGTAAAATAAACATTCAAGACGGAGTGCTTTTTTGCCGAAAGTTTAGGTGACCCGATGATGGGGATGCAGCACCCCGAGGGTCTTACCTACCGGGCGGTTGGGGGGCGGTGGGGCAGGGCAACTTTGGGTGCAGATTTACGTACACAAAGCGGCGTGAGACTGTGCATGTCAGCGGCCTTGCGTGGTGGCCCCCCTAGGTGACTATGTTCGGATGTCTGGGAATGGAATGAAAACCCCCATATGGCTGCCTGCGCCCTTGTGGAATTAGAGGTGGTCGGGAATCGGTCGGAAACCAGTACTCCTGCTGGCGCTCGTCGTGTGTGTGGAGCATCTGTAGACGCCCGGCAACTCAGCCATCTTGCCCCCGCGCAAGCTCTGCCTGGCCGTGGAAGAGGATGACACACGGTCTGAATCTGGACTCTCTCTCGTGGTGGCACCGAATAACTGTGACTCTAGGTGACTCCACATAAACACACTCCCACTGGTCTGTGGCAAAGGGAGAATGACTACATGCCTTGAGAGAGAGACCTCCGGCCTGAAAGGACAAGCATGAAAAGCCGGAATAGATCAGATAGAGTACAGACTCAGGTGCACGAACCGATCCTTCGGCAGCTACCTGCTTGGTTTGCTGGTGTATGGTTGAGCGCTGCTTGTGTACGTAAATTTTGCTTATATGAACACTCCGCCTTCACCGAAGGTGAAGAAACCCAATTCCCAACACGAGCGGTGTGGCACCCCCTTGGTGTCGCGTCCCTTTGGACATCGACCCCAGAGGTAACCCGCAGGTTGTTGTTTCTTCAAAGAAACACGTCGATTCTGTCCCCCACAGCACAGTACTTGCTGCTTGCCCACGATTTCCACATTTTAAAAATTCGAACCAAATGAAGGTGGTCCAACACTTAGCACGTCCTTGCCGCTGTCGGAGGCCGTCGAGGTGACCCGGAAAAGAAGGACCGCCCGCCCGTTGAGCACTTTCCACGTCGTTTGAGGTGTGGAAGCTCGAGTGATGCCTGCTCGTTGTTACCGGTCCACGTCATTTCAGGTCGATCCGTCGAAGTCCACCAGTCCCGTGCGCCGCGGTACCGTCCGGTCATATCCACTTCGGCGGTCAGACGCGCGTCCTCCGCCCATAGCACCACCCCTCGCATCCCCGCTCCGCCTTGTGTTCCTACCACGCGGATAGCCGAAGTGGTGCTGATGCTGCCCTCCGGTGAGCAGCGTGTCCTGCAATTTCCTTCGTTCGCGTATGCAATCACAATTACACGGGGTTGTAATTAAATTCACCATCGGACAGGACACGGCACAGAACTATGCCGCCGGCGGGCAAGAGAACCTCGAGCAGCCAGGGGCAGCGACCAGCCAATTCCCGCGATAATAAGCGTGCGAGATCGACAGTCGTTGCGAGTGCTCCCGCGGCTTCGACAGCACCAAAACCTGCGGAACCGACAACGCCGACTGCGACGAAGGCAGCAGCCAAGAAGCCCGGTCAGAAGCCAGCAGGGAAGAAGGCCACGTCGGTGGCTGTCCCGGCGCGCCAGCTGTCGCAAGAGCTAGAGAAGAGCCCTGCGAAGAATACGCGGTCGCATAAGGCGAATGTGACCCCGGCCTTCGTGTGGAAGGAGCACCGCGCCGCCCTGGAGAAGATGGGGTACACCCTCTGCACAGTGCGGGAAATCACCGCAAAGCCGATGCGCGACATCCTGATCGCAGCAGGCTATGATCCTGCGGACAAGATCATTTTTGACACTTGGTGCGAGAAGGTATGGTCCTTGATTGCCTTGTTTGTCACGTCCTTCCCATTCTGGCAGATGCGTGAAGTCGTGCACATGGACGCCCTCTCGGCGCACGCCAGGACGGCCCGCCACCAGGGATGCAAGCCTGCGGAGAAGAAGGATGATGACGCCTGCAGGCGTCATGATGATGGTGCTGACAGCACCGATGCCGAGGCCAACGACGTCCCGAGTGTCCCGACGAAAGTCCCGAGTGTCACGTCAGCGGGGGGCTCTTCTCTGCAGGCCATGAAGAAGGATTTTGCCGCTGCATGTGCGTACGGTGGCCTCACAGACACCCAGGCATCCTGGATGGCGGTGTTTATCCGTCGTCATATCCTCGAGACCTTCCCGAAATGCAAGCGCATCAGTGCATCATTCGCGCAGGTTCTCAAGGAGGACCTGGCATTCGTGGATGCTGTTGTCAAACGCTCCACAGGGGTGGCTATCGACGGCACCTCCGTCCGCAACCAGATTGTCGGGGTGCGGGCCGTCACTTCGGATGTGTGGGTGGATACGTTCTGGCTGGAGGATGGTACCACCATCACCTCCGGGGCGATGCACGATATCCTTGCCCGTGTCGCAGAGAAGTTCCCTTCTGCCCGGTATGTTCTCCTGGATCGGGCGTCATACAACGTCGCCGGAGTAAAGGGCTTGACAGAGAAGCTCGAGGTTGTCTGGTGCGTTGGGCACTGCCTGCACAACGCCGTCAGGTGTTTCTTGCAGACCATGCCCGCTGCCTACAACATACTGCTCCTCACTAAGCAGATGATGTTCAAGGCAACAACTCGTGCGGAGAGGTACCTCAGCTTCCAGAAGAAGCTCCTGCAGGCCCCGTCTGCGGCGCCTCATGACCTCTTGAGAAAGAAGATGCTGAGCCTGCGGGATGCGCATGTCTACCAGCTGTTCACTACGAAGAAGGCAGCAGATACTCTGGAGGAGTACCGGGCGGAACTGAGGACACACAACATACCCGATGACATCATCACGCTGTCGACCATCCAGGACGTCATCGACCATCTCGGTGTGGAGGTTGTCGAAAAGGTCAACGCCGAAAACCTCGTGAACTCGGGCGGCACTCGGTACACCTCGTCGTATCGTCACGTCCTTCACGTGTCGGAGAGACAGGCAGCCATCATGGGCTTTGTGGCAGAGGAGTGCGCCACCTTCAAGAGCAAGGCCTGCGAGTCTGCCAGAAAATTACTGGTGCTCTTCAACGGCCCTCGGGAGGCTGTTGACCAGGCGTGGTGCGACATCCGTTTGATGGAGGCTGCATTGCGGCCCGTGGCATCGGCAAGCGACCGTCTCTGCGACACCTCACGCAAGAGCCCCCAAATCGAGTCGATAAAGTCGATATTCGACGGGTTGGTTCGTTCTCTGAACGATCCTGAACAGGTCGCTGATGATCTTAGATCGCACACCTGTACAATGCCCCTGTTGGCTGGCTCTTCAACATGCCAGACCCACGCCTCCCCCAAGATGACCCCAGCCAGTACGACCGTATAGGCCCTCGCGATTTCACGGATCCCCCTGCGGCTAATTCTGTGATGTCCTATTGGACACGCCCTACACAGTGGGTGTCCTCACAGGGCGTGAGGTACTTTGTCACTTACCTGCGTGCGATCTACATGCCCCCGCCGTTCCCACACCCGCTGCACAGGTTTAAGACTGTGTGCCTGACGCTGGGTATCGACTTTGCAACATTCCAGCCGCCGTTCGATGATTACAAACAGGCACACCCCGACACCGTGGTGCTGATGGCCGACAGGCAGACGGGCATTGTGCAAGCCTCCACCATCCTCCCGATGGTCCCCGACTGGTGCCAGGTGGGTGGGGGCATCGGTGACTTCATTTCAGAGAGCTGTGCACTCAGGCTCACCAACCTGTCGCAGGCTGTGCAGAGCGGGTTCCGGAAGAGTGGGGAGGAGCCGTTCGGCAGTTTCATAAAGGCAGAGCTGGACGGGGAGGACTACTTCATCCGGCGTGTGGATTTGGGTTTCCAGAACCTCGAGTTGGTGTGGATGCGCCCCACGTCGTCTGTGCAGGGCAAGGTGCAGGAGGCGCTGATGCTGCTGATCCTCTTCACGGCTCTGGTGCTTTGCTTCGACGTCACCATCATGGTGATGGAGGTGATCTTCATCGCGATGCCGATGCGGCAGCTGTCGTCGGCCATCATGTCTGTCGGGGACATGGAGACGGAGGCAGCCAGAGGGGCGGTGGAGCGGTACGAGACACGCTGTGCAATGCTGTCAGAGATGCGGGCCTTGACAGCCGGGATGATGAAGACCGTGCTGCGTCTGGAGCAGTTCAGGACATTCATCCCCGATGCGTTGGTGGGGGTTGTCGACGACGACACCGAGTCCTCAGAGGCACCCTCTGTGCGTACCCTCTCCGCCAGCCGTACCACTCGGTCTGAAGCGGCCAGCACATCTGTGGTATCTCGCTCCACACAGCAGGCTGCAGCTGCCCGTCAGTCTCTGGACCTGCGCATCCAGAGCAAGGGTGTGGGTCTGCTGTACGTCAATGCGGTGAACTGGTGGCAAGAGAGCGGCGGAAACGACGACAAGGGCCGTCAGTTGCTGGATCGGCACACAACCCTTGCGACAGCTGTGCTGGGGGTCGTGGCTTCGAACAACGGGACATTGGACAGCTTCTCTGGCGACCGTTTCCTTGTGGGGTGGAACACAGCAAAGACCAAGGGTGACTACGCTGTGTGCGCTGCCGACACCGCATGTGCGCTGCAGGGTACTGTCACAGGCGCGAGACTGTCGTGTGCTGTGGTTTCCGGGCGTGCTTGGGTCGGCAACACAGGGACGCAGACGGTGCGCCGCTTCTCCGTGATGGCCCCTCTGGTGCCGTGGGCCGTGGAGCTGGAGGCATTTGCAAAGTGGCGCAACTACACGTGTGTCACGGACGACGCAACTGCAACCCGTCTGGAGCATTCCTATGCCTGCCAGGTTGTGGACGCACTCGTCTGCCACAAGAAGAAGGCCGTCATTGCTGTGCTGAAGCTGTCGGGCCCGATCGAGGTTGATGTTGGAGAGTGGATGTACCAAATTGAGGAGTCGGAGAAGAAGAACGGGGGTATGGCGCTGCTCAACGACGTCGCACGCTCTATCATACGCAGCAACTGGGATGCAGCAAGCAAGTTAGCCGCCGGTAACGAGTCTATTTTGGCAGACCTGCCTGAGTCATTCGCGCAGAGCCTGGATGATCAGGTGTTTGTGCCTGCCGACCGCTGTTACGCGCGCAACTCTGCCGATGAGTCGATCAAGAAGTACAAGATTATTTCCGCTGCACCATCCCAGAACCGCCCCACAGCTGCCAAGTGAGCACTGGCCTCTGTGCTGCCTCCAAGCCATTACCACACGACGCTGTGGTCAGGGTCTTGAAATCAGCTGAAGTTTCAGCTGTTGGGACGATGTGTAGTTGTTATTGGCCTCTCAAGAGCCATTTCTTACCATGATGTGATTTTGCCACTTGCGTGCAGCATTCAGCAGTCCGGCTTAGCTGGCGGTTGCCTCACGTTGTTGCTTCAGATTCATACAGGCTCCTCTGCGCTGCGACCCCCTGTGTAGTGCGAATATCTGCTCCTGCTCCTTCCTGCTCCCTCCCTCTCTCCCCCTCTTCACCGTAATCGCTAAGCGATGCGAAGAGAACTTGTGTTGTGCGTCACAACAAGCACACATACACCGCGCACCTGTGTGTCCCCGAAGCTGTGCGCGAAGGGGGCAGACCAGTGCATGCGCCCAGGAATAGGGCCTTTTGCATTACCTATGGTGTCCCGAGGGAATGTCACACCTTGGCGACCAGTCTCCAACGCCCAGGTCACCGAGAGAAGGCCGCCGGATTCGCCGGTCTAGCCCTCTGGGGGACTTCCTCTCGGGGCACCCTGGGTTGTACATTTCTTTGGCACCCCCAGAAAGAGGCTTCGCGTCTTGAGGCCTCAGGTGGAGGTCGTGTGAGATTGGTTTCCTGTCTTCTGTTGGGAATGCTGTCCGTCTGACCTCTTGCCTTCCGGTAAGGGTGGAAGGGGAAGTGCCCAACCGCCACTCAGCGCCATTCATCAGGCCGTTTGCGTCGCTTCCCTGGCTGAGTGATCTCTGCCCCGTACTCAGTGTGCCCCGCACAGGTTCGTGGGCATCTTTGAAAAAAGAGAGATCGTCAGGCAGGGGTGCGTTGAAGACGAACGAGAAGAACCAGCATACAGGTCGTGGAGAACTGGCGCCAGAGTCGCAGGCAAATGCCCCTGCTGGTGTGCGTTGCAGAGTGAATTGTGTACAAACATCGTAGTTCATGCGTAGTTGTGCGAAAAGGGAGGGCCCGTATAATTTCACCCCCAAATAATCCCGTCGATTCCCAGGGCTTTCCCTTTTTCTGGGGGTCTGGGCAAATTTCCAAAAACGGGTGCAAAAAAAGGGGGGGAAATGTAGTGCGGCGGTGAGGAGCCTGTGCAGTTGCCTGCCCCTCCCCGCCCTGCCCTGCCATGTGTGCACTGCCGTGTGGCGTCTTGTGGACCTGCCGGACACCGCCATGCGCGCACACCCCGCCACAGCAATCTACACAAGATGGACGGTTTCCAGATGGAGCGGACGCGGCGGAAGATCGGAGAGGCGCTGGTGCAGGTGCGGAAGGTGCTGGACCAGTCGCGAGACCCGCAGGCAGCGGCAGACGTTGCGCACGAGTACGGAGACAAGTACCTGCTGGCGGAGGTGCTGACGGGGGCGGCGAGCGCGTCGCTGCTGTCGTCGCTGGAGCTGCTGGGGCTGGATGCGGCGGGGCTGGCACAGGTTGTGGAGTGGGCGAAGGAGCGGACGGTGACGCTGGTGCTGGAGGCGACGGAGACGTGCGAGTTCGAGACGAGCAAGAAGCGGGAGACAGAGTCGGCGACGAAGCACGTGACGGAGGTGTCGCGGGTTGTGGGGGGGAAGACGACGTACACAGACAAGGTGGTGACGGTTGTGACGGAGTACTTCTGGCGCTTCGGGGTGCGGTACGAGGTGAGCGCGTACGCCGGGGTGCGGGGCGGGGACCGGGTGGTGCTGTGCGGGCGTGAGGGGGGCGCACGCCTGGTGACGCTGTCGGAGCAGGCGCCGCACCCGAAGACCAGCGTGAAGCCGGCGGTGGAGTGCGACGCGACGTGGCTGCTGCGGCGTGTGGCGGGGCCTGGGGCCGTGCGGTTCGAGATCGACCGGAGCCACGCAAAGTGCCACACGCCGTCGCGGAACAAGGACGTGGCGGATGCGCTGGAGAGCTGTGCGGGGGTGCGGCTCTGGGCGGAGGCTGTGGGGCAGTACTTTGCGCAGCACCTGTTCTGCGTGGAGGGTGCGGGGGCCGGCGGCAGCCACGACCCCGGGAAGCTGGACCTGTCGGGTGTGCATGCGACGGGGGTGTTCGACCCGATCGTGCCGCTGCTGGAGGCGCGCGATGACGGGTGCCCTGGGGAGGCTATCGAGCTGGGCAAGGGGGAGGCACAGCCACAGGCACAGGCACACCAGGGTGCATTCACCCTGCACACCGGCGCAGCATACGAGACAGCAAAGGCAACGACAGCGGTGCTGCGGCCGGCAGACATGGCCGCACTGCTGACAGCAGAGCGTGCCAGCCTGGAGGAGCGGCTGGAGCGCAACGTGCAGCTGCTGGGACGCGGGACGGGGCTGGTGACAGCGGCCGAGGCGCGTGTGGTGGTGCTGGCGGGGCACCTGGCGGCCGTGGCTGTGTCGCACGAGGAGGGGATCGACTTCGTGGAGGGGATGCTGCGGGAGCAGGTCGTGAAGGCGGTGGGGAAGGAGGTGACGTCGGCCGACTTTGCGGAGTACATGCGCTTCCACTACCGCAAGGTGCTGCGGGCGGAGTACCAGCCGCAGGGGCTGTGCCGTGCCGTGCGGCGTGTGGGGCACGACCCCGAGGGAACGGTGTCGGTGGAGGAGCAGCAGCCTGGGTCCTCTGTGGTGGCCCCCGTGCTGGCGCTGACACGTGCGGTGCCGGCGCCACCCGGCGGGTTCCGGTTTGCGCTGAACGCGTCTGCAGAGGTGCGCTTTGGCGGGACGGGGCAGGGGCAGGGGCAGGCACACGTGCACTCGTACCTGGGGCACAGGTTCTCCATAGAGCCGCTGCCCGACCTGCACCTGCAGGCACGCGCACGCCAGTTCAGCGGGTTCGTGATGCTGCTGGGGACAGTCGGGGGGCGCGACCTGTTCCTCCCGAAGCACGCGATGCTGGTGCGCGACAAGGACGACTTCCGCATCCCGCTGGAGCTGGACGAGATCCCGACTGCGAAGGAGTTCCGCGACGCCATCGAGTCGCTGTCGCCCGAGCAGCGCCGCTTCGCCCAGGCGTACCGGTCCATGCAGCTAGAGGCGACGCTGTTCGCGGTGTGCGTGGTGCAGGTCAAGCCGCAGCTGGAGCGGGTGCTGAACCTGCCGCAGGGCAGCCTGACGAAGGAGATCAAGCTGACGCAGGACCTGCTGGACCTCTTCGTGACGTACCAGATCCCGAGCGACCTGCTGTCGTACCAGAATGACGACGCCCCGGTGCTGGTGGGGGCGGATGGGGCCGACGGCGACGGCGTGCCTGTGTGCGACAAGGTGGCACAGGTGCGGGAACACGTGAAGGCCATGGCGGACATGATCCAGAAGAGCAAGGAGGCGGAGCTGGAGGAGGCACGCTTGAAGTACGAGATGGAGAAGGCGCGCTTGCAGGCAGAGGCTGAGGAAGCGGCGCGGGTAGAGGCACAGGCACAGGCACGGCGAAGGTCCCGACGGAGTACGGGCGGTGGGGGTGGAGGTGGAGGGATGATGAAGATGAAGAAGAAGAGCAGGAGTATGGACAGGTGCGCGATGCAGTTGGAGGATCGCATGGAAATGATCATGGACGAGTGCGGCAGTGCAATGCCAGAGGTGGAAGCTGCAGGGTGCGACGTCAATGAACGTGGTAACGACAACAACGGCGACATCCCCGACACCGATCCCAACGACAACACCGCCCAAAACGAGGGCAACGACAACGACAACAGCAAAGACAAAGACACCGGCAGGGAGAGTGCGGGCAGCAGTGGCGTGTCGGAGGACATCAGCCGGCTGCCGCAGGTGATTGAGGCACGCTTCGATGCATTCGACTCCGCCAGCACCGTGCGCCCCACCATCGTGAAGGCCGGGCCGCGCTGGACGAAGCGCTCTCAGCAGGGCCTGCTGCGTCCACCGACACAGAGCGACGTGTGTGCCACTGAGCAGAAGCACGAGAAGGACAAGGCGTTCGACCTGCTGGACTCGCTGACACGCAGCGGGGTGCTTCCGCTGGAGAGCGCAGAGCTGCATGTGTTTGTGGCGGCAACACACTGCTTCGACAAGACGCTGCTGGAGACAGTGGTGCAGGACAACGTGAACCCCATCGAGCACGTGGAGCGGTCTGCACTGATCATGGCGTCTGCGCTGCACGGGGTGGACCCGGCAGCGCTGGTCAAGCCAGACCAGGCACAGCGGCTGAGGGAGTTCGCACCGCAGCTGTTCATCCAGTAGCGCCGCCCTGCTGCGATGCCGCGAAGGCAGGCAGGGGGACCACCGAGAGGCAGCGATGTTCACACCATTAGCCAGCTTGGCGCCACACCCTCGAGGCTGCCGCCTTGCCAACACATAGAGAGCTGCAGGGAGGCCGTGCCACAGCAGAGACATGCAACTCACTAACCATGCATGGCTCCTGCAGCAACCAACCAACCAACCAACGTGGAAGCGCCAGCTACCTTGCCTCACGCCTGCACACGGCTGCCCGGCACGACCTAGCCTGGTGCCTGCACAGCCACATGGCCGCCTGCCACAAGATGCACTTCAGCCCATCACTCGCCGCATGGCTTTCTACTGCACAGACGAACCGCTAAGGCAGGGCAACGCGGTCCCTCACCTCGCAGGAATCGAATGCACAGAAGCAGCGACGTGTGCGGCAGCAGTGCGGCACACTTGCAGCAGGCAAGGCGGACCCTAGCCCCCGCCTTGGTGCCACAGCCGTGCGGCAGTGGGAGGGGAAGGGCGGCAGTAAATCGAGAAGCAATCCGTGTGTGCGGCAGTGTGGCAGACCCTCGCTCCCCCCCCCCCCCCTCTCACGCCGTTGCTCTTCTCGCGAGCTGGCCCTATCGTGAGGCAGCTCTGTGGGCCACATCTTTGCGTGTCTTGTCTTGTCTCTTGGCTTGCTTCCCTCCCCGACACCACCACCACCCCGCCATCACACAGGCACGCCACCACCACTGGGGTGCTGCGCCCCGACCACCACCACCTCCTCTTGAGCCTGCCTGCCCCCGCCTGTAGGTGATGGTGCTTACAAACCTGGGGCGGAACCCGAGCGATTCGGCGGGTTCCCATGTGAGGAAGCTTGCCGCACGGCACATCCTCGACGATGACGATGATTACGTCCCGATCCACTGGATGGGCTCCAACAGGGTCCAGATGACCATGGTGCGGCGCAACTCTCTGCAGCGCATGAAGGGGCCGCAGCAGAGCAACCGGGCGCAGCAGCGCAAGCAGGTGGCGGATGCCAAGAGCGCGAAGCAGGCGAACTGGCGCCGCCTCCTCCGCCAGAGCGAGAAGCTGGTTGACGACGGATCTGACAGGATGGGCCCCATCACGCCGGACCCGATGAGCGACGTCGGGTCCAGGTCCCGGCTGCTGTCTGGGCTGCAGCCGCCCCGCCTGCACAGGCTTGACGCGCGCATCTCGGAGCACGAGAGGGCCGAGGCGAGCCCTGCCCGCATCCCTGATGTGCGTGAGGAGTCGAGCAGCAGCAGCTGCGACAGCGACGACTCGGAGCAAGTCCGTGCGAGGGAGGCCCGGCAGGAGAGCCGGAAGCGCAGGTCGAAGGTTGCGACGCGGGATGGGCAGCAGCTCGAGCGGCACCAGTCAGCCGCGGCGGCGCTGATCACGACTCTGTATAAGGGCGGGGAGGGTGGCGGGGACCGGCGAGCGATGTGCCCGTTCTCGGGGCAGATGGCGCACCTCGACACCCTGCAGGATCATATGGAGGAGTGGCGGTCGCTCATGCGTGCGGAGCTGACCTCGCTGCAGCACGACGCGACGCATGGGCCCAGGGTTGGTCTGTTTGTGGTCCCCACGGTTCCGCACGATGTGCCGTCGGCAGGTGTGTTCTCGCTGCAGCCCCCTTGTTCACACACTCGGTGTTGTTTTTGTTCTGCCTTGCTCATACTGCAAACACGCTGCTAAAAAAGAAACACGCTGTGCATGATGTACTGCTCTCAACGCCAATCCCACCCCACCTGCCCACAGAGGCGACGCCCGAGGAGCTGAAGCAGTGGAGCGACCTGTCCCTGACCCTCTACAAGTCTGGCTACGTGATGGTGAAGCCGGAGAACCGGAAGTACCACTGGACAGAGTATGGCATCCCCCCCGCCCACACACACACACACAGTGTATATCTCGCTTGAGTGAAGCTCCTCTCAGAGATTAAACTTGAACTTTCATCAGCTGATTTAGGGTTGTGTGATATGAGGGTTCCATCCAACAAAGATATCAAGGCGTCACGTCAAGTCCTGCCAAGCCTCTGCTTTTCCTGTTTCTTCTTGCTCCGCTCCTTCGGAGTCGGCACCGGGCGAACTCTGTGTTAGTTTGTTGTTGTCTCTTCCCCTCTATGGTGTACACACTCCTTTTGTTCGCCTGCAGGCTGAGGAAGGTGCTGGAGACACCTGCAGTGCCGTGCCGGCCTTGGGAGCGTGGCGAGGATGAGCTCGACGAGGAACGCACGATCGTCGAGCAGACAGAGGCGATTGAGCAGAGCGAGCGGGAGCAGAAGGAGCGCGAGATCGAGGAGTACCAAACCCGCTCCGCGTCCGTCTCGCCCCTCCGGCGGAAGCAGATGAAGCTGTTCGCTGACGGAGAGTAATGGCCTTGAGATTATATGCATCTCAACCTGTGTACCCCCTCTCCCCCCACCCCCCCCCCCCCCCAACCAGTATCCTATCCATCCCCAGCCCCCACCCCTCTTCCCACAGCCCTGTGTGAATTTGATGTTCTGTACGACCGAAACTTTTAACACCGCCGCCGCCACCACCACCACCACCCGCCACGACAACACACGTGAAAAGTCTTCTATTTGTATCGGTGGATGACGGATCGAAGGGCGTGTATCCTTGCTTTTCATGTCGATTTATCTCGCACGATTTTTTTCTTGTTCTCCCCCCACCACACAAAAACACCACCCCCAGTTGCGAGGGCGAATGAAAGGGCGATGTTTGTTAGGCAACTTAGCAACCAAACCTTTTCTGGGCAGTTTCTCCAGAAAAAATATGGGGGGGGGGGTGGGGGGTATGGGAACAAGATACAAGAAGGGGCCCTTTTTTTTCACTCTGTGTCAAAGTGTGCCGGGTTGCTTGCAGCCTATACCTTGTCAGGCAGCTCACTTGTGGCAGCACTTTAGATGCAGTGAAGGACCCCCAAGGATTTCACATCGATTTGCTCCCATGGAAGGGCCCCCCCGCTACCAGGTGTGGCTGAGTGGGAAAGAAGTGACGGGGGCAGCCGCCTGCTTCCTGCTGCCCCCACCACTCTGACTGACTGAGCCGGGACTGGCTGTGGCTGGGTAGCGCGGGGGTGCCCGAGCCCTTTTATCCGTGATCTCTCTCTCTCTCTCACTCACTCTCACTCACGACAACCACATAACCCTTCTTCGGCACGTGGTGAGTTGTGTGGGGTGTGCGCGAAGGCGCGTGTGGAACAAAAAACACCCCCCCCCCCCCCCACGTCTTCTCCATAACGGGGCGGAAGTTGAGGTCGACTCTGTATGACTTACTTTCCTCGGCTTCCACTGCGCCTCGCCGAGGTTCACTACCCCCTCCTTCTCCCCCCCTCCTCACCGACCCAACCTTCTTCTGTATGTATCCATTCATCTTGTTAACTCTCTGGGAGGTTTGGGGGGGGGAAGGGGGGGGATTAGGGTGGGGCAGTCTACCATCTGTAGGAACACGGGTTGACTGACTCTTTTCAAGCGTGGAGTGGGAACATAAAGGACTGCCGCTGCATGCACACAGGATCTCGACGAGGTGTCTTGTCACAATGATGCTCATGGGCTGCCTTCAGATATACGCTCGAAAGTGAACACAAGTGAGCCGCCTAACAATATAGGCTGCAACCTGACACAGAGTGAAGGTGTCCTCTCATGGTGATTCCTTCTCGGCACCACCTCGCGGGGATCTGTGCCTGGGTCCAAAAAAAAGACCCGACACGCCTACAGAGTCTCCAGTCTGCGAAGGGAGGAGACAAAAAAGAAAGAGCGAGTCTCTCCGACACCTCCATCCCCCCCCCACACCACCTGTGGATGTTTCTGGCGCTTTATCACGCAAATGCACAATCCGCAGAGTGCCTCGTTGGGTGTGTGGGGTGGGTGGGGAGTTTCTGGGGTGGGAAGGGTGGGGTGTACGTGGGGTCGTGTCGAGGGGATCGCACCAGAATTTGATCGGTGCGGCTCCCTCCCCCCCTCTACACCCAACGCATGAGAGATCTTTGCGTGTTGCGTGTGGCGAAAGGGTGAGCATGCACGGGGCATGCGAAACAATGATTTTCTCCCCACCCCCACCCCCACCCCCCCCCCCCCCCCCCTCTCTCTCTCTCTCTCTCTCTCTCCCCCGCATACCCACAACACCTTGTCTTTGTCAACTCTCCCAACCAAGGAATTTGGCAGTGTAAAAAGGTGGAGGGGGGGGGTCAGGAGAATGTGCGATCTGTGGGGGGGGGGGTTAGGGGGGGCTAAAACCGTAAAGATGCCCCAATTTTCAACATCACCCCAGAGAGGCCCCCATGGGCACCAAAAGGTCGGAAACACCCCATATCACCCCGGAAACTCGGTATCTGACCGGAATAGGCCCGAATTCGGCTCAGAAAGCATGTTTTTTGCGACTCTAATTTTGTGGCTCAGATGTGGTACCAGTGCCGAGCCAGTTTGCAGCATGCAAACCGACTTCAACCGAATCCTTCATCGATCAAGACCTGATTGAGGCCGTGGAGCGATTTAACATCGCCATCGGAGCACCCGGGGGCGACAAGCAGCACCACGGGAGCAGGGGAAAAAGTGCTCTGCACACAAGTTCACGGTGTGCCACCCCGCATTAGAGCACACGGAGAAGGAAGTGGTGGCAGCCTGGCGCGAAAGGGTGGGAAGGCCATCCTTGCAAGGTTCAGTGAGATGCAGGAGCGATGACATCTTCTTTCACGACCCTGAGGCCTCAGCTGCCCTGGATACTGTGCCCCTGACCACCGATAGGGTGGAGTGCTGTCATGGGGTCATATCCTGGTGATCATCGCGACAGATTGACGCCAACCCATTGCATTGGGCAGCTCACGGTACTCAGGCAGAACCTCCGCACACAACTGCAGCTCGGGATGGACCTCCTCTCTACCCACAACGAGATCCATTGGGCGCGGCAGCGGGCAACCCTCCTTTCGCATGCGGAGGCGTATGGTGAGGCATACGCTGTACGAAAGAAGGCGGAGCTTCAGGGCAAGTACTCTTTCCGTACGTATTCTTGATCTCAAATAAAAGGTGAACGGGGCGAAGACGTTCAAGCCTGGCCCGAAGTGGCTCAAGCGCGACGACATTGATGCACTGGGAACACATGACTTCAAGCCCCCAGTGCCCGCAGAAAAGAGTTCCCGGCGGCGGTTGTTCGAGGGTCATTCAGGGGGCCGAAGCGGTACCACATCTGAGCCACTTGAAAAAAACCAGGAAAAATCACGTTTCTGGGCCTCTCTGGACCACAGAGGTCACCTAAACCCCCCAGAAACACGTTTCTAGGCCGGTCTGGGTCGGTTTCTAACCTTGGTTTCACACTTAGGGGTGCTCCCTGAAAAAGTGGGGTATCTTAACGTTTTTTTGGTTGAATTAGCCCCCCCTAGGGGGGGGGGGTGACAGTGGCTGGGGTAATTTTCTGGGGGGTCGCTTACAGCCCCGGGGGGGGGGGGGCTGGCGTGCAGGGTGCAGGCAGCGCGCGCAAATGCGGCCTGTTTCCGGGTGCCCGCGCGCTGCCGGCGACCGTGCACCCGAGGTGCACGGTTTGGGCTGAATCTGGGTGACGTACGAGTAGGGCTCCCACCCTGAAAATGGGCTACCTGCGGTCACTCCAGGTACCTGACATCACCCGAAAGTGACCCAAAATCAGCGGGACCCCCTCCTCGGGTGTTCCGAAACCCCTTTCTTTTGACTATTTGGAATCTGTGCGGATCGTAGTGGGGTCACACTGTGGGTCGAGGTGTCAAGCTTCACCCATGAAATGTGGGTCTGATTCAGGGTCTGGTCATAGGAGGCTGGCCCCAGGAGGATGTGACTGGGAGGCAGCCACACCAGCCCACCCACCCAGCGGGACCCCCTCCTCGGGTATTCCAAAACCCCGTTCTTCTGAACGTTTGGAACTTTTGCGGATCGTAGTGGGGTCACTTTGTGGGTCTAGGAGCCAAACACCGTCCATGAAATGTGCCTCTGGTTCAGGGGCTGGTCCTAAGGGAATGTGACTGGGAGGCAGCCACACCCACCCACCAAGCGGGACCCCCTCCACGGGTGTTCCAAAACCCCTTTCTTTTGAACGTTTGGAATTTGTGCGGATCACAGTGGGGTCACTTTGGTGGTGTGCGAGCCAAGCATCACCCATGAAACACGGGTCTAGTTCAGGGGCTGGTCAGCGTGGCTGGGAGGCAGTCAGCCCACACCCCACCCACCCAGTGGGACCCCCTCCTCGGGTGTTCCAAAACCCCTTTCTTTTGAACGTTTGGAATTTTTGCGGATCACAGTGGGGTCACTTTGGTGGTGTACGAGCCAAGTTTCGCCCATGAAACGTGGGTCTGGTTCAGGGACTGGTCATGGGTGAAGGTGGCTGGGAGGCAGCCACCTTCACCAGCCCACACCCCACCTACCCACCCAGCGGGACCCCCCCCCCTCGGAATTTCCAAAAACCCGTTCTTTGGGATATTTGGGATCCGTGCGGATTGTGGTGGGGTCATTTTGGCCATGGGGTGCCTATTGACACCACTTACTGGGAAATGCCAATTGGGTAAAAGTACCCCCCCCCCCTGTACAGGTACAAGGGGGGGGGTCCTTTCCTACAGGTGCGGGAGGTAGCCAGTGTACCCCCCCCCCCCCCTGTCCCCCACTTTGCGAGGGACCCCCCCCCCCCCCGACCAGGGTGGGGGTCACCCAAAATTTCGAGGAAATCCTGCTGTCACCCTGAAAACCTGGGTCGCCAGCCTGACCTCAGCCCGCGGGGAGCCCCCCCCCCCCCCCCCCCCCCCCCCCCCCCCCGGCCAGCCCCCTGCTTACAGTACCCCGGCGTTAAGCCAGCCACTGGGGGGTGAACGGGGTGATATATATGCACCGACACACACGCGAGGGCGCAGCGGCAGGTCGTTGTGGCTGCGCACACCCCACACCTTCACCCAGCCACCCCCCGAATTTTTTTTGCCGATTGACAGTCACAGTGACACAATGGCTGTGTGTTTTGTGCATAGAGTGGAAGCGTCAACGCATCACAAACAATACGAGTAAAGAGCGGCTGTACTGGAGTGACATTTTTGCCGATTGACGGTCACAGTGACACAATGGCTGTGTGTTTTTGTGCATAGAAAATGGGCCCCATCTCAAATCTCGGATCCTCGGATACCACCACCCCACCCCCCACCCATTTCAGACACAACCTGCATAACGAGTGAAAAGGGATCATTCTTGTGCTCCCTTCTGCTTCTATTTCACTACCACCCACCCCACCCCCACACAGAGCAGCACTCCCTTCCCCCTCCCTCCCCCCTTCCCCCCCCCCCCAACTCTTTCTCACACCCCCCCCTCTTGGTATTCCTAGTATAATATACACTACACACTGCCCACACACACACACACTCCCCCCCCCCCTAGTCCCACCAATCCCAAGGTTCCCCCCCCTCCCCCACGTGTGGATTTTTGATACCGTGGAACAATCAATTCTACATTCTACTCTTTACCCCCCCCCCTTAGTCCCCCATCACCCTGCCCCCCCCTCCCGTACACACCTCCACCTCCCCCCCCCCCCCCGCCTTCCGGTGGATCTCCTTCATGGAGGTTGTCACCCGCTCCCTCGACACGGGGGATGTGTATCTGATGGAGATCACGGAGCATGAGACGGTCTGCAGCCTCGCCAAAAAGTGGCTCTGCCAGACCCGCCGCGAATCCCTCCCCCCCGCCTGCATAGAGGTGCTCCTCTCAGCCGAACCCGACGCTGCCACCGATGCCGCCACCGCCACCACCCCACACCACCCCCTCTGGGGTGACGACGCCACTTGTCTCTGCGATTTAGGAATCTCCTCA
Source organism: Rhynchopus euleeides (assembly GCA_963210315.1). Taxonomy (NCBI): domain Eukaryota; phylum Euglenozoa; class Diplonemea; order Diplonemida; family Diplonemidae; genus Rhynchopus; species Rhynchopus euleeides. Next base: position 396,718 of record OY723317.1, on the reverse strand, counting down.
GAGGACAGTGTCGTCCTCCGTGTTGACCCCAGCAGGTGCGTCGCATCCCCTGCTGTGTATGAGGGCCACACCGACGCGACCCTGTTTGTCATACCATCACCCCACGGCCACCGCCTCTACAGCGGGAGCGCGGACCGCACAGTGAGGGTGTGGGACACCCTTTCGGGGGCTTGCGTAGCCCGCCTCTCCGGGCACAGCTCAAGCGTCTACACCGCAGCGCCTTCCCCATGCGGGAGCCTACTCTACACAGGCGGGGGGGATCGGGAGGTGATGGTGTGGTGCACCGACACCTGGGAGTGCCTCGAGAAGATCCCGGTGCAGGCCTGGGTGGTGGGGCTTGCGGTTGGGCCTAACTCAGAGCTCCTCTACGTCAGCTCCAACGACTCCAAGGTGCGGGTCTGGGATATGGAGCTGAGGGCCTTCTCCGCAGAGGTTGAGGTTACCGAGGAGGACTCACCCCGCCTTGCCCTGTCCCCCTGCGGGGGCCATCTCTACACTATATCAGGTCTGACTGTTGATGTGAGGGCGGCTTCGCCGAGCTCCCGCCTCTCCCGTATAGGCTCTCTGCGGGGTCACACCAGCAGGGTTACCTCCGTCGCAGCATCTCCCTGCGGGCGTCGTGCCGCAACCTCTTCCTACGACACGACCGTCCGGCTCTGGGATTCCGACACCCATCTCTGCCTGAAGGTGTTCCAGGGTCACACCAGCTGGGTCACCTGTGTGGCCTTCGCCCCGACGAGCGCATCCTCTTCATCAACCCGGCTTGTCAGCAGCGGGGGTGACGGGAATGTCTTCGTGTGGGAGGAGGGGGAGGAGGGGGGTGTGGCGGCGGGGTGCCGCGGCAGGGTCGGGGAGTGTCGGTTTTCGTGGCTGACAGGTGTGGCGGTGTCGCCGTGCGGCGGGTACGCCTTTTCGTGCTCTGCGGATAGGGCTGTGCATGTGGGGTCGTTGGGTGACCTGCAGAGCTGTTGAGGGTTGAACAGAGAGTGGGTGCAGAGTGCAGTCGAGAGGGGTTGCTGTGAACACAGCCAAAAGAACCGGGGGGGGGGGGGGTGGGCTTTCGGAGGTGCTGTGGGCAAACTGCATATCGTATAATGCTTCCAGAGAAGGGGGAGGAGTGTACAAAAAGTGGAGGGGATCGCCGCTCGGTTGTTCCAACCTGCACTACACACAGAGAGAGGCGAAACAACGTGCGTGTTGTGGGGATTGCATTATAGAGACTCTGAGAGTGCAGCTCTATCTGGGTGTGCGGCTATATATATGCCTACGTGTGAGGGGCAGTGGGAGGCAGCACCAGAGTCCGCTCGGTGCAGCCTGCACTGCACAACAAAGGTGAACCGTTGTGTGTGATGTTGCGCTAGGGTGTGTGTGTGGGGGGGGGGGGGGTGAGAATTACCCTCGCTCCCCCCCCTCCCCTACACCCCCCCTTCCAACCGGGAAGGTGTGTCTTTGTCTTCCAGGGTTCATTACACACAAACCTGTGAAGCGCAGGGCCCCGAGAGAGTGGGTCCACGCACAGGAGGTGGTGGTCGGACAAGAAATTTCAATGAAATCTCTGGGGTGGGCGCTTTCGTTCTGTGCCACAATGTGCCACACTGCGTTGTCAAAATAAACTGTGCCACTTTACAACCAGTCTTCCTGTGAGGCGGCTCACTGTGTGGTCACTGTTCTGCACTTCTGAGCGAAGCCCCCAAAGGAGGCTAAACTTGTTGGGCAGCAGCTCGAACCAACAACAAAAAAAACTGTGCCACTGGGGGTCTTCGCTACGGGGTGATCGTCAGTGCATTTTGGTGCATTTCCTAAGGAAACTAGGTGAAAACTGACGAAGAATACCGAATCATAACGACCAGCGAAGACCCCCACTGTGTGTCAACAAAACTGTGCCACTTTACAGCCAAGTGTTGTGAGGCGGCTCACTGCGTCTCACTCCACTGCACTTCTGGGCGAAGGCCCCCGTGCATCTGAATGCGATCCCCTTGCAAGATACCGGAGAGTGTGGGAGGGGGGGGAGAGGGGAGGGGGGGGGGGTCCCCCCGAACTGTGCTTTACTTCACGTTTTCCTTTATGTTTCCCTTCCCACTTCCACTGCAGGCCCCCTCCGCCTTCCGCACTTCGCCCCTGTGTATGTAGAGTGAAGTGGAGGGGGGGGGGGGGGAGCAGTGATGTGCCGATGTATATATACGCCAATGTATATATACGTATATATACGTTCGGAGGTCCCGAAAATCCGGAAATATACGTCCCCTATGTAATTCCCTGTTGCACGGTGGCCAGGTCACTGTGGGGTCACCTGGGTGGGATCTCCCACAGGATATGTTGAGTGGGTATATCCCGCTCTGTGCCTTCGACAGATACTTCCCTTGGAACGAAGTGAAACGCCAATCCGCTGCCCACAGGGTGTTCCGCTTCGGTTGTGCCGCACCTTACGTGGCCACATGTTGTTGGGCAGTTAGAAAGACACCGCCCTCCCCTGTGCACAGTGGAACCTGTGCAGAGGGGAGGTGCCTTTCTGAGTCCCTTACTGAGTGGCGACGGGGCACCCAGGTATTGACTGGTGGTGACCATGCTGTGCTGGAGTCTTTCCAAAGACGACACATCGTTTTTGGTCGTGTTCGCCCGGAGACGGCGTTTGATGGGATAACGCGAGTACGGCACGTGGGCACCGATCAGGTAGTGGGCAATGCTGGTGATGCAACGTTTCCTTACCTCGCCAAGGTGGCGCCAAGACTGAGCAATGTTCCCGACTCTCGAAGAACGAGCGGCGCTCGTCTAGTAGGACCCGTACCAGGACCGCGAAGCGTGCCCGGCTAGCGTAAGGGTGGACAGCCAAGCTGTGTCCCACATACTGTGCACCTTCGGGATCGTGGGCCCTCTCACCCACACATTGCCCACAGGAAGAACGTAACGTATATTGCAACGTATATGCGTATATATACGTATATATACGTTCAAGATCCGGATATACGTCGTATAGCACATCACTGGGGGGGGAGGGGTGGTCGATTTCTGTGCCTTACTATACCTTTTCCCCGCTTCACTACACCCCCCCCCCACACCTCTGCGTTTCTTCCAACAACGATTGTGGAATAGCAACAGAGCCTCCCTGCACCCAGGTCTCCAGGCAGGGTTTAAGCCTGAAAGGGTACGAAGCTTGCACGAACGGTGCTCGGAGAGCTTTTTGATCCATGCCACGCCTATCTCATGTTTTTTTTTGTTTTTGATAGTTCGGCAGGGCATTAGTTTGACCTTCCCGACGGAGCCTGAAACCCGGTTACCCTGGTTTTAACCAAACCAAAATTTTTCGCTCGGGCGCTTCGCGCCCGAGCGCCTCGTGCGCCGTTGTGACCGCGGCGTGCTATTATCTGTACCCCCCCCCCCCCCCCCAGGATATCTATAGTCTCTACGTCCCCCACCCCCCTACCCGCCCTCAGATCCACCAACTCTTTTCGTGTGAAGCCCTGTCATTGGTGACCCACTGCTGGGCCTCGCGGAGCATACGAAACGGCGCGTATTGCAGACGCCTGTTCTCGGACACGTACGCTTCGATATACTGCTCAAGTACATCGGGGGGGATGCCATCGGCAGTCAGCTCGCCCTCTGCAGAAACGACCATCATGTCGTTCAACTTCGTGTCACCGAGACACGACGAGAGGCGGTTCTTCACAATGCGCAATTTTGAGAAGAGCCTCTCAACACCCGCGGTTGTCAACGGAACGGCAAGGGCAAGCAACAGCAAGCGGCATGTTTGCGGGTAGGCGATCCTGTTCACATCGACACGAAGGAATGTCCGGATGATGCTCGCGAACGACGCCCCCTTCTTCTTTGCCTCCGTCTGGGTGTCCTTCGCTATTGCCTGCAGGGCTCCCTCAAGCTCAGCCTCGATCTCTGCCTTGTCCTGCGATGTGAAGTAGGGAATGGACTCCTCCGTCTCGCGCATTGACCCATCCTCCTGAAGCAGACTGAACTTCTTTGCCTCGCAGTAGTGCGTGGTGATGCGGGACAGCCTCGTCTTCGAGAGGTTCAGCTTGTTGAAGTCGCGGGATCTGGGGTCGTAGATCCCAAAGGATGAGAGAACTTCAAACTCATCCATCCTCTCTTCCACCTCCTTCTTCAATTCCTGAAGAAATGGGACGGCATACTGCTGGTGGTATTCCGTCACGTGCAGCTCTGTGATGGGCTCCGTGCCAGGCCGTGCGTCATTCACCAGGACCCAACACCCGATGTACCGCACGAAGAGGTCAGGGTGCTCCATGAGCTTGCCGAGCTGTGTTGCGTAGTGTACAGCGAGGAGGCTGATGTCCGCAAAACACAGCGCGGGTGATTGAAGGCACCTCGAGAACGCCCCCATCATTCCCATCACTTCACTAATGAGGAACAGGCCGATGCAGTTTGCCGCTGATGCATACTTGCTCCGGAGGGCGATAGCCTTTTCGCTGTCAAGCTTCGCCATGCACATGACGACCCCACGCAGGCATGTTGTTAAAGTGGTGGCGCATCTTTCGTGAGAGCACCAACGGGTGTCAGACACAGCACACAATTCGCGCTGCCGCCAGTAGGAGAACCCATCAACACGCCGACAGGCTTCCTGGCACTCCGCGAACACCCGAAGCTTGCTGGCGCTGTGTCCTCGATACAGGCAGGCGTACGTCTCGGCGATGGTGTTGTAGCATTCCTGAATCACAGGGTGTCTCCGCACGACGTGCTGCGCGACTAAATTGAGGGCATGGCTGCGGCACGACGCCCAGAGCGCATACGGGCACTTCGCAATTTTCACGCGGAGTTGCACCCCGGATTTCCCACCACCCATAGTGTTGCACCCGTCACTGGCGAAGGACACGACGCGGTTCCAGAAGCTTTCCCCCAGATGTTCTGTCTGCTCCAGGAGAAAGCTGCAGATGTTGGTCGCATTCTGGCTGTCGCGGAGGGGTGCAATGCTCCACAGCAGCTCTTGCGTCTCGAAGGTTGTGGGGTCGATAACACGAATCAGGGTCGCATGCTGGCTCAGCTTCGTCGCGTCCTGGGTTTCGTCAGTGAGGACGGCGCAGAAGGGCGACTGGGCAATCTTGGCCTGCATCTGCCGACGAATGACTGTTGCCATGATATGCAAGGCCTCGTTCACGATTGTACTACTGGTCAAATTAAAATATGACGCCGTGAAGCGCTTGCTTTCTGGGCTGAAATACCCATCCCGCTCTCGGATCTCACGGGGTGTCGTCGTGAGCGGCCTGTTGTACTTGCAGCAGAACTGCAGGTCGTGGAAGAGGTGGACCAGCATCTGCGTGTTAAAAAGGCTGGTCACCTGCGCGTTGATCCAGCTCTGCCGCTGGGCAGTCACGCGCAACTCGCCTGCAGCCCCGAACTGCACGCGCCTCCCTTCCCCCTCCAGCCAGGTGGTCCACTTCCTGGTGTGCGAACTGCGCACACCGTCGGTGTGCTCCTTTCCTCGGGACGTGAGGCGCATGTTCACATCCTTCCAAGGAAGGGCCCGCCCAGTGAAGGCACCGCTGGCCGCCGCCCCCCAACATGAGCGACACACGAGCCCTTGAGTTGTGGGCCGGGCCCACTGGTGCGTCGTCCTCAGCATTTGCATTATGCGGGCATTTGATTGCACATCCTCCGGCAGTAGAGGAAGCTCCGAGGGTAGGGGGAACTGCAGGGTTTCAGCCGTATCCGGAGCAGGCGCATACGCCCTGGGGACGAGCACCCTCTCCGCAAACCCGTACACCTCGTGCTTGTGCAAGGCGGGGTACAGCACGGGGGTGTCGGTGCGGATGGCAGTGCAGCTGTGGGGTGCCCGCTGACGGCCCTCCGTCGTCAGCTCCTGGATCATCGCCTCTGTGACACTCGTGGAGAGTTCGGTCTGCTCCTCCTGGTGCATCGCGTGTTCGACAGCCTCCACAATCGACAGGTCTGCAGAGAGGAGCGGGGCTTGCTGCGAGGCGATCGGGAGGGACGGGAGAGCGACGGGAGTTGGCTCGCGCTCTGCGACTGCGAGAGACTCCTTTACCAGGTCACCCCACGTCTTCCGGTCTGCGGCCGCCTTGCTGTCGTCCTCCCGACAAAGCAGGTCAAACGCCTTGAGGGCACTGACAAGCTTCGCGTTGTTCATCGCCTGGTGATTAGCAAATCTCCGTAGAGTTCCCTGGTGGCACAGAAACCCGTGCAGATTGGGGAACTGGCTCTGCTGGGGGTAGGTCCCAGCCTGCCATGTCGCGTACGATGTGTCGAGCCCCGCCACCGCTTCCTCCTCCAACGTCTTCCGGGCCACCCTCCGCCTCCCCCCCGTGACCCCGAACCGCCCCCAATCTACTGGGGCCTCCTGTGTCCCCTTGCGCTTCTTCATAGTGCGACGATGACAGTCGGTGCCTGCCTGGTGGTGAGTGGTGATGATCAGCTAGATGTGAGAGGCGAGGTGAAGGGGGGAAAAACCGGTGAGGGTGCGCGCGCCCTGCCGTACTGTGGCTGCTTGGTGGGGCTAACGCAGCAGGTTACTGGGTCAGGAAAAACCCCGGTTCCGAGCCAAAATTTTGGTTTTTTTTTAAAAATAACCGCAGGGCATTTTATAGGGGCGAAATCTACGCTCATTTGGGCTTAAATGTGAGGCGTCCCCCGATTTTTTGACGGACCCCCCGGCAAGCGAGACTTGTGGTGAATGGGTCACCTTCCGGTTCCTCTCTCAGGGATCAGTGATCGGGTCCAGCCTCGGGTGCCGGAGGTTAGTCCAAAAAATAGATTTCGGGGCCGATTTCCGCAGACCCGGGCGCGCAAGGACTTGGATACAATACAGGCACATGCCACAGGGGGGTCTGGGGGGCGGAGCCCCCCAGCCGCCGGAGGCCACGGTAGTGAACATCTGCTTCTTCCGGGCGTTCCGGGCTGTTCCTTGCGTGTACAGATTCTGCATGAGCTGCTGCGTCCTCCTGAGGCTAATGAGGGTGGCCTGCAGTCTATTCCCTGATGTAACCTCAAAGGGTTTGGGTATAGGTATACAGCACAGGGGGGTCTGGGGGGCGAAGCCCCCCAGCCGCCGGAGGCCACGGTAGTGAGCATCTGTTCCTCTGGCATACGATCCTGCCTCCCGAGGGTGGTCTGTATTCCATTCCCTGATGTCACCCCAAAGGGTTTGGGGTGACTAAAGACAGGCGTACGGCACAGGGGGGTCTGGGGGGCGGAGCCCCCCAGCCGCCGGAGGCCACGGTAGTGAACGTCCGTCCCTTCGCGGCCTGCGTTTTCTCGGGATTTGACAAAGAAACTGGACAGAAAAACGGTCGGGTAAGTTGCTCGCGGTCTGTGGGCATGAGTCCACTCTCATCTGCGAGGCTGCCCAGCCGCCACCAGTTTTCCACCCCCCCGGATTTTTTCCCGGAAATCTTTTTTTTTTCCCTTAAATGTGAGGATTGGCCTCACTTTAGACCCCCTATAAAATGCTCTGAATAACCGGGTTTCTCCGAAACCTGGTTATCAAAACCGGATAACCAGCCCAAACTAATGCCCTGTAGTTCGGGCTGCGGGTTGCCTGCACGGTGTGACGAACCGCGAGGGCTGGTCCGGCCCTCGGGGAGCGGGGAGTCCACTGTGTAACTTGGGGCGGGGGGTGGGGGGTGGGGGGGATTTTTCATGTGTTCTTTTGAGCCCGCGTTCTTTTAAAACATTGCCCATACCCCCCCCCCCCCTTCTCTCTCTCTCTCCCCCCCCCCCCCGCCTTATTTGTATTGATGATTTTGTCTTGCCATAACAACGTAACAAAACGTATTCTATCGCATGGCCCTATCGTATGGCAAATCGTAGCAAACTGCCCACCCACACACACCCACTGAGCTGAAGGTCACCGGTGGTAGCGAGGGAAGGTGGTGGGGGGTCAGCTTTTTGGAGGGGGGGTCTTTTCTGCGCTGGCGCAGAGGACATAAACGCATCTCCCTCGCCCCCCCCCCTCCCCTAATTTTCTTTTGTAATGATTCGTTGCGACAGCGCGACGGAAATATTTGGAACGAAAAAAGTCGCGAAGGAGCAAAAAGGGACATCGCTACTGTCTGGTAGTTTGCGATGGGCACTTCATGCATGCCACTGCACGGTTCAAGACCCCACAGGGTCTTGAAGCCGTATTGAGGCCGTGTGATACCCCCTCGCTGGAGTCCACTGCGTAAGAATTTGAGGAAAGAATGGCGTGTGGGGCGATGGGGATATTATTTCGCTGACCGAGCCATTTCTGGTTCTAATGGCGTGTGGGTCCTCCCTGAGCATGCTGCATGAGCAATGCTGCGTTGACACATTGCCTGGCGAAAAAGCCGCAAGCAAATGGGGGCGCAGGGGCGTGTGTGGTGTGTGTCCCCATCCAGGAATCGGGAAGCGTTCACAATACCAAACCACTCAACACGGTTTGACCCCCGGGGGGACGCCGTTAATTTAAAACTCGTATGGTGTGATCATGGAACCCCCCAGAACTGGCACAGAACCGGCACAGAACTGGCACAGAACACCGGTCCACAATCCTTCAGGAAATGTCCGTGCAGGTTAGTAGTGGCCCTGTAGTGGGTCGAGAGACCACAAACAAACCTTGTGGTGAGCCCCAGTGACGAAAGGCCAGTTATGGGTGTGAATCGGCACCCCATGGCCAAATGACCCTATCACAATACGCACAGATTCCTAATGTTCAACTGAACAGGGGTTGGAAAACCAGAGGGTGAGGTACTACTGGGTCACGTCAGCGGGTAGGTGGCAGGTACCTAAGGTGCAGTCCATAACGGCTGTCTGTCGGGCCCAATCGGGAGCGAGTCACTTCCCCACACCTGAAGCAAACCAACATTCCAGGGGTGGTGTGTGGCACCTACACTGCAAAAGTGACCCCACTACGATTTGCACGGAGTCCAATTATTCAAATGAATGCAAACTCGATGTTGGGATGATTGAAAATCGGGTTCCATGTCGATTCCGTGCACGTGTGGTTCCTCAGGCTCACTGCCTTTGAGGTTTTAGGTCGTGCTGTGCCGACTACTGCACAGTGCACCACCGACCGAGAGCCCAGCACAGTCCACTCGAGCCCTTCCAGAGCCTGTGGTGTCACCTCAGAGGCAGTGTTGGTCCACCCACGCCTTGGAACCAGACCCACATTTCAGGGGTGATGTGTGGCACCTACGCCAATAAAGTGACCCCACTACGATCCGCACAGATTCCGAATATTCAAATGAACGGGTTTGTGAAAAAACCGTCGGGGGGTCCCGCTGGGTGGGTGTTGGCTGCCCGACTGACCCTGTCACAAGAAGTGAACTCTCCCAGTCCCCGACACACGCCAAACCCACATACTTGGTGCTGAAGAGGCCCCAGGCCCTCAGGATTGCGAGGATCGGCCCCATGGTGGGGCCAAGTTAGCTACCATTTCCCCAGGGTACATTTCTCGAAGGATTCCTGAAGGGCCCCCAGAACCGGCACAGAACTGGCACAGAACCCCTATATGATCACACCATCGTACTTCATGACGCCCTTCCTTTCCCTCACATGGTGTGGAGGTGGTGAACGCATACCCAAGCCAAGCGAGTGCGAGAAACGACGTGCCGTGTTTGCTTTGACGCTTGCGTTGACGTTGATGGGCCTTCAGAGTGGGCAGCACGTGGCACGGTGTCAAGCGCTTGAGAGAGTCAGGGGGAGAGAGAGAGAGAGAGAGAGAGAATGAAGAATTTTGGCACCGCCCGTTTTATTTCCCGCACCCGTGTGAGATAAAGTGCAGGCAGGAAGGGCCTAAGTAAATGTGGCACACCCGACAGCAAGTATGAAGCTAAATGTGGAGTCCAAGTCCCGATTCAGGATTTCGCTTTTTTTCTCTTTGGGTTTTTATAGGGAGGGAATTTTTTTTCTTACGCACACGACTTTCGCGCGGAAAGTGTCATTCAGCTCTGCGAAACGTGCTCTACACACCACCCCCTTCATCAGGCAAGTGGGTTTGTAAGTGTGTGTGGAAGCGTCAACGCACTTTTATTTTTAGTGAGAAGAGTCAGAAGCAGCGAAAAGGGACGAGCGGAGCCGCCAAAGCGCGTGAACAAAAGCAGCGGGGACGCGTGTGTTTTACAGGACCGCCAAAGCGCGTGAACAAAAGCAGCGGGGACGCGTGTGTTTTACAGGAGCAGCGGGGTGAAGGAACAGCGGTGGTGAAGGACAGCAGAGCGGGTGTGTTTTGAAGGGCCGCCAAAGCGCGTGAACAAAAGCAGCGGGGACGCGTGTGTTTTACAGGAGCAGCGGGGTGAAGGACCAGCGGTGGTGAAGGACAGCAGAGCGGGTGTGTTTTGAAGGACCGCCAAAGCGCGTGAACAAAAGCAGCGGGGACGCGTGTGTTTTACAGGAGCAGCGGGGTGAAGGAACAGCGGTGGTGAAGGACAGCAGAGCGGGTGTGTTTTGAAGGGCCGCCAAAGCGCGTGAACAAAAGCAGCGGGGACGCGTGTGTTTTACAGGACCGCCAAAGCGCGTGAACAAACGCAGCGGGGACGCGTGTGTTTTACAGGAGCAGCGGGGTGAAGGACCAGCGGTGGTGACGGACAGCAGAGCGTGTGTGTTTTACAGGGGCGCCAAAGCGCGTGAACAAAAGCAGCGGGGTGAAGGATCAGCGGGTGTGAAGGACAGCTAGAGGCGTACGACAAGCAGAGTAGTGAGGAAAGATGGACGTCGACTGGGCTTTGGTCGAGGTGCCGGCCCTCTCTATGGAGCCCGCAGCGGAGCCGATGCAGCACTGCGTGTTCCCCACATGCGCCACCGTCCATGAGGGCGGAACGGCGCACGCATGCAACGCCTGCGGACAAGCCACGACGAGGACATGTGTGCGGGCGCATCTGCACCCGAAGGCGGTGGCGGACGCCTTCGTCGCCCACATGGGCAGCGCCGGATGGGTATGCCCAATGTGCGCGTGGACGAAGATGCAGGCAGGCGGCGCGGCAGCAGCGGAGGAGGCCGCTGAAGAGGAGGACGGGCTGGGGGCGCTGCCCCAACTGGGAGCCGGTGAAGGGCTCAACATGGAGGCGCGCATGACTCGGCTGGAGGCGAAGGTGGAGGAGCAGGCCGAGACCATCGCCGATCTGCAGAGGCAGCTGCAGGAGGCTGACGAGGGGTTGCCGGACGACTTCTCGCCATACGCGGTCGCGACGTGGCGCCCTGGCATATGGAAGGGCGCGGTGCGGCGGCAGATCCGGGCAGAGGTGTCCCGCGTGTTCCGGGAGGCGAGCCTGCCAGCGTCGGGCACAGATGCGGGGGAATGGATGCACAGCCTCCGCAAATGCTTCGAGCACTTCGACGACGTGCTAAAGCTCATGAAGATGAACACGGAGGAGGAACCCAGCCTGCTGCCCCTGCACCGCATCGTGTGCGAAATGTCGGCTCTGGCCTGCCTCACGGGGTATGTGGCACGTGCCTACTACGAGCACAAGGCGAAGAACATCCCACCCCTCACGTTCTCGGCGTCTCTGCACCAGCGGCTGGTGGGAGAGGCGAATGATGCGCAGGCGAAGGCGAACCCGCGCCGTTTGGTACCACCGCGTGTGCAACAGGGGGCTGACCCGCGCTACACGCCGTACCCCACCGGGAAGACGGGAAAGGGGGCGGAGCAGAGGGCAGTGGGAAAGGGGTCGAAAGGGCCCCGCGGGGGACAGTGACTCCAGCAGACCACCCACCCAGGAACCAGCCCAACGCCGCCCACACCATCCCCATACGAGTTCATCCTGAAAGAAAAGAAGCAAACCAACAAGGGCCGCCCCCGCATCAAGCAACAACCACTGTCGAGCGAGATGAGGCTGATCATCATGGAGGCCACGCAGGAGGCTTTGGGGAACGCACTGTCGAGTTCGTACTGGACGGCTCTGCGCAGGAGCTACGAGAGGTACCGCGAGTTCAGAGAGGAGTGGTGCAGGGGGGAGGGCCGCACACTACGACACGAGGAGGGGATCACCCTGTGGATCACACACCTGCGGCTCAACGGACTGTCCGCCCCATCGGCGCTGCAATACCTGGGCAACATCATCGCGAGCCTGCGCCGCTTCGAGTCGTGGGAACAGGAAGGACACGTGCTACGGGACTTCAAGCGAAGCTTGTGCCGCAGCGGGGCATTGAAGCCAGCACAACAGGCGCACCCCGCGACTCAAGAACAGGCAGCACAGGCAGTGGCTCAGGAACCGCGGCCGCTGGTGCGTCTGGCCGTCGCAATGATGTGGCACGGGGCGGCGAGAGCGTCGGATGTGCAACGATTGTCAACGCGGGACATCCAGACGGAAGCAAAGTCAGACCAGATCACCATCGTGTGGACCACCACGAAGTCGGACCCCTTCCAGCTGGGGAAGACAACGGGTATGTCACTGCCACCGGAGATGCTGAAGATCCTGCGGAGCCGTATGAAAGAGCTAAAGACAGAAGGGAGCCTGTTTCCCCCGAGCGTGACATACCGATGCATCGCGGCGGCGGTGAAAAGGGTGGATGCCCGATTGACGCCGCACTCCCTCCGGAGGGGGGCCCTCCACCATCTGGCACGCAACGGGGTGCCAGTCGAGAAGCTGATGATGCTGTCGCGACATGCGACCCCCGACGCGGTGTTTCGATACATACCAGCAGCAACGACACAGCGTGTGGCAGACACAGCGGCACTGTCCAAAGAGCTGGCCAAGAACGCGTGAGACACAGGGGTCCAGAGTTTAGCACACATTTCCCGTACAAAAGGAGGCGAGACATCACACGTGAACTACGACGGTATGACTACCCGACAGGGGGCGGCGCAGCAGGGGTCGGTGGAGGAAAGGACGGTACCGGCGCGGGGCCCGGGCCGACTCACAACGATGACCCGACACGCGCAGGGGATCCAGCCGCACAGCCGAGAGAGCGCCCAAAGACATACCACAGGCCTCAGCTCTCCATCCAAGTATACCAACCTCCTGAAGAAAACGACAGCTCCGACGACACGGCGGACACCGACTCAGAACACGGACCGGGCATAGACGCCGATCTCTACGGGGAGAGTGTCGGCGTGCACCACAAAGGACATATCGTGCGACCTGCCCATGAAAGGCAAGACCCATCTGAAGACGACCGCCTTGCTCCGATCTGCGACACGCGCCTCAACCTGGCGCGACTCCGCGAGCTGGACTCCAACGAGGAACTGCGAGACGTGTTGGACCTCATTACAGACCCCGAAGCCTTCAGAAATGCGTTGCTCCCCGGAGCACGCGACCACTTCAGGAACAAGTGGAGGATGATATCACGCCATACATTGAAACATGTCGACGACCTCATCGCCTACGGCGTTATCGCTATAGCCTGTACTCATGCGATACTCACCTTACCAGCCTTTACCGTGCCGAAGAAGTCAGGGGGGACACGCTTCATCGTCGACGCACGTACTCTGAACTCGTACATGGCGCGACCGCCAGACATGAGATTGGACGACATCCTGGAGGTGACGCGCCGCATCGCTGAGTCAACTTGGGTTGTGCTCGCTGACGCGAGGAGCTGGTTCTACCAGTTTCCGGTGGAGGAGGAGATCCAGCGCTACTTCGGAATCCGCTTCGGGGACAAGCGGGACGAATTTGTGCCAGCGTTTCTGTCGGTGATGTGCATGGGGTGGTCACACTCACCAGCAATTGCCAACCGGAGTGCGAGGGTGCTCCTCCCTCCAAGAGACGGCATCGTCTGGATAGACAATTTTGTGGTCACAGCCGAGACACTGGACGAGGTGCAGGCGAAGTACAGGGTCTTCCGCGAAAGGTGCGACTACGTCAACGCGACCCTGAACCTCGACGATGCCGACCACGGGATGCCGACGCAACGTTTCTGCACGTTCGGGATCCAGTTTGACCTGGTGGAGCACAGATTCCGCATGGACCCTGCATGGGTGGCGAAGGTGGCACAGCGGGAGGAGCTGGCGGAGACGTTGGAGGGAACAACAACGCCGCGGAGGGCCTTCCGCATCTTCGGATCCATCGTCTGGCAGTCATACGTCATGCGCGCGCCACTGTGTTTCGCTCCCGCAATCCTCTCTTTCGTCCGGCGCCTAGGACGCCGGGCGCACGACAACAACGCGGCGTGGGATGTCAACACACGAGTGCCGAACTCAGTGATCCGGGAGACAGCAGCACGGATGGAGTTCATGCGCGATAACAATTGGCACCACCAGGCAGACCCAACATCGCGGGCAACGCTGTGGTCCGACGCGTCATCGACGGAGTGGGCGGCGATACTCGAACTGGGAGAGGAGACGGTCACACAAGGGGTGTTCACCGGGGCAGATCGGGATGCGCACATCTTCCTGAAGGAGGCCTTCGCCGTGTGGCAAGGGCTACGCATCATCAACTCACAGGACATCGCTGTGACGTGCAACATCGACAACCTCCCCCTAGTATTTTGCATGCGGCGAGGGCACTGCGCGAACCACAGAGGCAACCTGCTACTGCAGCGCATATTCCTCGTGGCACGGACGAAGCGACTGCGGCTCAACCCCCAGTGGGTGCCAACCGACGAGCAGCGGGCTGACACCTACACGCGCGGAACACGAGCCGAACGGGCAATCCGCCTCGAGCCAGCACATATACCAACACGCAGCACCACGTAACCCGCACTCGGCACCGTATGATTACATGACCAACCGGTGCGCGAGCACGTCCCTCCGGAAGAGGGTCCTGGGTGTGGAAGCGTCAACGCATCAAACGAAGTATCAACAGTAGAGAAAGAGCGGCAGAGTTGAAGTGACACTTTTTACGCACACGACTTTCGCGCGGAAAGTGTCATTCAGCTCTGCGAAACGTGCTCTACACACCACCCCCTTCATCAGGCAAGTGGGTTTGTAAGTGTGTGTGGAAGCGTCAACGCATCAAACGAAGTATCAACAGTAGAGAAAGAGCGGCAGAGTTGAAGTGACACTTTTCCTTGTGGTGTGATTCAGGAACCCCCCAGAACTGGCATAGACATGGCATAGAACCGGCATAGAACTGGCATAGAACACCGGTCCACAATCCTTCAGGAAATGTCCGTGCAGGTTTCTACTGGGGAGATACACTACTTGACCACTTTATGGTCCAGGTCAAGGGGGGGAATTCACTTCCCGATTAAAAAATGTCACATTTCTCTGATGTAGGGCTCTTTGGTGACGGGAACATGGGATGCAGAACCTGGGGGGGGGGGGAGGGCGGTGGAGGGGTGTCCGCAGTGTCTTCCCAGCACAACTGGAGAGCCACCCACTCTGCTGCAGTTTGCCGAAGCTAGTATCTGGCGCAATAACCCAGCGCGTTCACTCCATCGACAAGCCCAGGCCGAAGGGGGGTGACGTTCTCTCGGGGTACCCGAGGGAACAGAGAGGTAACAGAGCAGGATATCCGTGGGATGTCCCTCTCTGTTACTCTCGTGTCTTCTGCAGGGTTCCACCTTGGCGTAGGATATCCAACGCGAGAAGCAACATCCCGTGGAGGTTATCCCATAGGATATCCTACCCAAATTCTGGGAATCGAACCACCACCTACGGTTTTCACGCCCGAATACGCAGGCTCCATGACAGCACATGGCGGACAACCCAGAATCGAGCGCGGTGGCTCCAGCACATCTCCCGACGGCGTTCCCCCGAGGGGAGCCTCGCCCGGATGTACTTTGCACAGAGGAGGGGCTACCCGTCTGGGATGTCGACTGCCGCAGTCACGGTGTCGACGACACGCAGCACCTGAGCCGGGACCGTCAATTATCAGGCAGGACCTCAGGCGGGGCGCCGACCCGGGCTTCCCCTCCCGGTGCCCTCGCCTCGAAGGGAGGATGTTTGGTGTGTCGGCATGTTGCTGCGCCATGTTGCTGCTGCCTCACCACACGGATCAACTTAAGCTCCTGTGAGCTGCCCTCTCTCTGAGGTCGAGGTGGTCAGAAGGCCGAGGTGCCCGCAGCCTTTTCCTCAACAGAAACCCGCTTTTTCGGGGTCAGTCAGACCATATCCACCTCAAACAGTGCTGGAGAGGCCCCAGGCCTTCAGGATTGCGAGGATCAGCCCCATGTTGGGGCCAAGTTAGCTACCATTTTCCTAGGGTACATTTCTCGAAGGATTCCTTAAGGGGCCCCAGAACTGGCATAGACATGGCATAGAACCGGCATAGAACTGGCATAGAACCCCTATTGAATCACACCACCTTGGGTTTTTTAGGTGGGATTTTTTCCCCACAGGTTTTCTGGGTGAAGTTTTTCGGGGGCAGGTGGTATTCTAGTGGGGGATGAGGATGAATCCTCCGGACACCCGCCCCTTTTTCGGTTGTTCCAGCCAAAACCCGGCGTTGTTCCCCAGTCAAGAGCCAGGCGTTCACTACCGTGGCCTCCGGCGGCTGGGGGGCTCCGCCCCCCAGACCCCCCTGTACCACTAGGCTGGAGCGTGTGCCTGTCTTGTAGCCAAGTCCTTTGGGTTCACATCAGCGAATGGGACCCAGACCACTCTCAGTAGCCTCAGGAGGACGCAGCCAACAATCTGTACGCCCGCAACTCCCACGCGCTCCCACTACGGCGCAAGGAACAGATACTCACTACCGTGGCCTCCGGCGGCTGGGGGGCTCCGCCCCCCAGACCCCCCGTATGTCGAGCAACCAAATCCTTGAGCTTGTGCCACTGGGCATAGGAAGGGGTCGTTACAATAACGCCCCGAAAACCCATTTTTGGCGCCCCTTGCCTGGTATGTTGCTGTTGTGTTGCCACTATCTCTCATCACACAGAGCGTCCAATACCCACACACCACACTCACACTGGTTGTGTGGTGGGGATGGGGGGATTTTCTTGCCCGCGAGGGGGATTGCGCGCCATTTCCCCCCCGAAAAACCCTTGGAGAAAAAGTGGAATCCTGACCCCCTTTTGGGCCCAAAAAGGCCAAAGTCCCAGGCATACTTGCCCGACAGCCTCAAGAATCTGTAATCCGCTCATAGACTTAGTCTAGAAGGGGTTTGTGTGTAGAAGCGTGTCGCGCAACACAAACAAAGCGAAAAGGTACAGAGCGAGTTTTTGCGACTGAAGGCCATGTCGACTTCCTGCCGCCTATCCCCCCTCCCCCGACCCACCCACCCTGGGCAGTTTTGAACCTGGCCCAACGGGGGCCCTCGCTACCGAGTGAGAAAAAGTGAGAAAGAATGAGCGGAAAAACGCCCAAAAAAAGAGTGGGGGAGTTGGGGGGTCCCTAGCCTGGGGAGCGTATTTGGACCCCGATTCTCGAAAAAGACGATCTCGGTGTGGCTCAGATCGAAGGGTTGACTCACAACATGGCGATTTGGTGCAAATTTCAGAGAAAATCCCACGTGCTACTGCGAACGACGAGACTCGGACGTCCCGTAGTGGGGCTGGGGAGGGAACCCCCTGGTCCCACGCATGCAGGTGTGTGGTCCGAAGAGCCAGTGGTACGGCTGGCCGACACCACAAGTGCAGCTCGTGGCGGTCGGACACAGGAGGCCAGCAGGGGCGCAGTACCGGAGGCACGTGCAGGGGCCCCTTGGTGGGTGGGTCAAGGCAATCAGTCACGGCGCAACGTGTTCCAGGCGGGCGAGGCTGTCATGGCGTTCGGCACTAACCTTCACCAGGTTTTTGGTTCCCCACACGGCCGCGACACCCTCTTCGTCTAGAGTGGGTCCGCGACTCGGAGTACAGAGCCGATCCACCCGCACCGATGTCCAACACCGCCGACTCCGGGCCACCCTCCAAATCCGCCCGTAGAGGGGCGCTGGAGGACGGCCCGGAGGTCATCGACGCGCTACCTTCACCCCCCTCGCGGTCGGCTTCATGGAGAAGCTGGTGAAGGCGATGGCGGGGGTGCGGACACCAAGGCCAATGTGGGACATCGGTGCAGGAGACGGTTCCCGCTGCACGGGGAGGCGAAGTGTATTAAGGGACGACGTCGGAGGGGCTGATCCCCGAGGCGATGGTGCGCCTGGTCAGAAGCGAGCTGAGCGGCGTGGTAGGCCCACCCCGCGCTCACGGAGGCAGGAAGGAGGCACGGGGGACGGCTACGACGCGAGTACAGCAGGCCGCGAAGCAGGATGGTATCCGTCGTCTACGGGAGAAGCTGCGCCGCCTCAACAGGGAGGCCCACAACGGGGGCCCTCGCCGAGTGAGAAAAAGTGAGAAGTCAGCCATGTTTGGCTGAAAACTGACGACTCGTGACTCACAGTGACTCGGCGCGAGGACCCCCAACGTCCCACGACGCACTGTGGTTCCGGGTTGCTATGGCCCACGCTTACCAGGACAACCGACCGGCAGGGGATGTCCTGTCAATCCCCCCCGGGACATTGGTGTACTTGGTGGATTCCCCCTACGAACGACTTTAGTCGAGTGGCTTCGCCACGGTCAGGGAGACTTAGAATAGGGAGGAGCGCGCGCGAGGTTTTTGTTGCTGCTTGGTTGCTGTTGTTTGCTGTGTTGTTTCTCATCACTGTTGCTGCATAGTGCAGTTTCCGCCACGTGCGTTGCACGGTTGGACGGGGGCGCGACCACCACCACCCTTCATCAGGAAATCGGGTTGTGTGTGCGTTGCTGATCGGCCCCTCTCGCAGATCTTGACTAGTCAGGCTGGCCCCCCTCCCCTCTCCGGCCCTCTGGGCAAACTATTGCTGAGTTGTGCTTCTCGCGTCGCGCGAAGATACTTGCTCCACACTATTCACTAAATCTCCCGATTCCCCCCAGCACATTCGTGTACTTGGCGGATTCCCCCCGATTCCCCCCAGGACATAGTCATACTTGGCGGATTTCCCCCGATTGCCCCCAGCACATAGTCATGCTTGGCGGATTCCCCGCGACTCCCCCCAGAAAATAGTCAGGCTTGGCGGATTTCCCCCGATTCCCCCCAGTACACAGTCATACTTGGACGATTCCCCCCAGTACATTGTCGTACTTGGACGCTTCCCCCCGATTTCCCCCAGTACATTGTCATACTTGGACGATTCCCCCCGATTCCCCCCAGTACATTGTCGTACTTGGACGATTCCCCCCGATTCCCCCCAGTACATTGTCGTACTTGGTCGATTCCCCCCGATTCCCCCCAGTACGAAGTCATACTTGGACGATTCCCCCCGATTCCCCCCAGTACATAGTCGTACTTGGACGATTCCCCCCGATTTCCCCCAGTACATTGTCGTACTTGGACGATTCCCCCCGATTCCCCCCAGTACATAGTCGTACTTAGCGGATTCCCCCGTGCTGGGGGGAATTGGCGGAAATCCGCCAAGTATGACTGTGTACTGGGGGGAATCGTCCAAGTATGACAGTGTACTGGGGGAAATCGGGGGGAATCGTCCAAGTATGACAATGTAGTGGGGGAAATCGGGGGGAATCGTCCAAGTGTGACAATGTACTGGGGGAAATCGGGGGGAATCGTCCAAGTACGACAATGTACTGGGGGGAATCGGGGGGAATCGTCCAAGTATGACAATGTACTGGGGGAAATCGGGGGGAATCGTCCAAGTGTGACAATGTACTGGGGGAAATCGGGGGGAATCGTCCAAGTACGACAATGTACTGGGGGGAATCGGGGGGAATCGTCCAAGTATGACAATGTACTGGGGGGAATCGGGGGGAATCGTCCAAGTACGACAATGTACTGGGGGGAATCGGGGGGAATCGTCCAAGTATGACTTCGTACCGGGAGATTTAGTGAATAGTGCGGAGCAAGTATCTTCGCGCGACGCGAGAAACACAACAAAGCAATAATTTGCCCAGAGGGCCGGAGAGGGGAGGGGGGACAGCCTGCCTAGTCAAGATCTGCGAGAGGGGCCGAGCACCAACGCACACACAACCCGATTTCCTGATGAAGGGTGGTGGTGGTCGCGCCCCCGTCCAACCGTGCAACGCACGTGGCGGAAACTGCACTATGCAGCAACAGTGATGAGAAACAACACAGCAAAAACAGCAAGCAAACAGCAACAGAAACCTCGCGCGCGCCGCTCCTCCCTATTCTAAATCTCCCTTACCGTGGCGAAGCCACTCGACTAAAGTCGTTCGTAGGGGGAATCGGGGGGAATCGTCCAAGTACGACAGTGTACTGGGGGGAATCGGGGGGAATCGTCCAAGTACGACAATGTACTGGGGGGAATCGGGGGGAATCGTCCAAGTACGACAGTGTACTGGGGGGAATCGTCCAAGTACGACAATGTACTGGGGGGAATCGGGGGGAATCAACCAAGTGCACTAATTTGCTGGGGGGAATCGGGGAGTGCCCCTACAGGAGGTGGGGACCACTGTGAGTCACTACGAGTCACTACGAGTCACGTGACTGGTAGCGAGGCCGGTCTGGACCTCTGGGTGGAATTTTCTCATATTGTGCCAAGTCCCCACCCGGAGTTCCAGACCGGCCTCGCTACCAGTCAAGTGACTCGTAGTGACTCGTAGTCAGCCAAAAACCTGAAAATTCACCCTTCTCCCCAGGCCAGCCAAAAAAGCCCCCTGACTCACTGACGAGCCGTGACGACCCGTGACTGGTAGCGAGGGCCCCCAACCAACAGCATTTTGTCTTTGAACTAACTTTACTAACTTTCCGCTTCTTCATGATGACATGCATGCGCAACACCACCACCCCACACGCAGACCACCTCTCCCCTCCCACACCCCACCCCACCCCCCCCGGGAGAAGCCAGGAGGAGGTGGGGCCAGGGGGGGGGTAGTGAGGGGTGCATGGGGGAACGGGTTCCCCATGCCTCAAGGGAGGTCAGGAAAGGGGGGGAGGCGCCGATGTCGCCGCCCGTAGTGGGGCGGGTGGCGGCGCAGCAGGAGCAGCAGCAGCAGCAGCAGCAGCGCGCCGGGAGCTCCGACAGCGGGGACAGCGGTGTGTCGGATCTGGTCGCACGGAAGGTGTCGGACTACCGGCAGGCGCACGGCAGGCTGATCCGTGATCACCTCACCCTCTCTGTGGAGAACGAACGCCTCTCCGCACGGAACCAGGAGCTGGAGTGCCTGGCTGCAGCGGCAACCACATCCGCAGCCGCCACCTCGTCCTCCTCCTCCGCCACCACCGTCCACCACCACCCAAGCAGCTACCGCCTGCCGCCGGAGGCGTCGGGCCGACACCCCGGTGCAGCCCCGGCGCTGCACCTTCCGCTGCAGTCCGAGGTGCCGCAGCACCTGCAGAAGGCTCACCACAGCCACAGCCACCACTTCGCAGCACCACCCCGAACAGCCGCACCGACACCCTCTTGCAAAAGCGGCAGCTGTGAGGGGCCCTCCAGGATTGACGTGGAGTCCGAGGAAGGGGGTGGTGGTGGTGGTGTTGGCAACGCATCAACAGGCCTGGGCCTGACCCGGTCTGAGCTGGCCCTGCTGCTGCCGCACACACAGGGCTTCGACGCAGCCGCCGTGGGGGGTGCGGAGGAGGGGGGTGGTGTAGGGGATGCAGCGGCAGCGGCGGCGACTGCGGTGGCGGGGAGCAGCAGCTGGCGGTCCGCCTCCGAAGCGATGCACACCGTGCTGTCCAGCGTGCCGCCGGAGTCGCTGTTGGGGGCGTCGCCGGAGGGTGGGCGGCACAGATCTGCCTCGGGGTGGGCTGTGGGTGCAGGAGGTGGTGGTGGAGGGGGCCATGGCGTAGCGAACCTCGCGGAGCTTGCGAATCTCCGGAGCCAGGCAGAGGGGTCGCGTGCCGCGGTGCTGGGGCTGGAGAGGGCAAACGCAGACCTGCAGGCGCGGCTGGAGGTATGTCTAAGGCGGCAGCAGCAGCAGCAGCAGCAACATTCATTATTTTTTTGCTGCCTTCTCTCTCTCTCTCACCCACCACCACCACCACCCGCAGGCAGAAACATCCCGCGCCAAGGCTGACGCGGAGTCCCTCCGCCGCGACCTGGAGGATGCTGTAGGCAGCAGCGTATCCCAGGGCCAGGAGCTCGAGAGGCAGCGCGCCGCAGCACACTCCGCACAGCAGGAGCGCGACCGCCTGGCCCGCCAGCTCGCCCACATCCAGGCCGCCCCCACCCCCACCCCCACCCCCCACGCCGACAGCAGCGCCGTGATGCAGCTGCAGGCAGAGCTCGCCGGGCTGCAGGCGGAGTGCGGCAAGAAGGACGCGCAGACCGCCCGCCTCCGCTCGGAGCTCCGCAAGCTCCACGCCGACCAGGCCCGCGCCGAGGGGCTGGTGCAGCCCCTCGAGGAGGAGCTCGCCAGGATGCAGGCTGGCAACGGCGCAGCCGCGGGCCGCGTCCTCACCCTCGAGGCGGAGGCCACCGCGCTCCGCGCCGAACGGGCGGCACTCCTCCGCCGCTCCGAGGAGCAGCAGCAGGCGCAGCGCAGCGAAGCCGCACAGCTCGAGACGCAGATGGGCACCCTCCAGCGCGAGCTCACCACACTCCGCACCGCATTCGACGCCGGGCAGGCCCGCGAGGCGGAGGAGACAACCGCCCTCGCCGCGCGCGCCGCAGACCTCGAAGCCTCCCTACGCTCCGAGGCAGCGGCGCGCGCCAACGCCGAGCAGGCCTCGGCGCACGCCGCAGAGTGGGTCGCGGAGGAACGCCGCCTCCGCCAGGAGGCCGAGGCCTCCGCCGCGGCGCTCCGCGCCGCGGCGCAGAGCGCCACCCCGCCCGCCGCCGCCGCGGCCCGCCTCGCCGAGCTCCGGGAGCGATGCGCTGCCCTCGAGGGGAGGGTGGCTGAGGACGCGTCCCTCGCAGACTCCAACTCCCGCCTCCAGGAGGCCCTGTCGGGCGCGGAGGCGCGCAGCGCCTCCCTCGCCCAGCAGCTGCGGGATGCCGCGGCGCAGCGCGACTCCGCCGCCTCGCGGCTGTCCGCCGCCGCCGCGGCAGCGGCGGCGGCGGCAGCCGAGGTGGCGGAGCTGCGCCAGGGCGTTGCCACAGCACAGGCTGCCCGGGTGCAGGCGGAGGCGCTGGCGGAGGACATGTCGCTGACCCTGGGGCAGAAGGATGCGGAGGCCGCGCGGCTCCGCCGCGCGCATGAGGGGTGTGCCGCAGCGGCGGCGGCGGCGGAGGCGGAGCTGCGTCAGGCGGAGGCGCTGCGGCAGCAGGAGGGGTGCGCCGCGGCGGAGCGCGACGCGGTGCGGGCTGCGGAGCTGCAGGCGCTGCGCGCGGAGCGCGCAGCGGCGGAGGAGCGTGCTGCAGCTGCGGAGGCGGGGCGTGTGGAGGCGCTGGAGGCGCATCTCGCGCAGCGCGATGCGGCGGAGCGTTCCCTGCATGCGGAGATCGAGGCGCTCCGTGCGCAGCAGCAGGGGCTGCAGCATGCCGCAGCTGAGGAGCGGGCTGCGGAGCTGCAGGCGCTGCGCGCGCAGCGCGCAGCGGCGGAGGAGCGTGCCGCAGCTGCGGAGGCGGGGCGTGCGGAGGCGGTGCAGGCGCTGGAGGCGCACCGCGCGCAGCGCGATGCGGCGGAGCGTTCCCTGCATGCGGAAATGGAGGCGCTCCGTGCGCAGCAGCAGGGGCTGCAGCACGCCGCAGCTGAGGAGCGGGCTGCGGAGCAGCAGGCGATGCGGGCGCAGCGCGCCGCGGCGGAGGCGGGTGCTGCGGAGGCGATGGATGTGCTGCGGGCACAGCGTGCGGCGGCGGAGGAGCGCGCCGAGGCGCTGCTGGCCCGGGTGAGGCACAGCGAGGAGCAGGCGGCATCCTTGGCAGGCGTGCTGGAGGAGGCGCAGGCGGGGCTGCGGTCGGAGAGGGAGCAGCTGCGGAGCTGCGAGGCGCGGCTGGGGGATGCGGCTGCGGGGCATGCGGCGGAGCTGCGGATGGTGCATGCGGAGCTGGGTGCGGCTGCGGCGGATCGGGAGGCGCTGCTGGGGGATGTGAGGTCCGCGCAGCAGCAGAAGACGATCCTGGCTGACGAGACGCGGCGCCTCGCGGCGGAGCTGCAGCGCATGGCTGGGGAGGCCTCGCAGAGGCAGGCGGCGGCGGAGGCGGCGGAGCGGAGCGACACCAGCGCGGCGGCGCTGCGGTCGGAGCTGTCGCGGCTGCAGCGGGTGCTGGCGGAGAGGGAGGCGGAGGCCGTGCCGCTGCAGCAGCGGCTGCGGGATGCGGAGGGGGACACGGCCGCATGTCGGGAGCAGGTGGTGGAAGCCAACGCACAGCTTGCCCTCAACGCAGCGAAGGTATAAACACATCTCTCGTTTTGCATAAAGGTTACATTTTGGCGGGAGGTCAAAACTGTCTGAGAAATAAGTGCCACCCTGATTTGACCCGAATTTGGCGGAGTTTGGGCGATTTGCCAAATCAGGTGGAAGTGAGAATAAGTGGGGTCGTGTGTGTGGTGGGTGGGTATCAACCTGCGAGGAAGCATACTGTCTCCGCCTTGTGTGTTGTGCCACGGCCAACGTTGACTACCACCACCACCACCACAGCTGGGCGAATCCCTCTCCTCCTGCGAGCACCTGGAGCGGAGGGTGCACACTCTGGAAGGCGAGCTCCACGCTGCAAACCTGAAGGTATGCAAGGCTCCAGCCCGGGATGCTCCTCCGGGCGCCACTTTTTGCACTTCCCCACACCCCACCCCACACAGGCACACACCCTCAGCGAGCAGGCCCAGGTCGCCGACGCCTCCTGCCGCGCCCTCCGCAGCGAGGTGGGGCTCCTCGAGGGCAGGCTGCGCTCCTCCGAAACCGCAGACCCCTCAGGGGCACCACCGTCTCACCGGGTGGCGGGCACCCCGCCACACGCACACCACCACCACCACCACCACCACCACCATCACCCCCACGGTGCACCGCCACACTCCCCTAGCCTCCCTGCGACACCGGCTGCGGCACCGCCCGTCGGACGCCCGGGGGGCGGCACACCGCCTTCGCAGCAGCATCAGCCGACCCCCTCTGGGGGCGAGCCGTTCGCCGCCGCCGTGTCCGATCTCCTCGCCGCGCTCTGCGGGTCGGCCACCGCCACCGCAGCCGCTGCCACCGCCGCCACCGGGACAACCCCATACAGCCACCACCGCCATCAGCCTGCCTCCAACAGTGTCTCCGTGGCCTCAGCTGGGTGCAGCGGCGGCAGCTCGATGCACCCCGCCATCACCGCCTGCCGTGCATCCCTTCGGGAGGGGGAGGGGGAGATCCGTGATATCATGGCCGGCGTGGTGCAGACGGCTGCCGCTGCGGCGGCTGCTGCTGCTGCCGGTGGGGGTGCCGCGGTGGCAGCGCCGCAGCCGCACCCCGCCACAGCGCTGCTGCTGCACGCTGCTGCGAGGCTCCCCGCAGTGGCGTCGCGCCTGGGAGGGGTGCAGGCCACTCTCGGTGAAATATCGGACACAGCTGATCAGCACGCCGCGGCGCACCGCCACACCCTGCAGACGCTCAGCGCCGCGCAGGACACACTCACGGAGGTGGCGGCGGAAAACGCCTTTCTTGAAAGCGTCCTCTCCACCACCCGAGCAAGATGCACCGAGCTGCAAGGCAAATCCGCGTCCCTCCATGTCTCCACGCTCGCCTCTGGGGAGAGCGCGGGCCGGGCGGACCTGCTGCTGAAGGAGGTGGAGGCGCGGTCGGAGCTTGTTTTTCGCTTTTATTCCGCCGGAGGAGGTGGGGGTGTCGGCGGGCTCTGGAAGGCCGCCTTCTTCAGAGAAGGCGTTGCCCACCTCGGGGAGGTGGAGCTGGCGAAGCGTGAGGCTGCGGAGAAGGCGTCGGAGCTGGCGCTGCTGAGGCTGGCGGTCGAGCTGGCGGAGGGGGTCCGGCAGCAGCAGCACCACCACCACCACGCCGCAGCGCCCCCGCCATCCCCGGCTACCGCCCCCTCAGCCCTGGTGGATGCAGGGCTGTCGTCTGATGTGATCAGCTCGCGGCGAGCCGTGTCCATCCACTCCCACCCTTCGTCCTCTGCGACCTCCTCCGTCTTCCCCAGGGGCGGGGGTGATGGCGGCGGTGCGGCAGCGCCGTGCCGCCCCGCTGCCTGTTGGAAAAGCGTGGGGCCACGCTCCTCTTCCTCCTCCGCATCCTTGGCACCGCCAGTTTCCTCCTCACCGGTTTGTGCGGGCGGTGGGGGCAGCCTGGGCGATGCTGTCGGAGGGCACGGAACCCCAGTCTCGGCTCGATCCGCCTTTGTGCTGTTTCCAGGTGGAAGCGGTGCAGGCGCGGCAGGGGTTGCAGCCGGTAGGGACTGGGGCGCCTTTGAGAGCAGTGGCGTTCCCGCAGTGTCGCCACAGCAGGGTGGTGGTGTGGTCCACCGGCTCCCAAGCATGTCGCCGCCACCGCCTCCGGCGCTGCATTCCCCGCACCCGAGATTGGTGGTTGGGGGCTGCCCTGGAGGGGGTGTTTTCCCCCGTGGCGGCGGCGGTGCTGGTGGCGGTGCCGGGTTCCACAGAAACAGAGATGTGGGGGTTGGGGCTGCGTATGGGCGTGTGGTGCCTGTGGAGCTGCCGTGACGCGCGTTCGATATGAATGTGGGCTCAAAAAAAAAAGGACACACAAAAGACAGCAAAATAAAAAAAAGCGGCGTTTCAAACTATAACTCTGAGGCGTTCCGTCGGCGAACAACACAGAGAAGAGCACGTTTGTTGTTGTAGTGGTGGTGGTTGGGGCATCTGGTGCTTCTTGGTGCTGTTATGATGCTCCTGCAAAAGGTCTTCACGTGTGGGGGGTGGATGGGCGGGGGGGGGGGGGGATATCGTGTCTAGTTGTCTTTCGTAGAGAGGCAGTCGGGGGGGGCTTCGCTCGGCAGTGCAGAATTGGTGTAGTTTTACCCCCCCCCCCCGGAATAGTTGTTGTTTTTATTTTTTGGTGAAAAAGAAATCGCCGAAGTGCTGCCGGTTCAGCGGAGGCTCCTGTAGTGTAGAGTCCTAGATAGAACAGAACAGTACACGGGCAATACCGTGCCACCCCCCCTGGCCCTCCCTCATAATTCAAGGGTAGATGTGCGTTGAACGCGATCACAGAGCGAGTTGCGAGCTCCTAGCACTCCAGTCCGCGATGTGGTGCATTTTCGATAGATATTTTTTAATTTGTGCTGCGAGAACAACTGTCAAACGACCGAGGCGCGCCGGCACCCGCGGCCGAGTCAACACGGCAAGTGTTCTTCAGATAACCTCCTCGCAACCCCAACCCACCCCCATCCCACGCCCGCCCAACGCGAACTCCTGGGTGTCATCCCGCTTCACACTAACACACGTCGCTCAGAACAGCGGGGTTCTCTCTCCATGTCTATGAGATGCCTTGGCACAGCCGCAGGTCACCCGTGCCATACCTTGGTCGGTGGCCGTGTTAGGCTGCACCACCGCCATTGCGTTTGTGCAAATAGTATAGTTGTGTGGAGCGGTGTCACAGCACAGGATTTGGGATGCACCCTGCTTCGGAGCCGTGCAACAGCTTCAGGTTAGATAAGGGTGTGGGTGCGTCCTGGAAATGCCGCTGGTGCACAGGGAAACCTCCGCACATCTGTGTGTGTGACACCATTGGAGATCTGGTTGCTGCTGAACGGTATTGTGACTACTGGAGCAGGCCTGTCGCTAACTTTTCGATTTTGGAGATATGGTGGGTTGACGCTCCTGTTTTGGGGGGGGATCAGGGGGCAAAACACTAGGGGTCAATTTTTCTCGCGCGCGCTTCGCGCGCGCTCGTGTTGTTGCCTATTTTTCCCGTCGGTGGACCACGAGGTGGGCACGGTGTGAGGCGCTGGGTTCCTTCCGTGGTTCCTCTCCCGCTCGCGCCATCCTCGGGTGCCGGAGGAAACCCAAAAAATGGCTTTCGGGACCATGATTTCGACGCTACCCCCTGATATGCCACGGCCGTTGAAGCGCAAGGACTTGGTTACTAGACGGGCACGCGAGATGGGGGGTCTGGGGGCAGAGCCCCCCAGCCGCCGGAGGCCACGGTAGTGAACATCTGTTCATTGTGGGCGTACAGATTCTGTGTGAGTTGGCTGCGTCCCCCTGAGGCTACTGGAGTGGTTGGATTCCCTGACCTGGTGGTAATCGAATGACTTGAGTACGAGACATACGCCACAGGGGGGTCTGGGGGGCGGAGCCCCCCAGCCGCCGGAGGCCACGGTAGTGAGCATCTGTTCCTGCAAAACCATACTCTCTTCGACCCAGTGAAAGTGGGTTGACGCTTGGTCGACGCTTGGTGAGCGTCGACCCAGTGTAATCGGGTCAACGCTAGGTAAGCGTCGACCCAGCGTAATAAATGGGTTGACGCTTGGTCCAGGCTTGAATGGCAACCCAGTTCCACTGGGTCGACGCTCCAAGCCTCGACCAAGCGTCAACCCAGTTCCACTGGGTCGACGCTGGGTCGACGCTTTTTTATGGGGGGGGAAACCAGGCCGTTCGCTATCGTCCACAGATCCCGTGTGGGGTGGACGAAGTTTTATTTGGGATTTTGGGATTTTGGAGGATTCTTCATATTCCTGGATTTCCCGAATTTCCTGGATTTCCCCCGGCCCCTTAGGCGATTTCAGGGCGGACAGGGCGGACATATCCGGACCGGAAATCCGGGTGTCCGGATGTCCGGGTCCAATTTTGACCCCCCCCCCCCCCCCCCCCCCCCGCCGGACATTTCCCGAATTTCCCGCCCGGACATCCGGACATCCAGAAATGTCCGCCCCGGACAGGGCGGACATTTTCTGGTGTCCGGATGTCCGGGCGGACATGTCCGGACCCGGAAATTCGGGAAATCCAATTTTGACCCCCCCCCCCCCCGGACATGTCCGGCCAGGACCTCAATAGTTTGATTTTTGGTCCAGAAAATAGTTTGAAAAATTTTGAAATCTGGGTGCCAAAAAAAAATTTCCTAAGACCGGCGATTTGTAGGGGGACCCTTTCGAATTTTTTTTGGAGAAGGGTAAATTGAACGTTTTTGGCCAAATGAAGCCACTGCGACCATTCCCGGGCCTCGGAAATCAGATTTTGGCCCCTCAAATGCGGTGCCGGTCCGGACAAAAAACCGAAAAAATCGTGAAAAATGGCCCATTTTCCCCAGCCAAAAATGGGCCAAAAATGCCCCCCGGACACCCCCAGAGACATGTCCTAATCCGGGGTGCCAGTAGGGGGGACCAGGCCTGGGCGGGGAACGAGCCCTTTTTCCAGGTTTTTTGGGTCGGGGAACCAGGTTTTTTCTAAGAATTTTTACAAGGGATTTTTTGCTCGCCCCCCCACAGTTTCCAGGCGCGTGCCCGTCAGGCGGGACTTTTTCTCTGATTTCTCTCCGCGTCATCATGTGACAGCTCTCGAGTGATGCCCAGAGATGCTTGCGGCAGAGAGTGCCCCTCATGCGCGTTACAGCTGAAAATGAATGAGGATCACCTGGCGCTCGTTCTCATCGGGGGTTGTGCTCCGCAGGGACTCAATACACCTTGGCACTCTCGCAGGGCTGGACATGCCAGCAGCTGGAGGACAGTTACAAAGCTGCCACTCCCCGACGCCACCCACCTGCTGGCCCCTTCAGGTCTGAAAGCCCAAAAGCTCCCGGGGATGTTTGCAGTGGTGCGCGCCATATTCAGCGCAGTAGGGTGATCTCTCCGATTTTCCAAAACTGCTGGTTTACTGGTTTGGGGAACGGTCGCCGGCAGACCGTTGAAATGCCCGTGTTAGCAAGGCACACTCACGTTTCAGGTAGCGTGTCGCGTGTCACGCATGTCGCGAACGCGGCAAGTGTACCTCCCAGGTGGGGAAGCCCGACCTCCTGTCCGATGTCAGTCAGGCTTCGAAGAAGCGCTTCATGGATGCGGCGCTGACCTCCTACGCTGCACTGTACCCGGGGAAGTGAGATAGATGGACGGGCACACGCTACATCGGGGGTCTGGGGGGCGGTGCCCCCCAGCCGCCGGAGGCCACGGTAGCGAACATCTGTTCGTGTGGGCGTACAGATTCTGTGCGAGTTGGCTGCGTCCTCAGAGGCGACTGGAGTGGTTGGACCCCGACTTGATGGGATTCGAAGGACTTGAGTACGAGACGTACGCCACAGGGGGGTCTGGGGGGCGGAGCCCCCCAGCCGCCGGAGGCCACGGTAGTGAACGTCTGGCTCTCCAGTTGGCCAGCAAGGCGAACGGTACGTGGGACAGACTTCCCTTCCATCCTTGTGCGCGCCCTGTCGACTAGGGAAAACTTAGAAAAAGTTTTTTCCTCTGCGAAACAACCTTAGAAAAAAAATCCCCTAACAAACTTCTTAGAAAAAAACTTTTTTTCCCCTTACAAAAATTCTTAGAAAAAAAGTTCAGAATCCTGAAAGTGGGGAACAAGCCCCCCAGTTAGGAACAGCCCTGGGGGGGACCTTTCGATTTTTTTTTCGAGGAGAGGTCAATTGAACGTTTTTGGACATCTGAGGCCACTGCGACCATTCCCAGGCCTCGGAAATGAGATTTTTGGCCCTCAAATGGGGTACCGGTCCCCACGAAATTCCGAAAAAATCATGAAAATCGAAAGGTCCCACGCACAAATTCTGCCCAAAAATCGTCAAAAATGGACATGTCATACGCAGCAAGGGGGCAAACCACTCCCCAATGCTCAATGATTCCACGGCAAGCCAGATTTTCTGATCAATTGGTTTGTTTGAGCATGTTCCTGGCTCTTGTTTGGAAAGGAGATGACCCCTGGCTGGAGAGGACGGTTGTGCTCGACCGGACGGAGAGAGAACCTTCTCCATAACCACCTCCACTCCACAATGCCACAAGTGGCAGGAAGGCCGGGTGTTACAGGCCTCAACCAGGGTTCCAAGGCTCTCCACTTCCTGGCTGCGTCAGGGATCACCGGGTACAGCGAGCAGGATTCCCTGTCCTGACACCCCAGCATGTACCACCGGAAGAACCCGAAACAGCAGCCGCCCCTCATGGGGGTTGCAAGAGGCACGGAAATCGTTCAAATCGGACCAAGTCCGAAAATTCGGCACTTTCTTGGGTACAAATTGCGGTCCGAAATTTTCCGATTTTTTGAAAAAAGGCTAATTCTGTAAGGGGGACCTTTTCGAATTTTTTTTTCGGGCACTCTTTCCACAAGGAAATGTCCGCCCTGTCCGCTACTGTCCACTACCGATTTCAAGGATCCTCCTTTGAGATTTTTTTTAACCACAGGGAGGCGCCCCTCGGGGGCGCTTCGCGCCCCCTCGGGAGGCACACATTGGCTACCTTTCCTTGAGAGGGCAGATCGCTGCACTTCTGGCA
Organism: Rhynchopus euleeides; assembly: GCA_963210315.1. Classification (NCBI taxonomy): domain Eukaryota; phylum Euglenozoa; class Diplonemea; order Diplonemida; family Diplonemidae; genus Rhynchopus; species Rhynchopus euleeides. Next base: position 365,723 of record OY723317.1, on the reverse strand, counting down.
AGGCTGTTAGTACCTCCGGAGGCACTAATAACCTTGCTTATGAGCGAAACGCCCGTGGATTGGCAGGGCCACTGTGCCACACAGTTCGGCTGCCAGGGGGGTCTGGGCAGTGATGTGTGCCTTGATTTTTTTGGATTTTTTTGGGTTTGATTTTTTTGGATTTTTTTGATTTTTTTGGGTGTGTTTTCAGGATTTTTTTGACTTTTTTGACCCCCTTTGGGGTTTTTGCTTGGCTGAGAACACTCATCCACCCAAACATGTTAACAAACACCCCCACCCCTTGAGATGCCTGGGCGCAAGGCTTGCTGGTCGCACGCGGAGTACACCGACACGGAGCAAGGGAGAGGGATCATCCCTCAATCATCCCTCCTGTGTTTGTATGGGTACCCCCTGTTTTGTACAGTGGCAAGAATCTGACTTGCGAGGGCACTTTCTGAGCTTGCCTCATAGGGGGTAGTGCCCTGGTTTCCCTTTCCCAGGAGATGTCAGAAATATGCGGGCTTTCGCCGAACTACAGATTTTCGCTGTTAGCCCTTTGGGGTTTTCCGAAAATCCCGAAAATCCCGCCCTGAGGTCCCTCTTATGGGTCCACCGACGGACAGAGTCGATATTATCGTGTTTTGTGCAGGAGGCAGGGGTGGGATAGTGGGTGGGCAGCCCACACATACACGGGGGATTGACTTTTATGGAATTTTATGGAATTTTATGGAATTTTATGGAATTTTATGGAATTTTATGGAATTTTATGGAATTTTATGGAATTTTATGGAATTTTATGGAATTTTATGGAATTTTATGGGGGGTGTCGATTTTTTCGGTTTTTTTCCGTTTTTTCCTTTTTTTTCGTTTTTTCCGCCTGTGGGCGCTGGCTGCGACTTGGTCAAAATTCGACGAAAAAAAAACGGAAAACGAAAAAACGGAAAATCCCAAAATCGACACCCTGATTTTCCGTTTTTTTCCGTTTTTTCCGAGCACCAGAAATAGGCAGGGTTGTCGTAAGACCGGCGTGCCAAGGGGGAGGTGCTCGCATTTTTTTTTGGGGGGGTTCAGAATGGGTCGTTTTTGGACATTTGAGCCCACTGCGAGCAGTGCCGGGTCCCGGAAACGCTGTTTCAAACGCTCAAAAGGGGAGGCGGTGGGCACCAGAACCCAGTAAATTTACCACAAATGGTCCCACCCACGAACGGGTTACCCCCTGCCTCTAGGGGTTCCCCCCACTCACAAACGGGTTACCCCCTGCCTCTAGGGGTTCCCCCCAGCCACAAATGGGTTACCCCCTGCCTCTAGGGGTTCCCCCCACTCACAAATGGGTTACCCCCTACCTCTAGGGGTTCCCCCCACTCACAAACGGGTTACCCCCTGCCTCTAGGGGTTCCCCCCACCCACAAACGGGTTACCCCCTGCCTCTAGGGGTTCCCCCCACTCACAAATGGGTTACCCCCTACCTCTAGGGGTTCCCCCCACTCACAAACGGGTTACCCCCTGCCTCTAGGGGTTCCCCCCACCCACAAATGGGTTACCCCCTACCTCTAGGGGTTCCCCCCACTCACAAACTGGTTACCCCCTGCCTCTAGGGGTTCCCCCCACTCACAAATGGGTTACCCCCTACCTCTAGGGGTTCCCCCCACTCACAAACTGGTTACCCCCTACCTCTAGGGGTTCCCCCCACTCACAAACTGGTTACCCCCTGCCTCTAGGGGTTCCCCCCACCCACAAACGGGTTACCCCCTGCCTCTAGGGGTTCCCCCCACTCACAAACGGGTTACCCCCTGCCTCTAGGGGTTCCCCCCAGCCACAAATGGGTTACCCCCTGCCTCTAGGGGTTCCCCCCACTCACAAATGGGTTACCCCCTACCTCTAGGGGTTCCCCCCACTCACAAACGGGTTACCCCCTGCCTCTAGGGGTTCCCCCCACCCACAAATGGGTTACCCCCTACCTCTAGGGGTTCCCCCCACTCACAAACTGGTTACCCCCTGCCTCTAGGGGTTCCCCCCACTCACAAATGGGTTACCCCCTACCTCTAGGGGTTCCCCCCACTCACAAACTGGTTACCCCCTACCTCTAGGGGTTCCCCCCACTCACAAACTGGTTACCCCCTGCCTCTAGGGGTTCCCCCCACCCACAAACGGGTTACCCCCTGCCTCTAGGGGTTCCCCCCACTCACAAACGGGTTACCCCCTGCCTCTAGGGGTTCCCCCCACTCACAAATGGGTTACCCCCTACCTCTAGGGGTTCCCCCCACTCACAAACGGGTTACCCCCTGCCTCTAGGGGTTCCCCCCACCCACAAACGGGTTACCCCCTGCCTCTAGGGGTTCCCCCCACTCACAAATGGGTTACCCCCTACCTCTAGGGGTTCCCCCCACTCACAAACGGGTTACCCCCTGCCTCTAGGGGTTCCCCCCACCTACCAATGGGTTACCCCCTACCTCTCGGGGTTCCCCCCACCCACAAATGGGTTACCCCCTGCCTCTAGGGGTTCCCCCCAGCCACAAATAGGTTGCCCCCTGCCTCTAGAGGTTCCCCCCAGCCACCAATGGGTTACCCCTACCTCTAGAGGTTCCGCCCAGCCACCAATAGGTTGCCCCCTACCTCTAGAGGTTCCCCCCAGCCACTAATGGGTTGCCACCTACCTCTAGAGGTTCCCCCCAGCCACCAATGGGTTGCCCCCTGCCTCTAGAGGTTCCCCCCAGCCACTAATGGGTTGCCACCTACCTCTAGATGTTCCCCCCAGCCACCAATGGGTTGCCACCTACCTCTAGAGGTTCCCCCCAGCCACTAATGGGTTGCCCCCTACCTCTAGAGGTTCCCCCCAGCCACCAATGGGTTGCCCCCTACCTCTAGAGGTTCCCCCCAGCCACTAATGGGTTGCCACCTACCTCTAGAGGTTCCCCCCAGCCACCAATGGGTTGCCACCTACCTCTAGAGGTTCCCCCCAGCCACCAATGGGTTGCCCCCTACCTCTAGAGGTTCCCCCCAGCCACCAATGGGTTGCCCCCTACCTCTAGAGGTTCCCCCCAGCCACCAATGGGTTGCCCCCTACCTCTAGAGGTTCCCCCCAGCCACCAATGGGTTGCCCCCTACCTCTAGAGGTTCCCCCCAGCCACTAATGGGTTGCCCCCTACCTCTAGAGGTTCCCCCCAGCCACTAATGGGTTGCCCCCTGCCTCTAGAGGTTCCCCCCAGCCACCAATGGGTTGCCACCTACCTCTAGAGGTTCCCCCCAGCCACCAATGGGTTGCCCCCTACCTCTAGAGGTTCCCCCCAGCCACTAATGGGTTGCCCCCTACCTCTAGAGGTTCCCCCCAGCCACCAATGGGTTGCCCCCTACCTCTAGAGGTTCCCCCCAGCCACCAATGGGTTGCCCCCTACCTCTAGAGGTTCCCCCCAGCCACCAATGGGTTGCCCCCTGCCTCTAGAGGTTCCCCCCAGCCACCAATGGGTTGCCACCTACCTCTAGAGGTTCCCCCCAGCCACCAATGGGTTGCCCCCTACCTCTAGAGGTTCCCCCCAGCCACTAATGGGTTGCCCCCTACCTCTAGAGGTTCCCCCCAGCCACCAATGGGTTGCCCCCTACCTCTAGAGGTTCCCCCCAGCCACCAATGGGTTGCCCCCTACCTCTAGAGGTTCCCCCCAGCCACTAATGGGTTGCCCCCTACCTCTAGAGGTTCCCCCCAGCCACTAATGGGTTGCCCCCTGCCTCTAGAGGTTCCCCCCAGCCACCAATGGGTTGCCACCTACCTCTAGAGGTTCCCCCCAGCCACCAATGGGTTGCCACCTACCTCTAGAGGTTCCCCCCAGCCACTAATGGGTTGCCCCCTACTTCTAGAGGTTCCCCCCAGCCACCAATGGGTTGCCCCCTACCTCTAGAGGTTCCCCCCAGCCACTAATGGGTTGCCCCCTACCTCTAGAGGTTCCCCCCAGCCACCAATGGGTTGCCCCCTACCTCTAGAGGTTCCCCCCAGCCACCAATGGGTTGCCCCCTACCTCTAGAGGTTCCCCCCAGCCACTAATGGGTTGCCACCTACCTCTAGAGGTTCCCCCCAGCCACCAATGGGTTGCCCCCTACCTCTAGAGGTTCCCCCCAGCCACCAATGGGTTGCCCCCTACCTCTAGAGGTTCCCCCCAGCCACTAATGGGTTGCCCCCTACCTCTAGAGGTTCCCCCCAGCCACCAATGGGTTGCCCCCTACCTCTAGAGGTTCCCCCCAGCCACTAATGGGTTGCCACCTACCTCTAGAGGTTCCCCCCAGCCACCAATGGGTTGCCCCCTACCTCTAGAGGTTCCCCCCAGCCACTAATGGGTTGCCCCCTACCTCTAGAGGTTCCCCCCAGCCACCAATGGGTTGCCCCCTACCTCTAGAGGTTCCCCCCAGCCACCAATGGGTTGCCCCCTACCTCTAGAGGTTCCCCCCAGCCACTAATGGGTTGCCCCCTACCTCTAGAGGTTCCCCCCAGCCACTAATGGGTTGCCCCCTGCCTCTAGAGGTTCCCCCCAGCCACCAATGGGTTGCCACCTACCTCTAGAGGTTCCCCCCAGCCACCAATGGGTTGCCACCTACCTCTAGAGGTTCCCCCCAGCCACTAATGGGTTGCCCCCTACTTCTAGAGGTTCCCCCCAGCCACCAATGGGTTGCCCCCTACCTCTAGAGGTTCCCCCCAGCCACTAATGGGTTGCCCCCTACCTCTAGAGGTTCCCCCCAGCCACCAATGGGTTGCCCCCTACCTCTAGAGGTTCCCCCCAGCCACCAATGGGTTGCCCCCTACCTCTAGAGGTTCCCCCCAGCCACTAATGGGTTGCCACCTACCTCTAGAGGTTCCCCCCAGCCACCAATGGGTTGCCCCCTACCTCTAGAGGTTCCCCCCAGCCACCAATGGGTTGCCCCCTACCTCTAGAGGTTCCCCCCAGCCACTAATGGGTTGCCCCCTACCTCTAGAGGTTCCCCCCAGCCACCAATGGGTTGCCCCCTACCTCTAGAGGTTCCCCCCAGCCACTAATGGGTTGCCACCTACCTCTAGAGGTTCCCCCCAGCCACCAATGGGTTGCCCCCTACCTCTAGAGGTTCCCCCCAGCCACTAATGGGTTGCCCCCTACCTCTAGAGGTTCCCCCCAGCCACCAATGGGTTGCCCCCTACCTCTAGAGGTTCCCCCCAGCCACTAATGGGTTGCCCCCTACCTCTAGAGGTTCCCCCCAGCCACCAATGGGTTGCCCCCTACCTCTAGAGGTTCCCCCCAGCCACCAATAGGTTGCCCCCTACCTCTAGAGGTTCCCCCCAGCCACCAATGGGTTGCCCCCTACCTCTAGAGGTTCCCCCCAGCCACCAATAGGTTGCCCCCTACCTCTAGAGGTTCCCCCCAGCCACCAATGGGTTGCCCCCTGCCTCTAGAGGTTCCCCCCAGCCACCAATGGGTTGCCCCCTACCTCTAGAGGTTCCCCCCAGCCACTAATGGGTTGCCCCCTACCTCTAGAGGTTCCCCCCAGCCACCAATGGGTTGCCCCCTACCTCTAGAGGTTCCCCCCAGCCACCAATGGGTTGCCCCCTACCTCTAGAGGTTCCCCCCAGCCACTAATGGGTTGCCACCTACCTCTAGAGGTTCCCCCCAGCCACCAATGGGTTGCCCCCTACCTCTAGAGGTTCCCCCCAGCCACCAATGGGTTGCCCCCTACCTCTAGAGGTTCCCCCCAGCCACCAATGGGTTGCCCCCTACCTCTAGAGGTTCCCCCCAGCCACTAATGGGTTGCCACCTACCTCTAGAGGTTCCCCCCAGCCACCAATGGGTTGCCCCCTACCTCTAGAGGTTCCCCCCAGCCACTAATGGGTTGCCCCCTACCTCTAGAGGTTCCCCCCAGCCACTAATGGGTTGCCCCCTACCTCTAGAGGTTCCCCCCAGCCACCAATGGGTTGCCCCCTACCTCTAGAGGTTCCCCCCAGCCACTAATGGGTTGCCCCCTACCTCTAGAGGTTCCCCCCAGCCACCAATGGGTTGCCCCCTACCTCTAGAGGTTCCCCCCAGCCACCAATAGGTTGCCCCCTACCTCTAGAGGTTCCCCCCAGCCACCAATGGGTTGCCCCCTACCTCTAGAGGTTCCCCCCAGCCACCAATGGGTTGCCCCCTACCTCTAGAGGTTCCCCCCAGCCACCAATGGGTTGCCCCCTGCCTCTAGAGGTTCCCCCCAGCCACCAATGGGTTGCCACCTACCTCTAGAGGTTCCCCCCAGCCACCAATGGGTTGCCCCCTACCTCTAGAGGTTCCCCCCAGCCACTAATGGGTTGCCCCCTACCTCTAGAGGTTCCCCCCAGCCACCAATGGGTTGCCCCCTACCTCTAGAGGTTCCCCCCAGCCACCAATGGGTTGCCCCCTACCTCTAGAGGTTCCCCCCAGCCACTAATGGGTTGCCCCCTACCTCTAGAGGTTCCCCCCAGCCACTAATGGGTTGCCCCCTGCCTCTAGAGGTTCCCCCCAGCCACCAATGGGTTGCCACCTACCTCTAGAGGTTCCCCCCAGCCACCAATGGGTTGCCACCTACCTCTAGAGGTTCCCCCCAGCCACTAATGGGTTGCCCCCTACTTCTAGAGGTTCCCCCCAGCCACCAATGGGTTGCCCCCTACCTCTAGAGGTTCCCCCCAGCCACTAATGGGTTGCCCCCTACCTCTAGAGGTTCCCCCCAGCCACCAATGGGTTGCCCCCTACCTCTAGAGGTTCCCCCCAGCCACCAATGGGTTGCCCCCTACCTCTAGAGGTTCCCCCCAGCCACTAATGGGTTGCCACCTACCTCTAGAGGTTCCCCCCAGCCACCAATGGGTTGCCCCCTACCTCTAGAGGTTCCCCCCAGCCACCAATGGGTTGCCCCCTACCTCTAGAGGTTCCCCCCAGCCACTAATGGGTTGCCCCCTACCTCTAGAGGTTCCCCCCAGCCACCAATGGGTTGCCCCCTACCTCTAGAGGTTCCCCCCAGCCACTAATGGGTTGCCACCTACCTCTAGAGGTTCCCCCCAGCCACCAATGGGTTGCCCCCTACCTCTAGAGGTTCCCCCCAGCCACTAATGGGTTGCCCCCTACCTCTACAGGTTCCCCCCAGCCACCAATGGGTTGCCCCCTACCTCTAGAGGTTCCCCCCAGCCACTAATGGGTTGCCCCCTACCTCTAGAGGTTCCCCCCAGCCACCAATGGGTTGCCCCCTACCTCTAGAGGTTCCCCCCAGCCACCAATAGGTTGCCCCCTACCTCTAGAGGTTCCCCCCAGCCACCAATGGGTTGCCCCCTACCTCTAGAGGTTCCCCCCAGCCACCAATAGGTTGCCCCCTACCTCTAGAGGTTCCCCCCAGCCACCAATGGGTTGCCCCCTGCCTCTAGAGGTTCCCCCCAGCCACCAATGGGTTGCCCCCTACCTCTAGAGGTTCCCCCCAGCCACTAATGGGTTGCCCCCTACCTCTAGAGGTTCCCCCCAGCCACCAATGGGTTGCCCCCTACCTCTAGAGGTTCCCCCCAGCCACCAATGGGTTGCCCCCTACCTCTAGAGGTTCCCCCCAGCCACTAATGGGTTGCCACCTACCTCTAGAGGTTCCCCCCAGCCACCAATGGGTTGCCCCCTACCTCTAGAGGTTCCCCCCAGCCACTAATGGGTTGCCCCCTACCTCTAGAGGTTCCCCCCAGCCACCAATGGGTTGCCCCCTACCTCTAGAGGTTCCCCCCAGCCACTAATGGGTTGCCACCTACCTCTAGAGGTTCCCCCCAGCCACCAATGGGTTGCCCCCTACCTCTAGAGGTTCCCCCCAGCCACTAATGGGTTGCCCCCTACCTCTAGAGGTTCCCCCCAGCCACCAATGGGTTGCCCCCTACCTCTAGAGGTTCCCCCCAGCCACCAATAGGTTGCCCCCTACCTCTAGAGGTTCCCCCCAGCCACCAATGGGTTGCCCCCTACCTCTAGAGGTTCCCCCCAGCCACCAATGGGTTGCCCCCTACCTCTAGAGGTTCCCCCCAGCCACCAATGGGTTGCCCCCTGCCTCTAGAGGTTCCCCCCAGCCACCAATGGGTTGCCCCCTACCTCTAGAGGTTCCCCCCAGCCACTAATGGGTTGCCACCTACCTCTAGAGGTTCCCCCCAGCCACCAATGGGTTGCCCCCTACCTCTAGAGGTTCCCCCCAGCCACTAATGGGTTGCCACCTACCTCTAGAGGTTCCCCCCAGCCACCAATGGGTTGCCACCTACCTCTAGAGGTTCCCCCCAGCCACTAATGGGTTGCCCCCTACCTCTAGAGGTTCCCCCCAGCCACCCCCGCCCCGCCCCCCCCCCCCCCCCCCCATGACTTCATCCCGTCCCCACCCAAAGCTCAAGCTTCCTGGACACGCTCGTTTGAGCAATCTGGAATCTGTAGAAGGCTCGCCGTGTAGGCGGCCTTGGCTATTTTGCCGGCTTGCTGGTCTGCGGCCCAGGATGCGCCTGCAGCGCCGTGTTGTCCCACGTTCTTGAGGCACCAAGCTTGAGGATTCTCTGGCAGATATGTTCACGATGTCCTTCACGTCTCAACGGGTTCTTCGGGTGTCCCATTCAAAAAAACACCCGAAAAATATGATGACTTTGCTAAACTGGACCCAACTCCCCATACTCTTTTTTTTGCCATTTTTCAGCATTTTCCCCTGATTTTTCGGTTTTTTTTTGAAAAAATTTATTTTTTGTCCAGAATCGACACCCCCCTATGGAATTTTATGGAATTTTATTGATTTTTATGGATTTTTTTGGATTTTTTTGAACCACACGGTGGACTCCAGCGGCCCTAGCGGGAGTCTGGGAGCGGGAGTCTGAGCGGGTGTCAAAGACTCCCGCTAGCGGGAGTCCAGACTCCCGCTAGCGGGAGTCTATACTCCCGCTAGGGGGAGTCTGACTCCCCCTAGCGGGAGTCTTTTCACCTATTTTCATCCATTTTTCCCATGATATAGTTACAGTCTACTGGCGTGGGGGGTAAAATCATGGTGGAAGAGGGATGGGGAGGGGCTTGTTTTGCTTCTGTCAGTTTCCCCGGACTCTGGACTACCTACCTATCCTCCTGGTAGCGGCTGCACCTGCGGAGGTGAGCGGTTAGAATTTGAGGTGTCAAAGTGCGGCCATCGCCTGTCGTAGTTGTGTTACACCTTGGGCAAGACAAGCCATCCTGCAGGCCTCATCTTCTTCGTCAGAACTGTCATCCCCCTCCTGCTGTGCGCGTTGGTCAAGCGTGCTCAAAGTCGCCTCGGATGACACGAATGGTGTGAAAGTCGCCCCCAGCGGGATTGGCATTTTGCACAAGCAAAGCGATAATTTGCGGTGTCCTTCGGGGAACCGGAACAGGAAGTAGGGCGCGCTGATGGGTTCAACGAAGTCCTGTGTGTTGCAGTGCACAAACCCCTTCTGCAGCTGTGTCAACTGTGTGCAAAGAACATACACAGCCAATCTATGAGCGTGTCGGGTGTGCAGACACGGACACAGAATGACTTCTCTATACCCGAGGATCCCGTCCTGCGACAGGTGCGCAACCTTCCAAGGCATGCCCGATGCGCGCCGCTTCTCTTCTGCCATCGCAAGATCTCTCTCGTAAGTTGCGGAGCTGGCGATTGTAACGGCATCTTTCTTGCGATGTCCGTTCTCTGCTTCTTCATTCGTCGTTGTTCTGCAGAGGCACTGCATCTTCTGGAGCCCACCAATGATGGAGACTGTGTACGTAGGCATTGCGCGTTGATCCCTTTTCGGCATGCTCCATCAACCAGTGAAATATATGCCCTGAGATCCGAGCACGCAAGAAGGGAATCCGGGCTGACTCATCCTTGCATCCCCAGAAGCGCCAGGGGATGTCTGCATACCGGAAATGCATGAGGTCTGCAAGGGAGACAAAGAGGTAGCGGAACAAGCCCTTGTAGGTGTGTCCTGTGACAGGCAAGCACGACCTTCCGGAACTGAGCACCTGTCCCATGCTGCGACACATTCAGTGCAAGGTTTGTACAGGTCTTGTCGAATATTTTTTTGTTGTCTCATCCAGTACCCTGATCAGCCGCATGGCGAGCCCCTTGCAGTCATGGAGTGCTGGGGTGACGTAGCGGGCATTGGGAAGCACACCTGCCAAGAGGGAGGGGTAGCCAGCCTCTTTCATCTCAGAGAGAGTCAGGTGCGTGTATCGATGCACCTGTTGATACCAGCGTTCTTCTGGGATGTCGCACAGTGAGCATCGGTGCCCTCGCCCCCCGCATCGCCTCATTGTTGCCCACTGCTGATCTATACTCCCGCTAGCGGGAGTTGGACTCCCCCTAGTTGAGACTCCCGAAAAGGGTTAAACCCGGTAGTGGTACCCTACCCCCGCTGGAGTCCACCGTGCAAGGCCGGATCAGCCCACGGGTGGGTTTGAGGAAGAAATCTGGGGGGGCAAATTTTGCTGCGACTTCCGGTTTCACCCGGCCGAACTCCAGCATCTATCCAGACCCACGGTGCCAAGCCGTTCGCCCGTGTCGCGATCATTCGCGGCTTCAGGCTGCCCCCGACGACACGTTTGTATCCTGCACCTTGCCATACTTCGCCTCCACCTTGTATATGACGGAGAGCGCCCTCCTTCCGCATCGTTGCGACTTCCCTGACAGCGAACTTATCCATGTCAGGGAAGACATGGCGATGATTGCGTTGGCCACCTGGGTGCTGTGCTGGTGGAGCTCCTTGCTCAACACCGTTGCTAGGAGCCTTCTAATGGATCCCAGTGTCAGCACACTGCCCCCTTTTTTAACAGGGAAGGCCGTGCAAAAATCATGCACAATGTTCGTCGCCTCCGCAGCCTCGGGACTCTCTGCGCTCTTCTTCTTCTTAATCGACTTTGCCGCCGGCTTCGCTGCCGGCTTCGTTGTCGTCTTCCCCATTTTTGTGAATCAGGTCTGCGAGCTGGGATGGGTGGAAACGTCCGTTTCGTTTGGTGTGGCTGTACTTCAGTGACGAGTGCCACATTGCATAGGTATCATGGGAAAAATGAGTGAAAATAGGTGAAAAGACTCCCGCTAGGGGGAGTCAGACTCCCCCTAGCGGGAGTATAGACTCCCGCTAGCGGGAGTCTATACTCCCGCTAGCGGGAGTTGGACTCCCCCTAGTTGAGACTCCCGAAAAGGGTTACCCTACCCCCGCTGGAGTCCACCGTGCAGGCTCAGGAAACCCTGATTTATAACATCACTGGGTCTGGGGGGCGGAGCCCCCCAGCCGCCGGAGGCCACGGTAGTGAACATCTGTTCATTGCGGATGGACAGATTCATGTAACTTGAAAGGACTTGGGCACCAGACATACGCCACAGGGGGGTCTGGGCGGAGCAATACGTCGTACTTTGGGGAAGGTCGTTGTGGTCTCCTTCTGACACTTCCTTCCTCGTGCATTCCCCATCCCCCGAGCCTCGTGATCCCGTGGGCTCTTTCACCACCCACCCCCCCTTCGGTGGGTGGGGGCCGAGCCCAGAATTTTTTTATCCCAACTTCGTCCCCTTGGGCGAAGTTGGGACGAAGTAAATCCAGGGGATAAGATAGGTCTGGTTTTCCGGTTTTCAAAACCAGGGTTTCCCGGTTCCCGGTTTTCTGGGGAAAAAAAAAAGGTCGATCTCATTTTTGGCGGTTTTTTTGTGACTTTGGGACAGTAAAACAGTCAGAAAAAACGCCATAAAAAAATAGAAAGTGACCCCATCGTGATCCGCACAGAGCTCAAATAGTCCAAAGAAGGCAGAGAAGCGGAGAAGAAAAAATGGACCTAGCGGGTGGCCCGGTGGGTGGTGATGCCCTCGTCATGCAGGTCTCTTCTGTTTTGAAGGTGCACACATGGTGGACTCCAGCCACCATGTCTAAGAGGGAGTCTAAGACTGCAGTCTGGAGGGCTGAGACGAGAACACGAACGACTTTCAAGCAGTCTTGAAGGTCGCCAAGCCTATTGGGGGCAACTAACAGATGAGATTTGTTTGTTGCCTGTCGTCACAGCTAGGTGCCCATCTCCTCGATAACGGAATGTGTGCAGAGATCTCGTGGACCCTTTGGCCATTCTGTCGTGCACCCACTCCACCCACAACGCACACCTGTCACGAGTGGTCACTCCCCCGTCCTCCTCCACCCTGAAGGTTGAATCCTCAAGGACCAGTGATCTCCTGCTGGCCGGGCTGCGATACAGCGAAGCCTTCCTACTTACAAGCGAATCCAGACTGTAGGGAACAGATGTTCACTACCGTGGCCTCCGGCGGCTGGGGGGCTCCGCCCCCCAGACCCCCCTGCGTAAAAACATTGCACCAGACCGGTTTTTTGGTCGAGAGTCCAAACTTTCAAAGCAGCTGCTGCGCCTGCCCCACCAAGCAGCCTCAGTACGACAGGACGCGCGCAGGCACCGGGCCCTCTCAGATTCTGGGAGGGTTTGCGCGGGTCGCGCGCGCCGAAGGCGCGCGCGAAAAATTTTCAAAACCAGAAAAACCGGAAAACGGCGCCAGAAAAAAAGTCTATCTTATACCCTGGTAAATCTGAAGATTTATTTTTTTAGCGAAGTTGGGCCCAACTTCGCCCCGAGCGAACGGCCTGCGGGGAAACCCAAAATCACTGGGTCGACGGTCGACGCTTAGCGACATGCCTGCTACTGGAGCAGCGTTGTGGGGGGGGGGGGGTGGGGTGGGAGGATCCTCGAGACGAGGAGGCGAGTGCAATTCCTTTCCGACCGTGGCAGAGGAGTACGGTGGCGAGGGTATGAGGGTACCCACTCATTCTGGATGCGGCCGCGCCCCCCCTCCCACACAGACAGCACCAGCGGGATGCCAGGTTTTTGTGTTTTCGCGGAGGGTCGCAACCCGAGCCCACTCTTGATGCCACCTGCACTGTGCACAGCACCCTCCCTCGCAGACACCCCCTCCCCGCATCGCATCACAGACCCGGTGCACACACCCTCCGGCAGACCTCGGCACACCTGTGTGGGATGGAGGTGCACGCCATCGACACGCTGTCAGGGCGTGAGGAGCCTCTGGAGATCGATCTCGATGCGACGGTGTCTGCGATGATGCGGCGGTGCGGCGAGGCATTCGGGTTCGGAGAGGACGTGGAGCTGAGTGTTGACGGGCAGCGCGTCGCGTGTGACGGGGCGGAGCGCATCAGCAACGTCGCCGCCTTCTCAGCTGGGTGCCGTGTGGAGGTGGTGCGTGGTGTGGCGACGTTTGTGGCCCAGCTGCGCCGCATGCATATCTTGATAGACGAGATCCCAGTCTGGGTGCGCCAGCACAGGGAGAGCGTCCTGGCGATGCTGGCAGGCGTGCGATCCCTCACCCCTTCAATGCCGTGCCGAGCCCAATCCTCCATCCTGGACCTCTCACGAGGGAGCACCTATCCCCATCCAGCCACACTGGGTGGACCCCTCACTGCACGGGGACAAGGAGGTGATGCTGGAGTACGTGAGGTGCGATCCCAAAGCCTTTGTGCGTGCCAGTGCCGCACTACGTTCAGACGCAGACGTCGTCATCGCGGCGTTGGAGCAAGACTCGTCAATGTGGCGCCACGTCGAGAACAAAGACTTGCAGGAGCAGCGCAGCGTTGCGCTTCTTGCTGTGCCGCACTGTGCAAACAGCGCTGTGTGGCTCAGTGACAAGGCCTTCGTCCTCGAAGCTCTTCAGTACAATAATTTCTTGGTTTGGGAAGATGTCAGCAAGGCGCTGCAGGAGGACAAAGAGGTCGTCATGAAGGCACTTCATCATCACAAGCTGTATCACTTTCACCGACTGAGTGTGACGTTGCAGGAAGACAAAGAGGTCGTCATTGAGGCACTTGGTTGTCGGGCGCTGCATGACTTTCACCAACTGAGCGCAACATTGCAGGGGGACAAAGAGGTCGTCATGAAGGCAATTGATTTTGAAAAGCTAGATCGCTTTGACCAACTGAGTGTGCCGTTGCAGGAGGACAAAGAGGTCGTCATTGGGGCACTTGGTTGTCGGGCGCTGCGTGACTTTCACTTTCACCAACTGAGCGCGACGTTGCAGCAGGACAAAGAGGTCGTCATGAAGGCATTTGATCGTTGTGCGCTGCGTGACTTTCACCAACTGAGCGCGACGTTGCAGCAGGACGAAGAGGTCGTCTTGAAGGCTGTTGTCACGTGCCGGACTTCTGTCACCGCCGGAGCGCAACATTGCAGGAGGACAAAGGGTTCGTCACGAAGCTGAAAGTCTATCTGAAGTCCCGACTGCTCAACAAGTGGAAGAGATTTCAGGGGGGGGACGCGAACGATGAGCTGAGCGAGGCACTGCGATGGGACAAAGAGGTCGTCATGAAGGCACTTGCTTGCCACAAGGTGAAGTTCGATAATCTGAGCGAGGCACTGCGAGGGGACAAAGAGGTCGTCATGAAGGCACTTGATTGTTGGGCGCTGGATGACTTTTATCAATTGAGTGCGGCGTTGCAGGAAGACAAAGAGGTCGTCTTGAAGGCACTTGAGAGGGGGAAAGTGAAGATTAGTGATCTGAGCGAGGCACTGCGAGGGGACAAGAGGTCGTCATAAAGGCACTTGATTGTTGCGTGCTGGATCGTTTCGGGGATGAAGAGTCCTTCGTGAAGGCACAGTATTGTTGGACGCTGGATGACTTTCACCAACTGAGTGCGACGTTGCAGGAGGACAAAGAGATCATCTTGATGGCACTTGAGAAGAAGAAGGTGAAGTTCGGTTATCTGAGCGAGGCACTGCGGGGGGACAAAGAGGTCGTCATGATGGCACTTCATTCCGGCATGCTGTGGGGCCTTCCCGAGGACAGAGAGCTAGCAATGATGCCACTTGCTCGTCAAAAGCTGCATGCCTTTCACCACCTGACTGCGACGTTGCAGGAGGACAAAGAGGTCGTCATGAAGGCACTTGAGAATTACGAGGTATGGTTCGGTGATCTGAGCGAGGCGCTCCAAGCTGACAAGCCCTTCATGATGCAGGCAGTTACCGCCACTCCTGAGATCTACCTCCGCCTCACTGGGGCACTGTGCCAGGACAAGGATGTTGCGTTGGCAGCAATTGCACGCGACCCCACCCTGTTCGTCAGCATGGACGCTGTGCTGCGTGACAACCTGGAGGTGGCACTTCCTGCCATCCGTGCCGACCGTAAGAACTTCATCTACGCGGGGGACAGTGTGCGTGCTGACAGGCAGGCAGCTCTTGCTGCTTTCTCCCACGGCGGGGACGAGTACCGCCACCGCGTGCTGCTCCCTTTTGCCAGTGCAGAGCTGCAGGCAGACCGCGAGGTGGTGGCTGCTGCGGTGCGTGCGAAAGCACAGAACGCCGACTACGCCAGCCCTGCCCTACGCGACGTGGTGGACTCTGTCCTGCATCGGGACGGGGATCGCTGACACGATGGGACTGGTGCAGGCACACCGCGGCAACATCATTTCAGCGGTATTGCCCGGCATGACCAAAATGATCCTATCACGATCTGCACGGGTTGCAAACATGCAAAGGAACCGGGTTTCCGGTCGCCCAACACGCCCCCCTCCCCCCCTGTACCTTGTCCCGACTGAGACTAACCGAGTCCCAAGTCCCTGACCCCCAAACTTATTTATTCTCAGCAGTGCCCCCCGACCCCACCCTGCCTCACCCGCCGTGCTGTGATTGCTGCCCAAAGGCCCTCCCTCCATGTTGGCAGCGATGACTGTGTTCTTTTGCTGTTGTCACCAGTGCTGGCGCGCTCGACCGGTGCCCGGTCGAATGGGTTTTTTCTTCAACATTTGCTGGCTTGGCGTCTTCTTTGGGGGCGAATCTTTATTGGGGGCGACGTCTTTGCTGGCTTGGCGCGCTTCGCGCGCCAAGCCCCCACTATCCCGTCCCGTGCACTTCCCTGCCTGCCACACCACCCCCTCGACCCCGTCCCCAGCACCGGGGCATCGTTGGCTGGCGTGCGCGGGGCACGGGTAGTCATCTCCATCGTTGTCGAAAACCGATGACGATGCCTGTGTTCCTGGGGCGCTGACGAGGGCCCAAATGGTTGACGCCTTGGCTCAGGCCTTTCACGTTTGGATGAGGGCGTGGTTTTTGACGTAGCGTGAGCCCTCAAGAATGCAGCACAGCTGCACCTGCTCTTGCACCGTCTCCAGTTCGCATAGTCTGAGCGCCGTGGTTGCGTCCCCAGCTATTTCAATGACTGAATCGGTTTCCAGCCTAGTTCCCATGCTTGGGTGCTTGGCTCGTAGTGCAGGATGTGCCCTTCGAGGTGGTTCAGATAATGCAAAGAGAATCCACCAGAGGGGTCTGGGGGGCGGAGCCCCCCAGCCGCCGGAGGACACGGTCGTGAACGTCTGTTCCTTGTGGGGTACAGTTTCTGGACTGTGTCCATCTTCCCGAGGTCGAGTATGGGCCACCCCAGAATTTTGGTGTCCCGGTCGAATGGTTCGCCTACACAACACATTTGAGGCCTATTCGATCCCCGGTCGAATGGTCGAATGGTGGCCCCAAAACTTTTTCCGGTCGCATCGACCACCCCGCGCCAGCACTGGTTGTCACCTACAGAAGTGCAGCCCTGATTCATGTCTCCAAGTTACCTGGTCTGAAACACACCCACACCCACATTGGGTACAACATTTGTTGCTGCCTGGTGCCACAGCGCCTCACAATCAACCACACCACCTGCAGGCTGCTGCACCGTTTGGAGGCATGATGATGCGTGGAGGCGCAGCGCTGCTGCTGCTGGGGTGTGCGCAGGTGTCTGCGGAGGAGATGCCGTGTGTGATGTGGCGGCAGACGGGGGGTTGCAGCCCGGACGGCCCGAGGGAGCCGCACTTCGACCAGGGGTGCACCGACACGATCAGCCGGTGGTGGTCTGGGTACTGCGAGTGCAATGCGACGATGCACATCGGGTTCTCATGCGGGCAGGCCAGCGCCTCGTTCACGTGCTACGAGCAGTGCGGCAACCCGCCACCGCCGACGCCAGCTCCCACGCCCGTGCCGCCGCTTGCGGACTGCGAGGCGTATCCGGAGAACATGACGGCGCCGCCGCCGCCGATGGGGCCGGGGACGGCTGGGCATGCGATCGAGAACCCCGAGGAGTACGTCAACACGCGGTGGGGGACGAAGGGTGGCGGCGGGAACGACCACGGCTTCGACCGCGGGCACGGGCTGAGCTCCGGGAACCTGTACCCGCAGGTGGTGCGGCCGTGGGGCTTCAACGCGTGGAGCGTGGTGACGGACAACATCGGGCAGTGGTGGTTCAACCCGTGGGACTGGCAGTTCAACGGGATCCGGTGCACCCACCAGCCGAGCCCGTGGCTGGGGGACTGGGGGCACTTCCTCTTCTACCCGATGATGGTGCAGTCGGGGCGGTTTGCGTCGTACTACCAGTCGTCCTACAACCCTGACAAGAGCGAGTGGCGCCCGTACCTCTTCAGCACCTCGCTGGTGACGTACGCCACGTCGACGGGGCAGACGACGTTGGATGTGACGAGCTCGACACACGCGGCTGCGATGCGTGTGACGTACCCCGTGAAGAAGGAGCAGGAGGGCGGCTTTGCCTCGTACGACGAGACCCGGAAGCTGGTGTTCAAGTTCCCGGCACAGGGCCCCGGCGTGCAGCCAGCCGAGTGGGACACGACCGGGAAGTACGTGACGCTCGAGGGGTGGACCGTCAGCGAGGCGGAGAACAAGCTGTACAAGCTGTACTACTCGGCAGAGATTGTGACGAACGCGACGCTGAAGTCGACACAGGTGCAGAGCGGGTCGAACGAGGTGCTGACGTACGCGCTGTACGAGAACGACGGGCACGAGTTCCTGGTGCGTGTCGCGACGTCTCTGGTGAGCGTGTGCCAGGCGCGCCACAACCGGATCTCGCAGGTGGGGCACAGGACGTTCGACGAGGTGCTGGCGGAGTCGAAGGCCGAGTGGCGCGGGGTGCTGGGGACGGTGGACGTGGAGGACGCCGGGAACCAGGAGGACGACAAGCTGGAGATCCTGTACACGTCGCTCTACAGGGCGTCGCTGTACCCGCGCTTCCTGTCCGAGGTGAGCAGGGACGGGGAGGAGCTGCACATGTCGACGTATGTCGACGGGGAGATGGTGCGCCCGGGCCCGGCCGTGGCGGACTCCGGGTCGTGGGACTCG
This sequence comes from Rhynchopus euleeides, assembly GCA_963210315.1. Classification (NCBI taxonomy): domain Eukaryota; phylum Euglenozoa; class Diplonemea; order Diplonemida; family Diplonemidae; genus Rhynchopus; species Rhynchopus euleeides. The sequence continues at coordinate 347,655 of OY723317.1, read as the reverse complement.
CACCACACGGTGTACCCGCTGCTGTCGCTGGTGCAGACTCCGGTGGTGGGGCGCATGATCCAGGGGTGGGCGAACGCGTACAACGAGAGCGGGATTGTGCCGCAGTGGTCGTCGCCCGGGCACAGGAACATCATGGTGGGGACGATGTCGGACGCATACTTCGCGGACGCAATCGTGAACGAGATCGGCGGGTTTGACGTGGCGCTGGCGTACGAGGGCATGCGCAACAACGCCTTCGGGGACGTGCGTGCGGGGATGTCGGACTACGTGCAGCACGGGTACCTGCGCTACGGGACGCAGGCTGTGTCGGTGAGCCTGAACCACATGATGGCGGACTGGTCCATTGCGCAGGCGGCGAAGAAGCTGGGGAAGATGGACGACTACTACACACTGATGGACAGGTCGCGCAACTACACGAAGCTCTTCAACAACGAGACGGGGTTCTTCCAGCGGCGCGGGTGGAATGGCGACTTTGTCGACAAGAGCTACTTCGACGAGTACGCGTGGGGCGGTGACTACACCGAGGGCGGCCCCTGGCAGTACAGGTTCTACGCGCCGCACGACCCGAAGGGTCTGGCACAGGTGTACCGCAACGCGGGGCTCGACATGTGCGGCAAGATCGAGGAGATGATGCTCGGGAGCCCTGCGATCCACCTGGGCATCTACAGCAAGATCGTGCACGAGATGAGCGAGATGGTGAACAACTGCTGGGGGCAGTACGCACACAACAACCAGCCCTCCCACCACATCCTCTACATGCTGATTGCCATGTCCGACGAGGTGAGCGACCGCTGCTCCCAGCTGGGCCAGGCCTACCTGCGCAGGACTGTGACCGAGACCTACCACGCAAACGACGACATGTTCCCGGGTGACGAGGACAACGGCGAGATGGCGGCATGGTTTGTGCTCTCCTCCCTCGGGCTGTACCAGCTGGCCCCCGGGTCTGGTGAGTACACCCTCGGCATCCCGCTCTTCAAGGATGTCGTCGTGTCCCTGGGCAACGGCAACAAGCTGCGCATCACAACTGACGAGAAGACCTTCAAAAGCGGTGGGAAGAAGGACAAGCACGACAAGCACGGCAAGGATGACAAGAAGGACAAGAAGGATAAGAAGGACAAGAAGCACCACAAGCACGACAAACACAAGCCTGCCGCCTACGACCCCACCGCCTTTGCCGTCAAGGAGGTTGTCTTCAACGGGAAGCGCGTGGCCGGCACCACTGTGAGGTACGCTGCTCTGATGGAGGGCGGCCACCTGCACTTCAAACTGCAGGACGCACCCAGCGTGAAGGCTGCGTGATGCACTCTTCTGTTCCGCAGGAGGGGCTGCCACCTGCGGCACGACCCCATTCTGTACTCATGTGCCACACAACACCCCCGCTCGTCTCCGGGTGCTCCTGGCCACAACCAGCCCCTCCCCCCCTCCCACTCCCCCCGTGCGTTCTGTCTTGTTTTGGCAGTTCGGCATGAGGCAACGTCAATGAATCGCCTCTGCGCGGTTCTGTATTTTTTTTTGCGAACAACTTGACACACACACCCAAAAAAGGCCACACAGGTTGTGGGTGTGCCCTCTTCTTCTGCGTTCAAAGAAGAATCCGTTTTTTATTGCTGTGAGGAGGGTGTGGTGCAGGGGGGGTAAGCTGCCTTGTCTTGGCACACCCCCCCTCTCCGAGAACCCCTTCGCACACGTGCTCAAACCGAACCCCGCCCCTTCTATTCCCTTCGCCCTTCGCCCCCTCTTTCACCTTTGCAGCGTGTGGGACAAACGCGTCGTCGTTATGGCATGAGGACCGGATATTATTAACTTTATTGGGGGTCTTGAAGACTTCGCTCTGTGTCAAAGTGTGCCAGGTTGCAGCCTATATCGTTAGGCCGCTCACTTTTCTGCACTTCAGAGCGAAGGCCTCCAGTTCATTGCAGGAATGCTATTATTCGGAACCCTGGATGAACAGGTCTAGCTGTGTTTGGCTCACCTGTGTTCACATTACGGCTGCAGTGTGAACGCGGGGGTGCCCCGGGCACACCTTTTCCTTGCAACCTGGTCCACATTGTCTGGTGGACACTGATATCTCCTGCACACCACCTGCTCAACAGATCATTTTCCCTTCCTGCCCCCGTCTCTCATGGGCCTTGTGTTCCATGTTGTTTTTAACACGGTCCGCAAGGGCCTTGTCACGCACAGTGAGAAAGATACTTGGCAGCGCTTTGGGGGTGACAAACACAAATCTACATTTGCCTTGTTGATAATTATGCCTGCTGTGCGCACAGAGACGCATCAACCGTCAACAAGGGCAAAGCCACGTGAGGTTTGTTCACCCGGGTTTTGGCGCACAAACACGGCCTTGTCTATTTTTTCCTGCGGAAAGTGTCATTCAGTTCTGCCAAACGTGATCTGCATTCCCCCCTTCTTCAAGCGACGTGGATTGGTAGCGTTGTGGAAGCGTGACTGCAGCCAGAGCATATTATAGGGGGTCTAAACTGAGGCGATCCCTCACATTTAAGGAAAAAAAAAAAGATTTCCGGGAAAAATCCGGGGGGTGGAAAACTGGTGGCGGCTGGGCAGCCTCGCAGATGAGAGTGGACTCATGCCCACAGACTGCGAGCAACTTACCCGACCGTTTTTCTGTCCAGTTTCTTTGTCAAACCCCGAGAAAACGCAGGCCGCGAAGGGACGAACGTTCACTACCGTGGCCTCCGGCGGCTGGGGGGCTCCGCCCCCCAGACCCCCCTGTGCTGTATACCTGTCTTGTACCCAAACCTTTGAGGTTACATCAGAGAATGGAATGCAGACCATCAGACCCTCAGTAGCCTCAGGAGGACGCAGCCAGCTCATGCAGAATCTGTACACCTGCAAGGAACAGATGTTCACTACCGTGGCCTCCGGCGGCTGGGGGGCAGAGCCCCCCAGACCCCCCCTGTGCTGTATCATCAGGGAATGGATGCAGCCCACCCTGTGTAGCCCCAGGAGGATGCAGCCGGCTCATGCAGAATCTGTACCCACGCAAGGAACAGTCCGGAATCTGTCCGCCCGGAAGGAACAGATGTTCACTACCGTGGCCTCCGGCGGCTGGGGGGCTCCGCCCCCCAGACCCCCCGTGGCATGTGCCTGTATGCATACAAGTCCTTGCGCGTCCGATCGGTCCCGAAATTCATTTTTTTGGACTAACCTCCGGCACCCGAGGCTGGACCCGAGCACGGATCCCTGAGAGAGGAACCGGGAGGTGACCCATTCAGTACAAGACTCGCTTGCCGGGGGGTCCGTCAAAAAATCGGGGAACGCCTCACATTTAAGCCCAAATGAGTTTTCGCCCCTATAAAATGCCCTGACTGCAGCATCCGAAAAAAAAATACAAGGTCAGACGATTCATCGTCGAGAAAGGGCAGAACTGAACTGACCCACGTTTTTCTTTTTGGCCTTCCGCCATGGTCTTATCAAAAGGCAATCTATTTTTCTTCCCTCTTTGTTTTTGTTCTGATCTTTCGCACGCAGAGAGAGGGGGGGCTGTGGGCAGTTGCATGAGTTTTTTACCCAAAGACTCCGCACGCTTTTATATCCATCTCCCCATTGTCACCCCCCGCCTCCCTGCTGTAGGCTTGGGTCGGATTTGAACCTTTTTTTCTGGAGATTCCAAAGCCTTCTGGGGGCCTTCGCTCTGAAGTGCCGAAAAGTGAGCCGCCTAACAAGACAAGACAGGGCTGCAGCCTGACACACTTTGACACAGAGTGAAGGCACCTTACGGCTTTCCTCCAGTATGACTGCACTGAAGTAGGGGCTTGCACTGCAAACAAGCCCCCAGGGGTTTCGCCGGGTTTCTTGCACCTTTTTTTTATGGGTGGCTTCTTGACGCTCTCCTGCGCAGCCCAACTGGAGGGAGGGGAACTTTCTGCGTGCCTTTGTTCTCACTGGGTCTTGGCGACACCCACCCACACCGCTTGATCAGAGCGGGGTGTGTGTGGTGGGGCTGCGTTCCAACAAGCCAACCTGTCGGGCAGTTGGGTTTGGTTTGCTGTTTGCGCGTCACTTTCCTGTCATTATCACGATCCAGAGAGCAGGCACAGAATATGGTTTCCAACTCGTTCCTGGCCGATACGTCGCCATGGGAATTAAGATTGTGCAGACAAGTTCCACTGTGCTCAAAAAAATGCAGATTCGGAGCAGTGTAACTCCCCCCCCCTCCCCTACCTGAAGTCCTGTTTCTCTCTCTCTCTCTCTCCTTACCCCTCCGCGATTGGATGGGCTTTCTGCTCTTCTTCTTCTGTGTCACTGCGTGTCAACTGTCCCACTCTGCCTACCTACGTGGTGGTGGCACACACAGCACACGCAGCTCACATATTTTTGCTTCACTTTTTTTTTCACTTCTGCGCAGAAGCAGGGTATAAGATAGACTTTTTTTCTGGCGCCGTTTTCCGGTTTTTCTGGTTTTGAAAATTTTTCGCGCGCGCCTTCGGCGCGCGCGACCCGCGCAAACCCTCCCAGAATCTGAGAGGGCCCAGTGCCTGCGCGTCCTGTCGTACTGAGGCTGCTTGGTGGGGCAGGCGCAGCAGCTGCTTTGAAAGTTTGGACTCTCGGCCAAAAAACCGGTCTGGTGCAATGTTTTTACGCAGGGGGGTCTGGGGGGCGGAGCCCCCCAGCCGCCGGAGGCCACGGTAGTGAACATCTGTTCCCTACAGTCTGGATTCGCTTGTAAGTAGGAAGGCTTCACTGTATCGCAGCCCGGCCAGCAGGAGATCACTGGTCCTTGAGGGTTCAACCTTCAGGGTGGAGGAGGACGGGGGAGCGACCACTCGTGACAGGTGTGCGTTGTGGGTGGAGTGGGTGCACGACAGACCTTGTCATGGCCAAAGGGTCCACGAGATCTCTGCACACATTTCGTTATCGAGGAGATGGGCACCTAGCTGTGACGACAGGCAACAAACAAATCTCATCTGCTAGTTGCCCCCAATAGGCTTGGCGACCTTCAAGACTGCTTGAAAGTCGTTCGTGTTCTCGTCTCAGCCCTCCAGACAAGCAGATCTGTCTCGAGTTGGTGGGCTGTCGCCATGTATTCGATGGCACCGAGTGACGCTGCACAGAGGCAGACGACACGGTGAACTCCAGCTTAGACTCCCTCTTAGACATGGTGGCTGGAGTCCACCATGTGCGCACCTTCAAAACAGAAGAGACCTGCATGACGAGGGCATCACCACCCACCGGGCCACCCGCTAGGTCCATTTTTTCTTCTCCGCTTCTCTGCCTTCTTTGGACTATTTGGGCTCTGTGCGGATCACGATGGGGTCACTTTCTATTTTTTTATGGCGTTTTTTCTGACTGTTTTACTGTCCCAAAGTCACAAAAAAAACCGCCAAAAATGAGTCCGACCTTTTTTTTTTCTTCCAGAAAACCGGGAACCGGGAAACCCTGGTTTTGAAAACCGGAAAACCAGACCTATCTTATCCCCTGGCAGAAGCCCTCCCCGTTACTTGTTGTTTTCCAGAGGTGGAGGTGGGGGGGGGGGGGGGGACCAACCCGCCCCCACCCCCTCCTCAGTTCCCCCAGGTCAGGACCTGCGAATTGGGACTGAAGTCTCAGGAGCTGGCACCGGCAACACCGCGACCTCTAAGGCCACCACCCAGCTGTGCAGTGCCTTCAAAAGGTGTGAGCACCCGCAGTCACAGACACTGCAATGTGTTCCCACGTCAGAAGGGCAGCAGCAGGAGGAGGAGGAGGTGCAGCGCCAGTGGTTGCGTGAGGTGTTGCTCTGAAGGCTGGGGGGAGAGGGGGGGTACTCTTGGTGCGTGTATACCTCAAAGGTTGGTGCGGTGCCCTCCACTCCCCACCCCCCACCCCCGCCCCGCGCCCCCGATTCCTCGTCTAGGCTCAGGAGCGCCTTTGGGTGTGTGCAGGGGAGGCGGTGTGTGTGTGTGTGTGTGTGTGTGTGTGGGGATGTTCCTCTTGTTGCCAGACAGTGGAGATCACATCAAGAGCAAGTGCTCGGTGTGTGTCTACACTAATATAAAAAGATTCACGTGTGTGTGTGTGTGTGTGGTTATAAAGTTTTAAGGCGGTGTCGCCCTGCACGGGCAGTAGCACCTCCCCTTCAGTATCGCACTCCCGAAGGATTCCCCAACACGACGTGACACCGGTTTCGACGCGTACTCTTCGTACCCCTCCCCCCGGCCGCGTCTCTTCAGCGAAGAACCGGGGATAATCGGACCAGGGCTAGCTAAACCCTGGTGGTGTCACGGGTGGGGTTGGAGAGGGAGAAAAGGAAGAAATGAAGTTGCGAAAAAGTCAAACACTGACACGTGAAATCAATAAAAAGGGCGGTATATATCGCCCCCTTGCTGCGACGAAGACACTAAATAGTCAGGCCGCTTCAAGAGTCTTGAGGGCTTGAAGGAAGAAACAGGTTGCTGATGAGTCTCAGGAGCAGGCACCTTTTGTCCGCCCACATGACCTTCGCCCGAAGGCGAACCTCGTCCAGCTTGGCTCGATCGCCACAGAGAAGGGGATCATTCTCCGCTGTGGTGAACATCTTAAAAACCGAGGGTGCAGAGGTGGGGCAGCCCACTGGTGCGACAGCAGGCCGCTCCCGGATAGCTATAACTAGTGCATAGGAAGCATACGACGGCACACGCAACAGATGCCGAAGGCACAACGGCGGGTCACTTTTAACCACCAGAGGAGTGGCACTCCCGAGGGGTGGGGAAGGGGGGGTAGTCACAACACTTTCGAAGGAAGTAAAGGGGCAAATGGGATGTTTTGTGCAAGGTAGAAAGGAAGTCACAACATGAGGCAGGGGGGATTGCTCATCAGGCCTGGGGGAATAGAGGGTTTGTGTGTGGTTATAAAGTTTTAAGGCGGTGTCGCCCTGCACGGGCAGTAGCACCTCCCCTTCAGTATCGCACTCCCGAAGGATTCCCCAACACGACGTGACACCGGTTTCGACGCGTACTCTTCGTACCCCTCCCCCCGGCCGCGTCTCTTCAGCGAAGAACCGGGGATAATCGGACCAGGGCTAGCTAAACCCTGGTGGTGTCACGGGTGGGGTCGGAGAGGGAGAAAAAGGAAGAAATGAAGTTGCGAAAAAGTCAAACACTGACACGTGAAATCAATAAAAAGGGTGGTATATATCGCCCCCTTGCTGCGACGTAGACACTAAAGAGTCAGGCCGCTTCAAGAGTCTTGAGGGCTTGTGTGTGTGTGTGTGTGTGTGTGTGGGGATGTTCCTCTTGTTGCCAGAGCCCCTTCCTGACGCACCAGCCACGGCACTGCATGCGCAGCACCCTCCCTCGCAGACACCCCCTCCCCGCCTCGCATCACAGACCCGGTGCACACACCCTCCGGCAGACCTCGGCACACCTGTGTGGGATGGAGGTGCACGCCATCGACACGCTGTCAGGGCGTGAGGAGCCTCTGGAGATCGATCCCGGTGCGACGGTGTCTGCGATGATGCAGCGGTGCGGCGAGGCACTCGGGTTCGGGAAGGACGTGGAGCTGAGTGTTGACGGGCAGCGCGTGGCGTGTGACGGGGCGGAGCGCATCAGCAACGTCGCCGCCTTCTCGGGCGGGTGCCGTGTGGAGGTGGTGCGTGGTGTGGCGACGTTTGTAGCCCAGCTGCGCAGCGGTGATGTCTCGATGACCAACGTCCCAGTGTGGGCTCGCCAGCGCCGGGAGTGCGTCCTGGCGGTCCTGGCACTCTCAAGAAAACGCGCCCCCAAGAAAAAGCCAAGTTGTCTGGCAGATCACGACTTCTATCTGTTTGTGCCTAAGCATGAGCCGGGGCCTACCGTGCCGCCACACTGGGTGGACCCCTCACTGCACGGGGACAAGGAGGTGATGCTGGAGTACGTGAGGTGCGATCCCAAAGCTTTTGTGCTTGCCAGTGCCGCACTACGTTCAGACGCAGACGTCGTCATCGCGGCGTTGGAGCAGGACCCTTCAATGTGGCGCCACGTCGAGAACAAAGACTTGCAGGAGCAGCGCAGCGTTGCGCTTCTTGCTGTGCCGCACTGTGCAAACAGCGCTGTGTGGCTCAGTGACAAGGCCTTCGTCCTCGAAGTGCTTGAGAAGGGCGCGGCTTGGAGAGATGTCAGTAAGGCACTGCAGGAGGACAAAGATGTTGCCTGGAAGGCACTTCAGCAGCAGAAGGTGAACTTCGGTGATCTCAGCGAGGCTCTGCGTGGAGACAAAGAGGTTGTCTGGAAATCACTTCATCAGGAGAAGGCGAAATTCGGTGATCTGAGCGAGGCCCTGCGTGGAGACAAAGAGTTCATCATGGAGGCACTCGATCAGGGCGTGCTGAAGGACTTACACCAAATGAGCGCGACGTTGCAGGAGGACAAAGAGGTCGTCTTGAAGGCACTTCGGAAGAGGGCGTGAAGTTTGGTGATCTCAGCGAGGCTCTGTGGCGGGACAAAGAGGTCGTCATGAATGCGCTTTCTCGCGGCTTGTTGAAGGTGTTCCACCAAATGAGCGCGGCGTTGCAGGAAGACAAAGAGGTCGTCCTGAAGGCACTCGATTATGTCGGATTCGGCGGTCTCAGTGAAGCGCTGCGAGGGGACAAGGACTTCGTCATGGAGGCGCTTGATTGCGAGAAGGTGTCTGCCTTTCACCAAATGAGCGCGGCGTTGCAGGAGGACAAAGAGGTCGTCCTGAAGGCACTTGATTCTGTCGAAGTCGATTTCGGCGATCTCTGTGAGGCTCTGCGAGGGGACAAGGACTTCGTCATGAAGGCGCTTGGTTCCTGCAAACTGAAGCGCTTTCACCACCTCAGCCCGACGTTGCAGGAGGACAAAGAGGTCGTCATGAAGGCACTTCAGAAGAAGAAGGTGAAGTTCATGGATCTCAACGAGGCGCTGCAGCGGGACAAAGAGGTTGTCATGAAGGCGCTTGGTCTCGGCAAGGTGAAGGACTTGTCCCAACTGAGCGCAACGTTGCAGGAGGACAAAGACGTCGTCATGAAGGCACTTCGTAATGGCAAGGTGAAGTTCGGTGATCTCAGCGAGGCGTTGCAAGGGGACAAAGAGGTCGCTATGGAGGCACTTGATCTCGGCACGGTCTTTTTGCAACTGAGCGCAACGTTGCAAGAGGACACAGACGTCGCCATGAAGGCACTTCTTAAGAACAAGGTGGAGTTCGGTGATCTGAATGAGGCGCTGCGAGCTGACAAATCCTTCGTGCTGCAGGCAATGGACGTCACTCACTCCGCCTACCTCAGCCTCACTGGGGCACTGTGCCAGGACCAGGATGTTGCGTTGGCAGCTATTGCACACGACCCCACCCTGTTCGTCAGCATGGACCCTGTGCTGCGTGACAACCTGGAGGTGGCACTTCCTGCCATCAATGGCAACCGTACCAACTTCATCTACGCGGGGGACAGTGTGCGTGCTGACAGGCAGGCAGCTCTTGCTGCTTTCACCCCGTGGATGACGTCTGGCGACTGTGTACTGCTCCCTTTTGCCAGTGCAGAGCTGCAGGCAGACCGCGAGGTGGTGTTTGCCGCGGTGCGTGTGAATGCACGGAACGCTGACTACGCCACCCCTGCCCTGCAAGTCGTGGTGTCCTCTAGCCTGGTGTTGCCCAAATTCTAATGAATGCAATTGGGGGTCTTCGCTGGTCGACAAACTTCGTCAGTTTTCAGCCAATTCAACAGGAAATGCACCAAAATGCACTGACGATCACCCCGTAGCGAAGACCCCCATTGACCAGGATGGGGAGTGTTGAGCTGTGTCCTGCACTGGCGCAGGACCTCGGATCCTTGAGCAAAGAACAGAGCTGACCATCGGGTTCACCCTTTTCCCTTTTTTGCACGTGAACCCGAATGTGTGTGCTGAAGGTGTGGAAGGTGTGTGCTGTGGCTGCAGTGGTTGTCTGTTTGTGAGTGTTGATGTGAAGGGCGTGCAACACGCACCCCCTCCTGCTGCACCGCTACAGGGAGGCGCTCAGCTTCCCCGCAGCGTTTTGTGGAGCAGCAGCAGCACAAAGTCCAAGCAAGTGTTTCGTTTCGTGTCCCCCTCACGTGTGGTGCTTTGTCAGGCTGTGCAACACCCACCACCTTCCATCTGAGAAGGCAACAAGCACACCCCTCTGTGGGTGGGTGGCACAGCAAGACCCCCTTCGAGGAGGCGCAGCGCGGCAGCATGCCGAGCTGCCCTCCCTCTCTTCCCCAGCAGCCCTGTCGCCCTCTCCTCCTCACAACCTGCCCTCCTTGGTACTCGACGAGGTGAAGAAGCTTCGCTGTGTCCGGGTCGCAGCGAGGTTAGATCTCGGAGCAAGCATCACAGGTGAGGAGATTGGCTCTGGGTGGTCAGGCATCCCCCTTTTTGTGTGTTTTTGCCGCTCGCTTCTGCAGAGCTGCCCAGCAAGGTTGGAAGGGAACCTCTGAGGGCACTCACCACCATTCAGAAGTCCGGCTTCGGTGGCGGTTTCTTCACGGGTCCCCGCAGGATCTCGTATCCGTGAGCAAAGAACAGAGAGAAAAGACTGTAAGGGACGACAGCCCCGCCGAGGCGATACAGCGCCAGACGCGGCCCGAGTTTCTGGAGACCGACCGGGGAACTGGTACGTCTTCAGGATAAGCGCCTCACAGAGGACTGATCCTCACCTGTGTGATCCGTGAACCTCAGCCACATGGTGCTGGAGTGGAGCGGGTGCCTCGACCTCTTTTCGGGTTTTTTCTGCTTCTTTATTTTCTTTTGGGTGCGTCCACCAAAGAAAACGTGGCCACCCACTCGCAGAGGCTCCCGAAAGCTCCAGCATCAGCTCGAGGTTCATGGTGTAGATCGGTGTCTCCAGAAGAAGGGGATGTCCGGTCGAAGAAGACAAACGACGAAGACAACCACACAGGCCGCACAAAAAAAAAGAGCTGACCATCGGGTTCACCCTTTTCCCTTTTTTGCACGTGAACCCGAATGTGTGTGATGAAGGTGTGGATGGTTGTCTGTTTGTGATTGCTGACTACAGGGAGGCGCTCAGCTTCCTCGCAGCGTTTTGTGGATCGGCACCAGCACAAAGTCCAAGCGAATGTTCGTTTCGGGTCTTCCTCACGTGTGGTGTTTTGTCAGGCTGTGCAACACCCACCACCTTCCATCTGAGAAGGCAACAAGCACACCCCTCTGTGGGTGGGTGGCACAGCAAGACCCTCTTCGAGGAGGCGCAGCGCGGCAGCATGCCGAGCTGCCCTCCCTCTCTTCCCCAGCAGCCCTGTCGCCCTCTCCTCCTCACAGCCTGCCCTCCTTGGTACTCGACGAGGTGAAGAAGCTTCGCTGTGTCTGGGTTGCAACGAGGTGAGATCTGAGAGCAAGCATCGCAGGTGAGGAGATTGGCTCTGGGTGGGCAGGCTGCCCCCTCTCTTCCCCTTTTTGTGTGTTTTTGCCGCTTGCTTCTGCAGAGCTGCCCAGCAAGGTTGGAAGGGAACCTCTGAGGACACTCACCACCATTCAGAAGTCCGGCTTCGGTGGCGGTTTCCTCACGGGTCCCCCCAACGTATCGACAGTTCTCCTGCAGACAGCTACCCCCCTCACCCCATCTGTTGTTGGCTGCATGCCGTGTCTGTGGGGAGTGACGCCGCTCCCAGAAGTAGTGGGTACCCTTCCGCCCCACACACGTCGAGGGTCATCCCCACACCACCCCCACACCTCGGTGTGAAGAGCGTCAGGGGCAATGAAGAACCGTTTTTTCTAAACAAGTAAACAGATCGATTCAAGAAAGGGCTTTGCTCCTCTGAAACACCGAGTGACAGGTTAGAGCCTTGGTTGGCCCAGCTTTCAGGAAGGGGGGGCTGATGTGGAGACAAGGGTGAACCTTTCCCCCTTCGGAACACCCTCCACCTACAAACAGTCCGGCGTCCTGCGGGCAGAGGAAGACAAGGCCCCCCGAGGGAGGAAGGGGAAAAGCTTTGCAGCCTCTGATGGCGGGGTTGTGTCTGCACTCCTCTGACATGCACTGAAAGGAAGCGAACAAACGTCGTTTCCTCCCCCGTTTTTTTATCGGAGGCTGTATGAAGAAAACCAGATTTTTGTGTTTTGCGGACGTGTGTGTCGGTTGGAAGGATACCCGCTACTTCAAGACGCGGCAGCGCCCCCCCCTCCCCACAGACAGCACAGCGGGATGCCAGGTTTTTTGGTAAAACACACCCCGTGTGGTAGAGAAAATACGGCAAGAGTCTCACTGGGTCGGAAGAGCAGATGGTTCCCGCAACAGCTCCCGGGGAGCGGCGGGTATTCGCATAGGATGCCGGATGTGTGAACACGTTTGTGCGGTTTGTTCTGTGTTGTGTGAACATGTGTGTGTGTGTATGCTCCACCCAACCCGACACATTTTCTGTACTTCAGACAGGTAAGGTCACTCGACACGCGGTGGAAGCGATCAATGCAAAAATCATCTGAAAGGAAGACTCGAGAGACTGCTGCTGTATTTTGTGTTTTCGCGGAGGGTCGCAACCCGAGCCCACTCTTGATGCCACCTGCACTGTGCACAGCACCCTCCCTCGCAGACACCCCCTCCCCGCCTCGCATCACAGACCCGGTGCACACACCCTCCGGCAGACCTCGGCACACCTGTGTGGGATGGAGGTGCACGCCATCGACACGCTGTCAGGGCGTGAGGAGCCTCTGGAGATCGATCCCGATGCGACGGTGTCTGCGATGAAGCGGCGGTGCGGCGAGGCATTCGGGTTCGGGGAGGACGTGGAGCTGAGTGTGGGCGGGCAGCGCGTCGCGTGTGACGGCGAGGAGTGCGTCAGCAACGTCGCCGTTTTCTCGGGCGGGTGCCAGGTGGGGGTGGTGCGTGGTGTGGCGACGTTTGTGGCCCAGCTGCGCTGCGGTGCTGTATCAATGGACGACGTCCCAGTTTGGGCGCGCCAGCGCCGGGAGTGCGTCCTGGCAACGCTGGCTTTCTCGGAGGAGTTTGGCATCAGCCTGCCATACTGGGTGCACCCCTCACTGCACGGGGACAAGGAGGTGATGCTGCAGTACGTGAGGTGCGATCCCAAAGCCTTTGTGCTTGCCAGTGCCGCACTACGTTCAGATGCAGACGTCGTCATCGCGGCGTTGGAGCAGGACTCGTCAATGTGGCGCCACGTCGAGAGCAAAGACTTGCAGGAGCAGCGCAGCGTTGCGGTTGTTGCTGTGCCGCACTGTGCAAACAGCGCTGTGTGGCTCAGTGACAAGGCCTTCGTCCTCGAAGCTCTTGAATACAATGCGGCTTGGGGAGATGTCAGCAAGGCGCTGCAGGAGGACAAAGAGGTCGTCATGAAGGCACTTTATTGGGGCAAGCTGGACTACTTCCCCCAACTGAGCGCGACCTTGCAGGAGGACAAAGATGTTGCCACGGAGGCACTTCGCAAGGGGAACGTGATGTTTGGTGATCTGAGCGAGGTGCTGCGTGGGGACAAAGAGGTCGTCATGCAAGGGCTTTGTCGCGGCCTGTTGAAGGACTTCCACCAAATGAGCGCGGCGTTGCAGGAGGATGAGGAGGTCGTCCTGAAGGCACTCGATTCTGTCAATGTCGAATTCGGCGATCTCTGTGAGGCGCTGCGAGGGGACAAGGACTTCGTCATGAAGGCGCTTGATTCCTACGGGTTGAATGGCTTTCACCAACTCAGCGCGGCGTTGCAGGAGGACAAGGAGGTAGTCTTGATGGCACTTCAGAAGACGGCAGTGAAGTTCGCGCATCTGAGCGAGGCCCTGCGAGGGGACAAGGAGGTCGTCATGGCGGCACTTTCTCGCGGGGTGCTTCCTCACTTTCCACTCATGAGTGCGTCGCTGCAAGAGGATGTAGAGGTCGTCTTGCTGTCACTTCGTAAGGACAAGGTCAAGTTCGGTGATCTGAGTGGGGCACTCCGATCTAACAAATCTTTCGTGATGCAGGCAGTGTCCATTACATCTGCCACCTACCTCAGCCTCACTGGGGCACTGTGCCAGGACAAGGATGTTGCGTTGGCAGCTATTGCACGCGACCCCACCCTGTTCGTCAGCATGGACGCTGTGCTGCGTGACAACCTGGAGGTGGCACTTCCTGCCATCCGTGCCGACCGTAACAACTTCATCTACGCGGGGGACAGTGTGCGTGCTGACAGGCAGGCAGCTCTTGCTGCTTTCTCCGGGTACCGCCACCGCGTGCTGCTCCGTATGCGCCCTGTGCTGCTCCCTTTTGCCAGTGCAGAGCTGCAGGCAGACCGCGAGGTGGTGCTTGCTGCGGTGCGTGCGAATCCGCAGAACGCCGACTATGCCAGCTCTGGGCTGCAAGACCTGGAGCACCGGTCAGATTCGGAGGGGACGTCTGCGGATGATTAGGCAATTGACCAGGATGGGGAGTGTTGAGCTGTGTCCTGCACTGGCGCAGGACCTCGGATCCGTGAGCAAAGAACAGAGCTGACCATCGGGTTCACTCTTTTCCCTTTTTTGCACGTGAACCCGAATGTGTGTGCTGAAGGTGTGGAAGGTGTGTGCTGTGGCTGCAGTGGTTGTCTGTTTGTGAGTGTTGATGTGAAGGGCGTGCAACACGCACCCCCTCCTGCTGCACCGCTACAGGGAGGCGCTCAGCTTCCCCGCAGCGTTTTGTGGAGCAGCAGCAGCACAAAGTCCAAGCGAATGTTTCGTTTCGTGCCCCCCTCACGTGTGGTGTTTTGTCAGGCTGTGCAACACCCACCACCTTCCATCTGAGAAGGCAACAAGCACACCCCTCTGTGGGTGGGTGGCACAGCAAGACCCCCTTCGAGGAGGCGCAGCGCGGCAGCATGCCGAGCTGCCCTCCCTTTCTTCCCCAGCAGCCCTGTCGCCCTCTCCTCCTCACAACCTGCCCTCCTTGGTACTCGACGAGGTGAAGAAGCTTCGCTGTGTCTGGGTTGTAACGAGGTGAGATCTGAGAGCAAGCATCGCAGGTGAGGAGATTGGCTCTGGGTGGGCAGGCTGCCCCCTCTCTTCCCCTTTTTGTGTGTTTTTGCCGCTTGCTTCTGCAGAGCTGCCCAGCAAGGTTGGAAGGGAACCTCTGAGGACACTCACCACCATTCAGAAGTCCGGCTTCGGTGGCGGTTTCCTCACGGGTCCCCCCAACGTATCGACAGTTCTCCTGCAGACAGCTACCCCCCTCACCCCATCTGTTGTTGGCTGCATGCCGTGTCTGTGGGGAGTGACGCCGCTCCCAGAAGTAGTGGGTACCCTTCCGCCCCACACACACGTGGAAGGTCCCCACACACCCCACCTCGGTGTGAAAAGCGTCAGGGGGCAATGAAGAACCAGTTTTTCTAAACAAGTAAACAGATCGATTCAAGAAAGGGATTTGCTCCTCTGAAACACCGAATGACAGGTTAGAGCCTTGGTTGGCCCAGCTTTCAGGAAGGGGGGGCTGATGTGGAGACAAGGGTGAACCTTTCCCCCTTCGGAACACCCTCCACCTACAAACAGTCCGGCGTCCTGCGGGCAGAGGAAGACAAGGCCCCCCGAGGCAGGAAGGGGAAAAGCTTTGCAGCCTCTGATGGCGGGGTTGTGTCTGCACTCCTCTGACATGCACTGAAAGGAAGCGAACAAACGTCGTTTCCTCCCCCGTTTTTTTATCGGAGGCTGTATGAAGAAAACCAGATTTTTGTGTTTTGCGGACGTGTGTGTCGGTTGGAAGGATACCCGCTACTTCAAGACGCGGCAGCGCCCCTCCCTCCCCACAGACAGCACAGCGGGATGCCAGGTTTTTGTGTTTTCGCGGAGGGTCACAACCCGAGCCCACTCTTGATGCCACCTGCACTGTGCACAGCACCCTCCCTCGCAGACACCCCCTCCCCGCCTCGCATCACAGACCCGGTGCACACACCCTCCGGCAGACCTCGGCACACCTGTGTGGGATGGAGGTGCACGCCATCGACACGCTGTCAGGGCGTGAGGAGCCTCTGGAGATCGATCCCGGTGCGACGGTGTCTGCGATGAAGCGGCGGTGCGGCGAGGCATTCGGGTTCGGGGAGGACGTGGAGCTGAGTGTGGGCGGGCAGCGCGTGGCGTGTGACGGGGCGGAGCGCATCAGCAACGTCGCCGTTTTCTCGGGCGGGTGCCGCGTGGAGGTGGTGCGTGGTGTGGCGACGTTTGTGGCCCAGCTGGGCCGCGGTGTTATATTAATGGACGACGTCCCAGTTTGGGCGCGCCGGCGCCGGGAGTTCGTCCTGGCAGTGCTGACACGCGCCGTTGGCCTACAAGAGGCGGGTCAAGTCTGCGACATGGCTGCCATCCAGCCACACTGGGTGGACCCCTCACTGCACGGGGACAAGGAGGTGATGCTGCAGTACGTGAGGTGCGACCCCAAAGCCTTTGTGCTTGCCAGTGCCGCACTACGTTCAGACGCAGACGTCGTCATCGCGGCGTTGGAGCAGGACCCTTCAATGTGGCGCCACGTCGAGAACAAAGACTTGCAGGAGCAGCGCAGCGTTGCGGTTGTTGCTGTGCCGCACTGTGCAAACAGCGCTGTGTGGCTCAGTGACAAGGCCTTCGTCCTCGAAGCTCTTCAGTACAATGCGGCTTGGAGAGATGTCAGCAAGGCGCTGCAGGAGGACAAAGAGGTCGTCATGAAGGCACTTCATTGTGGCAAGCTGGAGTACTTCCCCCAACTGAGCGCGACCTTGCAGGAGGACAAAGATGTTGCCACGGAGGCACTTCGCAAGGAGAAGGTGACGTTCGGTGATCTGAGCGAGGCACTGCGTGGGGACAAAGGGGTCGTCATGAAGGGGCTTGCTCGCGGCCTGTTGAACAACTTTCACCAAATGAGCGCGGCGTTGCAGGAGGACAAAGAGGTCGTCCTGGCGGCCCTCGATTCCGTCGAAGTCGGATTCGGCGATCTCTGTGAGGCACTGCGAGGGGACAAGGAGGTCGTCATGAAGGCTCTTGGTTGTCGGGGGCTGCATGACTTTTACCAACTCAGCGCGGCGTTGCAGGAGGACAAAGAGGTCGTGCTGAAGGCACTTCAGAAGAGGAAGGTGAAGTTCGCGGATCTGAGCGAGGCACTGCAAGGGGACAAAGAGTTCGTCTTGAAGGCACTTCAGAGGTTGACGGAGGTGAAGTTCGCGCATCTGAGCGAGGCGCTGCGAGGGGACAAAGACGTCGTCATGAAGGCGCTTGATTCCTGCGAGTTAAATCGCTTTCACCAACTCAGCGCGACGTTGCAGGAGGACAAGGAGGTCGTCCTGAAGGCACTTCGGAAGAATAAGGTGAAGTTCGCGGATCTGAGCGAGGCGCTGCAAGGGGACAAAGAGATCGTCCTGAAGGCACTTCAGAAGAAGGTGGCGAAGTTCGCGTATCTGAGCGAGGCCCTGCGAGGGGACAAAGATGTCGTCATGGAGGCACTTTCTCGCGGGGTGCTTCCTCACTTTCCACTCATGAGTGCGTCGCTGCAAGAGGATGTAGAGGTCGTCTTGAAGGCACTTCGTAAGGGTAAGGTCAAGTTCGGTGATCTGAGTGAGGCACTCCGATCTAACAAATCCTTCGTGATGCAGGCAGTGTCCATTACATCTGCCGCCTACCTCAGCCTCACTGGGGAACTGTGCCAGGACAAGGATGTTGCGTTGGCAGCTATTGCACGCGACCCCACCCTGTTCGTCAGCATGGACGCTGTGCTGCGTGACAACCTGGAGGTGGCACTTCCTGCCATCAATGGCGACCCGGACAACTTCATCTACGCGGGGGACAGTGTGCGTGCTGACAGGCAGGCAGCTCTTGCTGCTTTCTCCCATGGCGAGGGCAAGATGTGGGACCACTGGGTGCTGCTCCCTTTTGCCAGTGCAGAGCTGCAGGCAGACCGCGAGGTGGTGCTTGCTGCGGTGAGTGCGAATCCGCAGAATGCCGACTATGCCAGCTCTGGGCTGCATGACCTGGATCACCGGTCAGATTCGGAGGGGACGTCTGCGGATGATTAGGCAATTGACGAGGATGGGGAGTGTTGAGCTGTGTCCTGCACTGGCGCAGGACCTCGGATCCGTGAGCAAAGAACAGAGCTGACCATCGGGTTCACTCTTTTTCCCTTTTTGCGTCAGCTGATTGAGGGTGTGATATGAGGGTTCTATCCAACAAGGATATCAAGGCGGCACTTTCAAAGTCCTGCCAAGGACAGCGCCACGTGGGTGTGTGCTTCTGATATATGTTATGTCATCATGTGAACCCTCCCCAGCGTGTGCCAACATCCCTGACACGCTCACGAAAAGCATGACACGGAGAAAACAGGTGCCGAAACAACCTGCCGAGCACACGGGTGGTGCCACGTTGATCCACGCAGCGATCTCCCATGACAGGAAGCCTTGTCGCCACGGCAGAGTCGCCGCAGACTGTGGGAGAGGTGTCGCCAGTCACCTTGAGGTTGCAGTGTGTCATCAGGCTAAGACCCGTGCCCTCTTCACCTCCCCCGTTAGGTTGCTCCTATATCGTTGCCTGCTTTGGGGCCTGAAGGACATAGGGGTCCAGCAGGCACTTGAGCATCGCAAGGCATGAGTGGCTGTTTCAAACTCCTGGTGCAAGCACCCGTCATGGTCTGGGGAAGCCCTCCCAGGTAGTTTAACGTCTTGCCCAGGACAATTCGGGTTCACCCTTTTGCCTTTTTGCACGTGAACCCGAATGTGTGTGCTGAAGGTGTGGAAGGTGTGTGCTGTGGCTGCAGTGGTTGTCTGTTTGTGAGTGTTGATGTGAAGGGCGTGCAACACGCACCCCCTCCTGCTGCACCGCTACAGGGAGGCGCTCAGCTTCCCCGCAGCGTTTTGTGGAGCAGCAGCAGCACAAAGTCCAAGCGAATGTTTCGTTTCGTGTCCCCCTCACGTGTGGTGCTTTGTCAGGCTGTGCAACACCCACCACCTTCCATCTGAGAAGGCAACATGCACACCCCTCTGTGGGTGGGTGGCAGCGAGGCTAGATCTCAGAGCAAGCACCGCAGGTGAGGAGATTGGCTCTGGACGGGCAGGCTACCCCCTATCCCCCTTTCGTGTGTTTTTGCCGCTTGCTTCTGCAGAGCTGCCCAGCAAAGTTGGAAGGGAACCTGTGAGGACACTCACCACCATTCAGCAGTCGGGCTTACGGTGGCGGTTTCCTCACGGGTCCCCCCAACGTATCAACAGTTCTCCTGCAGACAGCTACCCCCCCTCACCCCATCTGTTGTTGGCTGCATGCCGTGTCTGTGGGGAGGGAGGCCGCTCCCAGAAGTAGTGGGTACCCTTCCACCCGACACACACGGCCCACAGCACACCCACACCCCACCCAACGGACCCCCTTCACGGTTTTTGACCGAAAACAAGCCGCCTCTGGGCGAGCATGGGCGAGGGCGCACGAGGGTGGGCGACGGTGACCGACGGTGGGCAGGCATGGGCGAGGGCGGGCGGGTGGTGGGCTCTTGTCCCTTCAGGCCACTGAGTCGCTTCCCCGGCTGAGCGCTCTCTCCCCCGTACGTTTCGTCTTGCTGGCCAACTGCAGACTTCTGCAGGCTGACACCCCGCCCCACCTCCTCTTGCCTCGATTTGTGTGTCGCTGATGTGTTTGCTGTTGTGTTGCTGTTATTACCCTCAATCTCCACCAGGGGGGATAAAATCCAACTTGCTGCCTTCACGTGGCGCCCCCTGTGATTACCCTCCTCCGAGGGGAAACTAAGGCAAGCTCTGGTAACTCTTTTTCCGCTGTGTGCCCTGTTTCATATATGCGGAGGGGCCCTTTCCGCACGGCTTTGGTTTTATTGATGTTGTGGTGTGCGTGGTTTATTTTCCCTTTTTTTGTTGTTTTCGCAGCATTTTATGCTGTCGGGTGAGCTTCCGCCTCATGGGAGGCGCTCCTTCCGGCTTGCGCTGCCCACCCATCCCACCCCCGTCCCCTTCCCACATTCTTTCTTTTCTTTTAGGGGAGACGTCCTCGCAGTGGCTGTTTGGCCTGACGCGATTCCCCGCCTCAAAGCAGACCCACCTGGCAGCTACTCAAGGCACATGAGGAGCGAGAGGCGTCAACGGGCGCAACGCCCCTCCCTGCGGTCCGGCTTCCGCCACGTGGCTGACTCAAAGCAGCGAAGTGACCAACAGGAGCGACATGAAAAAAAAAAAAAATTCACCACACCTATCACCCACACCTCGGTGTGAAAAGCGTCGGGGGCAATGAAGAACCAGTTTTTCTTTAAAAACAAATACACGACTCAAGAAAGGATTTGCTCCTCGAAAACACCGAATGACAGGTTGGAGCCTTGCTTGGCCCAGCTTTCAGGAAGGGGGGGCTGATGTGGAGAGAAGGGTGAACCTTTCCCCCTTCGGAACACCCTCCACCTACAAACAGTCCGGCGTCCTGCGGGCAGAGGAAGACAAGGACGCCCCCCGAGGGAGGAAGGGGAAAAGCTTTGCAGCCTCTGATGGCGGGGTTGTGTCTGCACTCCTCTGACATGCACTGAAAGGAAGCGAACAATCGTCGTTTCCTCCCCCGTTTTTTTATCGGAGGCTGCATGAAGAAAACCAGATTTTTGTGTTTCGCGGACGTGTGTGTCGGTTGGAAGGATACCCGCTACTTCAAGACGCGGCAGCGCCCCCTCCCCACAGACAGCACAGCGGGAGGCCAGGTTTTTGTGTTTTCGCGGAGGGTCGCAACCCGAGCCCACTCTTGATGCCACCTGCACTGTGCACAGCACCCTCCCTCGCAGACACCCCCTCCCCGCCTCGCATCACAGACCCGGTGCACACACCCTCCGGCAGACCTCGGCACACCTGTGTGGGATGGAGGTGCACGCCATCGACACGCTGTCAGGGCGTGAGGAGCCTCTGGAGATCGATCCCGATGCGACGGTGTCTGCGGTGAAGCGGCGGTGCGGCGAGGCATTCGGGTTCGGGGAGGACGTGGACCTGAGTGTGGGCGGGCAGCGCGTGGCGTGTGACGGGGCGGAGTGCGTCAGCAACGTCGCCGTTTTCTCGGGCGGGTGCCGCGTGGAGGTGGTGCGTGGTGTGGCGACGTTTGTGGCGCACCTGCGCAGCGGTGCTGTCTCGATGAATAGCATCCCAATGTGGGCGCACCAGCGCCGGGAGTGCATCCTGGCAGTGCTGGCACTCTCAAGGAGACGCGCCCTCAAGAGAAAGCAATCGGCTGAAGGACGTCAGGCAGACGAGGAGGACGGCGATGAGGGGGCACCTATCCCCATCCAGCCAGACTGGGTGCACCCCTCACTGCACGGGGACAAGGAGGTGATGCTGGAGTACGTGAGGTGCGATCCCAGAGCCTTTGTGCGTGCCAGTGCCGCACTACGTTCAGACGCAGACGTCGTCATCGCGGCGTTGGAGCAGGACCCTTCAATGTGTCGCCACGTCGAGAACAAAGGCTTGCAGGAGCAGCGCAGCGTTGCGCTTCTTGCTGTGCCGCACTGTGCAAACAGCGCTGTGTGGCTCAGTGACAAGGCCTTCGTCCTCGAAGCTCTTGAATACAATGCGGCTTGGGGAGATGTCAGCAAGGCGCTGCAGGAGGACAAAGAGGTCGTCATGAAGGCACTTGATTGTGGCAAGCTGGACTACTTCCCCCAACTGAGCGCGACCTTGCAGGAGGACAAAGATGTTGCCACGGAGGCACTTCGCAAGAAGAAGGTGACGTTCGGTGATCTGAGCGAGGCACTGCGAGGGGACAAAGATGTCGTCATGGCGGCACTCGACCACCAGATGCTGAAGGACTTTGACCAACTGAGCCCGGCATTGCAGGAGGATAAGGAGGTGGTCCTTAAGGTGCTTGATTCTCTCAAGGTCACCTTCGGTGATCTGAGCGAGGCGCTGCGGGAAGACAAAGAGGTCGTCATGAAGGGGCTTGCTCGCGGCCTGTTGAAGGACTTCCACCAAATGAGCGCGACGTTGCAGGAGGACAAAGAAGTCGTCCTGAAGGCACTCGATTCTATCGAAGTCGGATTCGGCGACCTCTGTGAGGCGCTGCGAGGGGACAAGGACTTCGTCATGGAGGCGCTTGGTTCCTGCAAGCTGAAGCGCTTTCACCACCTCAGCCCGACGTTGCAGGAGGACAAAGAGGTCGTCTTGCAGGCACTTCGCAAGAAGAATGTCAAGTTCGCGGAGCTGAGCGAGGCACTGCGTGTGGACAACGATGTCGTCATGAAGGCACTTGATCTCGGCAAGGTGAAGGAATTTTCCCAACTGAGCGCGACGTTGCAGGAGGACAAAGAGGTGGTCTTGAAGGCACTAAGGAAGAAGAAGGTGAAGTTCGCGGATCTGAGCGAGGAGCTGCAAGGGGACAAGGACGTCGTCATGAAGGCCCTTGGTTGGCGAGGGCTGGATCACTTTTCCCAAATCAGTACGACGTTGCAGGATGACAAAGATGTTGTCATGAAGGCACTTCGGGTGGGAAAGGTGAACAGAGTGACGTTCGGCGATTTGAGTGTGGCGGTCCGGGGAGACAACGACGTTATCATGACGGCACTTGCCCGGGGAAAGCTTGGCCACTTCTCCCAAATGAGTGCTGCGTTGCAGGAGGACCAAGGTGTCGTCATCAAGGCGCTTCGTCTGAAGAAAGTGAAGTTCGGTGATCTGAGTGAGGCGGCAAGAGGGAACAAGGATATTGTCATGAAGGCACTTTCTCGCGGGGTGCTTCCTCACTTTCCTCTCATGAGTGCGTCGCTGCAAGAGGATGTAGAGGTCGTCTTGCTGGCACTTCGTAAGGACAAGGTCAAGTTCGGTGATCTGAGTGAGGCACTCCGATCTTGCAAATCCTTCGTGCTGCAGGGAGTGGCCATCACACCTGCCGCGTACCTCAGCCTCACTGGCACACTGTGCCAGGACAAGGATGTTGCGTTGGCAGCTATTGCACGCGACCCCACCCTGTTCGCCTGGATGGACGCTGTGCTGCGTGACAACCTGGAGGTGGCACTTCCTGCCATCAATGGCAACCGTACCAACTTCATCTACGCGGGGGACAGTGTGCGTGCTGACAGGCAGGCAGCTCTTGCTGCTTTCTCAATGCGTCATCGCTGTGTGCTGCTCCCTTTTGCCAGTGCAGAGCTGCAGGCAGACCGCGAGGTGGTGCTTGCTGCGGTGAGTGCAAATGCGCAGAACGGCTACTACGCCAGCCCTGCCCTGCAAGACCGCCTCTAGCCTGGTCTTGCAAGGCACCGCATGCCGATGAACAAGCAATTGACCAGGATGGGGAGTGTTGAGCTGTGTCCTGTACTGGCGCAGGACCTCGGATCCGTGAGCAAAGAACAGAGCTGACCATCGGGTTCACCCTTTTCCCTTTTTTGCACGTGAACCCGAATGTGTGTGCTGAAGGTGTGGAAGGTGTGTGCTGTGGCTGCAGTGGTTGTCTGTTTGTGAGTGTTGATGTGAAGGGCGTGCAACACGCACCCCCTCCTGCTGCACCGCTACAGGGAGGCGCTCAGCTTCCCCGCAGCGTTTTGTGGAGCAGCAGCAGCACAAAGTCCAAGCGAATGTTTCGTTTCGTGCCCCCCTCACGTGTGGTGTTTTGTCAGGCTGTGCAACACCCACCACCTTCCATCTGAGAAGGCAACAAGCACACCCGTCTGTGGGTGGGTGGCTTCGTAAACCTTGTTGCTGCGTATTCCCCTTTTTGTGTGGTTTTGCCGTTTGCTTCTGCTGCCCAGCAAGGTTGGAAATGAACCTCTGAGGACACTCACCACCAGCAGTCGGGCTTCGGTGACGGTTTCGTGCCCTTCCACCCGACACACGTGGAGGGCCCCCACACACCCCACACCTCGGTGTGACAAGCGTCAGGGGCAAAGAAGAATCAGTTGTTCTCAACAAGAAAAATACAAGTAAACAGATCGACTCGAGAAAGGGATTTGCTCCTCTAAAACACCGAATACAGGTTAGAGCCTTGGTTGGCCCAGCTTTCCTGCAGACAGCTACCCCCCCTCACCCTGTCTGTTGTTGCCTGTGCTTCATACAGCCTCCTAATAAGTTACCCCCCTCTTCCCCCGCAGCCCCGTCGCCGTCTGCGCACTTCAAGAGGCGAGGGAACCGCACATCACACTTGAGCGAGACAGCACACTTGCGTGGGCAGACTGCGACCGACCAGCGGTGATGGGGAGCCCGTGAGGCGTGGGCTGCATGGGGGTGGCGCAGTACACAACACAGCAGGATGGGCACAACAAAGCAAGTGACAACACAGCCTCACCCACAGGACCAGCAGCACAAAGAGAAGCAAGATGAGGGAGATCGTGTCGATCCAGGGTGGGCAGTGCGGTAACCAGATCGGGTCGAAGTTCTGGGAGGTGGTGTCGGATGAGCACGGTGTGGACCCCACGGGGACCTACCAGGGTGACTCCGACCTGCAGCTGGAGCGCATCAACGTGTACTTCAACGAGGCGACGGGTGGGCGCTACGTGCCCCGCGCGGTGCTGATGGACCTGGAGCCGGGTACGATGGACTCTGTGCGCGCCGGGCCGTACGGGCAGATCTTCCGCCCCGACAACTTCGTGTTCGGGCAGACGGGTGCCGGGAACAACTGGGCCAAGGGTCACTACACGGAGGGTGCGGAGCTGATCGACTCTGTGCTGGACGTGTGCCGCAAGGAGGCTGAGAGCTGCGACTGCCTGCAGGGCTTCCAGTTGTCCCACTCGCTGGGTGGCGGTACGGGGTCTGGTATGGGGACGCTGCTGATCTCGAAGCTGCGTGAGGAGTACCCGGACCGTGTGATGATGACTTTCTCGGTGATCCCGTCGCCCAAGGTGTCGGACACGGTGGTGGAGCCGTACAACGCGACGCTGTCGATCCACCAGCTGGTGGAGAACGCGGACGAGTGTGTGATGATCGACAACGAGGCGCTGTACGACATCTGCTTCCGCACCCTGAAGCTGACGACCCCCACCTTCGGGGACCTGAACCACCTGGTGTCGGCTGTGATGTCGGGTGTGACGTGCTGCCTGCGTTTCCCGGGTCAGCTGAACGCGGACCTGCGCAAGCTGGCGGTGAACCTGATCCCGTTCCCGCGTCTCCACTTCTTCCTGGTGGGCTTCGCCCCCCTGACGTCGCGTGGGTCGCAGCAGTACCGCGCCCTGACGGTGCCGGAGCTGACGCAGCAGTCGTTCGACGCCAAGAACATGATGTGCGCGTCGGACCCCCGCCACGGCCGCTACCTGACGGCGTGCCAGATGTTCCGCGGTCGCATCTCCACCAAGGAGGTGGACGAGCAGATGCTGAACGTGCAGAACAAGAACTCGAGCTACTTCGTGGAGTGGATCCCGAACAACATCAAGTCCTCCATCTGCGACATCCCGCCGAAGGGGCTCAAGATGTCCACCTGCTTCATCGGGAACAACACCTGCATCCAGGAGATGTTCAAGCGCGTGTCCGAGCAGTTCACCGCGATGTTCCGCCGCAAGGCCTTCCTCCACTGGTACACCGGCGAGGGGATGGACGAGATGGAGTTCACGGAGGCGGAGTCGAACATGAACGACCTGGTCTCGGAGTACCAGCAGTACCAGGACGCCACCGTCGAGGAGGAGGGCGAGTTCGACGAGGAGGAGGGCGAGGGCGAGCAGTACTAGTCGGTTGATGTAGTAGGTAAGTAGATAACTGATGTGCGATGAATGAATGAAGCGATGAAGGCGGGCAACCAAGCACCACCAGGCACCATAACGACGGACGAGGCAGCTCCTATTCACTCTTCACAGCGGGTCCCGCTGTATGCCAGCGAGGGTGGAGTGCATGCGGCTGTCCCGCGTTCCACTGCTGCCGCATTGCTTTTCATGATGTGCGTTTTTGGCTTTTACATTGTGGTTCTGTTATGACGGTATACGTCCCGCCGGTGCTGCAGCCCCGTGCCCCCCTGCCCGCTTTCTCCCTTTTACCGTTTCACCCTTGCTCCCACCCGCGCCGACAACCCCCACCTACCCCACCACGTGATGCCTGCTTGCGCTTCACCGCCCCAGGTCAGGCCACGTGGGGCAGGGCACCGACACACCCACCACCCTGTGCAGGTTGCAGTGTGTGTGCTGTGCGGTGATGGCGCTGCGGTGGGCCGTGTGCGGGGTGGTGGCCGTGGTGCTGCGGCAGGCGGTGGGGGAGGGGGCGGAACAGCCGCACACGGACACGCATGCGGATGTGGATGTGCATGCACACACCAACCCCAGCTCCGGCGGCGGGTTCCACTACACCAAGCGCTTCGCACCCGGTGGCGGTACCGCGACGCAGACACATGCAGAAACACAGACGCCTACACAGGGAGGTGTTGGGCGCACCGTCGTCGTGGCCGTGCTGGGGACAGGGATCGGGCGGGACCGTGGGGATCTCGCCCCGCACCTGCTGCCCGGCTACGACTTCATCTCGGACGCATGGCGTGCACGCGACGGGGACGGGCGGGACGCTGACCCGACAGACGAGGGTGGGGACGAGACGGCCGGGTGTGGCAGGCACGCGAGGGCATCGCCGTGGCAGGGCACAGCTGCTGCCGGCACGGTGGCGTCTTCTGCTGCAGCTGCGTCTGCTGCTGGACAGGGTCGCGGGGGCCACACACGGCAAGGCAGCGTCAAGATCGTCCCGGTGCGTGTGCTGGGGCTGTGCGGCGGTACCAGCAAGGACATTGCGGACGCGGTGCTGTGGAGCGCCGGGTTCCACGTGGACGGGGTGGCGGACAACAAGCACCCGGCACAGGTTGTGAGTGTCGGCGGCGGGCCCGCGTGGGCGGGGTGCAGCGGCGCCGTCGGGGCGGCCGTGCGGCGTGCGGTTGCGGCAGGGGTGGCGGTGGTGGTGGCGGCGGGGCACACGGCGGACGGGCAGCAGCCCACCGGCTGTGCGGGTGCGGGTGCGTTTGTCGTCGGGGCGGTGGACGCTGGCGGCCGCAGGACCGCACCCGCCACAGACTACGGCCCGCTTGTCGGGATCTCTGCACTGGACGCGGGGGTGCCTGCTGCAGCACAGCCGGACAGCCACAGAGGGGTGGCAGCAGACGCTGACCTGCAGCACACAGACACCGCCACCCACACCAGCACCGCCACCGCCACCACCACCGGCGGGACCGGCACCGCAGCCCACCTCGTGTCGGGCACCCTGGCAGCCATGATCGCCACCTCGCCTGCAGCAGGCGGGCTGTCTGCCGAGGGTGCGTGGGGCTGCCTCACCCGCACGGCACAGCCCTTCCCCCCCGCCTCCCCCGACCGCCAGTGCACCACAGCCCTGTGCGGTGCCGGCATCATGGACGTGACGGGAGGCCTCGTGTGTGCGCAGTCTACCCCATCTTCTGATTGGTGCAGCCAGCCTTGGCAGAGCTCCGAAGTCATTGCCGGGTTTGCTTCTGCGACTACCTTCCAGCTCCCCGCGCTCACCTTCGGAGGCGCTTTGACTTTTCGTGCGACTGTCCGGTTGGCCAGTCACGGTGTGATATTCACCTTCGCCAACGGCGCGGGTCTGTATGAGCTTGGCACCGACACCGTGGGCCTCACCTACGGCATGGATGCGCGGGACGGCCTGGCCTTCATTGTCTCGCACTACGGAGCCTGGCAAGACATCCGGTGTGCACGGCAGCCCTCTTGGGGCAACTCTGTGTATGTCGAGGGTCGGATCAGCCGTGCCGATTCCGCCGGCAGCGGTGACAGCACAGGCGTGTTGTGGGTCGACGGTGTGGAGTGTGCCAGGGGCCCCTTGTACCTCCCTGCGATGCTGGAGCGCAGGACCAACTGGGTCGACACATATCCTTTCCCATTTGGGCCAGCCCGGAGTTTTGTCACTGATTTTGAGATGTCCGCATGCATGGTGAAGCAGCCGGCGTGTTTCAGGGCTGAGCCCGTTGCCAGCTTCCAGCATCTGCAGGATTTCAACCAGGACGCCCCGCTGACCTTCGGTGGGCAGATGTACATGCGTGCCAGCGTGTACCTCAACAGCTACACGACGTGGGGGCGCATCTTCGACTTTGGGAACGGCGCTGGTCAGGACAACGTGGTGCTGGCGCTTGCGGGCGGGGCAAATCACCTGGTGCTGCAGGTGGTCCATCGCGGTGTGATGACAGAGGTCTTGTGCGGCATCCCCATTGAACTGCATCAGTGGACCACTGTGGAGGTGACGATTGCGCGTGACGGTAACACGGGTCTGGATGTGCTCGCCAGGATCATCGTCGACGGCTATCAGTGTGGGTCCGGCCCGGTGGACTTGCCAGAGACAGTGCAGCGCAGCAGCAATCGCATCGGGCGCAGCAACTGGCCCAACAACGACGACCTCGACGGCACAGTGAGCAACTTCGTGCTGACAGCCTGCCGCTTTCTTCAACCTTGCCACAGTCCGACATCTTTCTTGAGTCTGGATGCGGACAGCAGGCAGCACTTCGACCAGGACGCCCCACTCACCTTTGGGGGTCCGATGCACATCAGCGCAGGTGTCACGATCTCCAGCTACACGCCGTGGGCTCGTATCATCGACTTTGGGAACGGTGCTTCCCAGGACAACATCTTGATCACCCTACGTGGCAGCACGAAGCAGCTCGCGGTGCATGTCTACCGGCAGGGTCTCGTGCAGGAGGTCGTGTGCCCCGCCGATCTGCCCCTCGGTACAGTATTCACCGTCGACGTCGTCCTTTCGCGTGCGGAAGGATTTGCAACGCAGGGTACGGCGGCGATCTACATCGACCGGTTGGAATGTGTCAAGGGCACGCTGCACCTGCCTGAGCTAGTGCTGCGCAACAAGAACCTCATCGGGCGCAGCAACTGGGGCGATGCACCCTTCGACGGCGTGGTGCAAAGCCTCGACATCACCACGTGTTCCCTGTCGCAGCCCTGCAGTGGAACGTTTTTACGCGAGGTTGCAAGCTTCCAACAGTCCAGCGATTTCAACCAAGAGGCTGCGCTGTTGTCTGGGGGAGAGCTGTACGTCAAGGCGACTGTGACCTTCAACAGCTACTCGGGCTGGGCACGCATCTTCGACTTTGGGAACGGTGCTGCAGACAACAACATCGTGATGTCGCTGGCCCACACCTCGAAGCAGATTGTGCTGGACGTGTGGCGGGACGGATCCCTGCAGCGTGTGCAGTGCATCGCCGACACTCCCCTGAACACCGCAGTCGCTGTGGAGGCGACCATCACACGCAACCCGCACTCTTTCCTTGACGGCCTGGGTGCTATCTACATCGACGGCGTGCACTGCGCTGACGGCCCCCTCCACATCCCTGCGTTGCTGGAGCGCAGCAGCAACCTCATCGGGCGCAGCAACTGGGTGGGTGAGGCACCCCTCGACGGCTCGGTGACCAACTTCAGGATGACACGCTGCAGCCATGTTTACACCTGCCACAAGAACCCCACCGAGGTGGCGAGGTTCCAAGATGTCAGCGAGTTTGACCAGGCCACTCCGCTGACCTTCGGTGGAGAGATTTACGTGCGCACCAGGGTGAAACTCAACAGCTACACGCCGCAAGGCCGCATCTTCGACTTTGGGAACGGTGCCGCACAGGACAACGTGCTGGTGAAGGTGGTGCCCAACACGAAGCGTCTGATACTCAGCGTGTGGGTGTCCGGTGCTCCGGTGCATCTGCCGTGCGACATGGACCTTCAGCTGGGTGTGACCTACACCATAGAGGTCACCAACATTTATTTGTTTACACATCTCGGGGCTGAGATCTGCATCGCGAATTTCGCAGTCGACGGCGTGAACTGCGGCCATCGCTCTCGGCTGGCGTCCTACGCACGCATCACACCCCGATACAGCAACCTCATTGGGCGCAGCAACTGGGCGGGCCACCCTCCCCTTGACGGAACCGTCAGTGACTTCGTCCTCTCTTTCTGTCCCGCACAGTAGAGCAGGCTTCCCTCCCCACATTACTGTAGGGGTTGCTGCCCTTGGGTGGGACTGGAGTCACTGGACAAGGGTTTGCTGCCCTTTTCTTGTCGGATGCACACGATCCACCCCCACCCCCCCCATGCCCATGCGCGAAGAGTTTGCGTGGCGGTTGCCTGGAGAACGTAAACCCAGCGTCGCTGGTCCTTGCGCCTCCTGTGCACTTCCCTCCCCCCCCCACTCACTCCCCCGTGTCCCAGCAACCCTTGTGACGTGCTGAAGAATCACAGGCATGCAGGGCTGGCCCATCCGCCACACAGCTTCTTGCAGCGCCCCTTTGTATGACATGAGTCGCCTCAGCCATGTGTGCTGCGTGCACGACTTCTGCTTGATCTTGCCGCCTCTCTCTGTTCCCGGCGTTTTTTTTGTTTGCGTTGTGTCCCCCCCACCCCCCCTCCCCTCCCCTCCGCACCCGCATCCACCTCCATTCTGTTGGGCCCCTGGTCACAGGCTGGTGCCCGCTCCCTTCACCGCTTCCAAAGCTCCCAGGTGGAGGCATACACTCTGGGGGGATAAAATCCAACTTGCTGCCTTCACGTGGCGCCCCCTGTGATTACCCTCCTCCGAGGGGAAACTAAGGCAAGCTCTGGTAACTCTTTTTCCGCTGTGTGCCCTGTTTCATATATGCGGAGGGGCCCTTTCCGCACGGCTTTGGTTTTATTGATGTTGTGGTGTGCGTGGTTTATTTTCCCTTTTTTTGTTGTTTTCGCAGCATTTTATGCTGTCGGGTGAGCTTCCGCCTCATGGGAGGCGCTCCTTCCGGCTTGCGCTGCCCACCCATCCCACCCCCGTCCCCTTCCCACATTCTTTCTTTTCTTTTAGGGGAGACGTCCTCGCAGTGGCTGTTTGGCCTGACGCGATTCCCCGCCTCAAAGCAGACCCACCTGGCAGCTACTCAAGGCACATGAGGAGCGAGAGGCGTCAACGGGCGCAACGCCCCTCCCTGCGGTCCGGCTTCCGCCACGTGGCTGACTCAAAGCAGCGAAGTGACCAACAGGAGCGACATGAAAAAAAAAAAAAAAAGCTCATCAGTTCATCGCAAGGGGTGTCACCACCACCACCACCACCCCTACCTGCCTCCCTAGCGCCCTGCCTGAGTTCTGCTCATCGTAAGGCTCGCCTGCAGCGGCGGGGTCTCTCCCCCCCGCCCTGCAGCCAACCCATTGTGCCTCGGCTTCTGTGTCAGGACTGTGCCAGCCTGTTCCACGTGTTGCGCGCCCAATGCAGCCCCAAGGCGGAGTCACACCTGCAGAGCAGGCTCTGCAGGTGGAGGCTTTTAGCTCTCAGGGCTGCGCCGCGGGGTGGTCACACCGCATGTATGACGTGGGGGTGCCTTGTGCCTCGGGCGTGAGAGATCCCGAGCCGGGCTTCCCCCACACCCTGTGTCCACCCCCCCTGTGCGGCAGGCTGTGCGGCAGTGCGGTGCAGCAGCGCGAGGCCCTGATCGCTGCTTGTGGTTCTCCCGTCCCCTTCCTTCTGCTTTCTTTTCCTCCCTCAGATCCCACGTGCATGCTCCGCGCCAGTGCAGCACACCCGCTCGGGGTGAACTGGCGGTGCTGGTTGGAGGGGCGTCGCCCCACCGACCGCATGCTCGGCTGTGCAGCGTGCAGCAAAACAAACTCAAACGCATCTCCAACGTGAACTGCCCGCTCTGCGCTCCGCCTGCATCAGCCTCGATGGGCTTGTGCCAGGGGAGTGTATGTCGGGTCTCCGGCGTGCGCGCTCAACCGGTGCAAGCAGTGGGGTTGAGATACACACCGCACACAAGAAGAACCGACAGGCAGCGAGACACCCCCACCCCACCCCGTGATCCCCGCTTGCGCTTCACCGCTTCACCGCCCCACCTGAGGCGCCAGATTGAATCTTGTGTCAGCTTAATCTGGTCTCCCGGCCACCTCATCGACCAGACCACCATTTCATGGGTAAGACTTGGCACTGCCGACGCCTTTCAGACGGAAGGGTGTGAGGCAGGGTGGGGATCGGAGCCCAAACACCAACGATGGAGTGGTGGAGGAGTGCCATCAGCCGTGGCGGCGCTGCAGATGACTTCGAGATGCGGTGCCGCAAGACGGTCCTCGTCTCGTGCGTGCCTGCGATCCCCTTCGGGGTCTTCCTCATCGTCTCGGCCCAAGTGAACTTGGGGACCTGCGGTGGGTGGATGTATCTGGCACTGTCGATCGTGACAGTCACGTGGGGTGTGTGCAAGAGACGCTTCACTCAGAGGTTCATGATATGCTTCGTCGCTGTTGTGTGTGCCATCATTTCCATGGCTGACCTGCACTACTACCAGGCTGACCTGCAGGTGGCGTGGCCTGCCTTCGTCATCGTCATCGATCTCATCCTCGTGCTGCGCCTGGACCACCGCATTGCGACCGTTGTGGTGTGCTTCGTTGTGATGTGGCTGCTGCTCAACCTGGTGGAGCGCCTCACACGCTTCGGGCTGTACGACGTGCCTCTGACAGACAGCTACGAGAGGCGGCGTGAGAATTACGCCAAGTCGGTTGTTGACTGTGACATGCCTCCCTGCAAAAGCTACTTCTTGGCTGCCGGAACATACCAAGGCATCGGGCTCATGGTGTTCCTCATCGACTACATCGCGACGAGGGGCTTTGCACAGCAGGTGCTGAAGGAGCAGGCGGCGATGCAGAGCACCATTGCCACGGTGGAGACGATCGCGTCGCTTCTGGCAGCGTATGATGTGGACGCCGTGTCGTGCATCCTCGGGGACGGCGGAATCGTGCTGCCTGACGCCATGCGTGCTGCGCTGCTGCGGCTGGAGCAGAACCTGCGTGCATACCGCCCCTACCTGCCTGCCGTGCTGCTGGAGGAGCAGCAGCGCTCGCCCGATGGGGAGGCTGGGCAGCTGTATCGCGTGCCTGCTGCTGCACCCGGTGCGGACAGCCAGACTGCGGCAATCGCCTTCACCGACATCCGTGCTTCCACGTCGATCTGGGAGGCGGCACCCGAAGGGATGCAGAAGGCGTTAGTGGTGCACGACGTGGTGCTGCGGGCTGCGCTGGCCGAATGGGGCGGGTACGAGGTCAAGACAATCGGGGACGCCTTCATGGTTGCGTTTGAGGATGCACATGCGGCTGTGTGCTTCGGGCTGACTGTGCAGGAGAGCCTGCTTGCCTCAGAGTGGCCTGCTGCGCTGCTGGAGGTCGGGATCTGCCACCTGACCGAGCTGTGGGGCGGGCTGACGGTGCGTATCGGTGTGAACCAGGGTCCTGTGACGCTGGAGACGAACACGCTCACTGGACGGGTGGACTACTTCGGACACACGGTCAACGTCGCTTCACGCCTCGAGTCTGTGTGTGTGCCTGGTGCAGTTGCGTTGCCTGCCGAACTGTGGACGTGTGTGCGTGGGATGTCTGGGTGTGTCGGTGCACATGCAGGTCACCCAGTTCTCACCAACCTGAAGGGTGTGAGTGAGCCTGTGCCTGTGTGCAGCGTGTGGCCTGCCCGCCTGCAGGGGCGTGAGGACCACCCGCTGCCTTCGCCTTCCGCCACGACTGATGCAGCCTCGCCCCCTGGGTCACAGGCGAATGCTGATCCTGACAGCTCACACAGCTCAACCTGCGGGTCATGGGTAGCCAACAGCAGACCAGCCCTGCAGCGCGCCACCACCACCCACCGTGCCACTGTGGCTGTGGCCACACTCAACAGCATGGCTCTTGGCGAGGTTGACGGCGGTCTGGCGTGTGTGGTGCCGCTTCTGCAGCAGAGCGGCGGTGTGCTGCTGTCGCTGTTCGGGAACAACTTCTTTGTCGGGTGGAACTTCGGGAAGCAGATGGCGGCACACGCAGAGGGCGCACTGCGGTTTGCACAGCGCGCGCTGCAGCTGGGTGGCGCGCAGAATGTCGCAACACTCGGGATCGCGAGCGGAACTGTGGAGCACGGTGATGTGGGGACGGCACGGCAGCGCTTCGTGACTGCCTCAGGCAGTGCTGTGGAGGCGAGCCTTGCGCTGCGCCGCATTGCGCTGTCGCTGCACATGCGGTGCCTGTACACGTCGGATGCACCACCGGGTGCTGTGCGCGACCTGCTGTGTGCCACCACAGCGCGTGTGCCCCAGGAAGGCGGCGCCTCTGTCGGGGTGGTGTACGAGGTGCTGTGCAGCGCGCTCTCCGAAAGCAAGGAGGCTTCGTGCGATAACGTCACGTAGCCACAATCCTCGAACCTAGCAGCGAGGGCCCCCGAAAAGCAACACTTGTGGCCAACAACGGAAGGTTTGGGAACCCAGGGTGCTGTACAATTTGGAAGGGCCAAGTGTCGCACTACCTGCCTTCTGGTGCGGTTCAATCTGCTTATGCACTTGCTCACTTGGTGTGGCCCTTCCGAGCCCACTCTGTTCCCCCGCACGCACCCCCAACTGACCCACACTGTCCTCCGTGACTGCTCCTTCCACCAATACCGTCTGTGTGGTGGTCGAGAGCGTGTCCGCTCCGCCATGTGCTCGCATGTCTGTCTGGACACTGCGGGGGGGCTCTGTTGGTCGTGGTGCTGCATCGGCTGGGGAGTGGAAGCAGCGAGCATGCCAACCCTCACCACCCACCTACCCCACCACGTGATGCCTGCTTGCGCTTCACCGCCCCAGGTCAGGCCACGTGGCAGGGCACCGACACACCCACCACCCTGTGCAGGTTGCAGTGTGTGTGCTGTGCGGTGATGGCGCTGCGGTGGGCCGTGTGCGGGGTGGTGGCCGTGGTGCTGCGGCAGGCGGTGGGGGGGGGGGCGGGACAGCCGCACACGGACACGCAGGCGGATGTGGATGTGCATGCACACACCAACCCCAGCTCCGGCGGCGGGTTCCACTACACCAAGCGCTTCGCACCCGGTGGCGGTACCGCGACGCAGACACATGCAGAAACACAGACGCCTACACAGGGAGGTGTTGGGCGCACCGTCGTCGTGGCCGTGCTGGGGACAGGGATCGGGCGGGACCGTGGGGATCTCGCCCCGCACCTGCTGCCCGGCTACGACTTCATCTCGGACGCATGGCGTGCACGCGACGGGGACGGGCGGGACGCTGACCCGACAGACGAGGGTGGGGACGAGACGGCCGGGTGTGGCAGGCACGCGAGGGCATCGCCGTGGCAGGGCACAGCTGCTGCCGGCACGGTGGCGTCTTCTGCTGCAGCTGCGTCTGCTGCTGGACAGGGTCGCGGGGGCCACACACGGCAAGGCAGCGTCAAGATCGTCCCGGTGCGTGTGCTGGGGCTGTGCGGCGGTACCAGCAAGGACATTGCGGACGCGGTGCTGTGGAGCGCCGGGTTCCACGTGGACGGGGTGGCGGACAACAAGCACCCGGCACAGGTTGTGAGTGTCGGCGGCGGGCCCGCGTGGGCGGGGTGCAGCGGCGCCGTCGGGGCGGCCGTGCGGCGTGCGGTTGCGGCAGGGGTGGCGGTGGTGGTGGCGGCGGGGCACACGGCGGACGGGCAGCAGCCCACCGGCTGTGCGGGTGCGGGTGCGTTTGTCGTCGGGGCGGTGGACGCTGGCGGCCGCAGGACCGCACCCGCCACAGACTACGGCCCGCTTGTCGGGATCTCTGCACTGGACGCGGGGGTGCCTGCTGCAGCACAGCCGGACAGCCACAGAGGGGTGGCAGCAGACGCTGACCTGCAGCACACAGACACCGCCACCCACACCAGCACCGCCACCGCCACCACCACCGGCGGGACCGGCACCGCAGCCCACCTCGTGTCGGGCACCCTGGCAGCCATGATCGCCACCTCGCCTGCAGCAGGCGGGCTGTCTGCCGAGGGTGCGTGGGGCTGCCTCACCCGCACGGCACAGCCCTTCCCCCCCGCCTCCCCCGACCGCCAGTGCACCACAGCCCTGTGCGGTGCCGGCATCATGGACGTGACGGGAGGCCTCGTGTGTGCGCAGTCTACCCCATCTTCTGCTTGGTGCACCGACAGTTGGGAGAGTTTCCGTGAAGTTGTCAGTTTTGCGAACTCCGACGAATTCAGACCCCTCATCCCGATGCACCCTAGCCCCGCCCTCACCTTCGGAGGCGGGCCTGTTCATTTCCATGCGACCGTCGACGTGAGCCGCCGTCATGTCGGCGTCGTATTCAACTTCGCCAACGATGCTACCACTCGGTACGACCGTGGCACCGACTACGTCCGCCTCACCGTGCACGAAGGTGCAGTTGGGGAAGAGGCCCTCATCTTGGCTGTCTCGCACCACGGACAGGTGCAAGACATCCGGTGTGCACGGCGTGCCTCTTGGGGCACTACTGTGTATGTCGAGGGTCGGATCATCCGTGGCCATTTCCCCGACGGCACAGGCATGATGTGGGTCGACGGTGCGGTGTGTGCCAGGGGCCCCTTGTACCTCCCTGAGCTGCTGGAGCGCAGGACCAACTGGGTCGACAGGTATCCTACGTACCTCGACCTTTCCCGTGGTTACGTCACAAACTTCGAGATGCGTGCATGCATGTGGGATCGGCCAGCGTGGCCCAACGAGGAGCGCATTGCCAGCTTCCAGCAGCTGCAGGATTTCGACCAGGACGCCCCGCTGACCTTCGGTGGGCCGATGTACATGCGTGCCAGCGTGTACCTCAACAGCTACACGACGTGGGGGCGCATCTTCGACTTTGGGAACGGCGCTGGTCAGGACAACGTGGTGCTCACACTTGACGGGGCCTTGACAAATATCCTGGTGCTGCAGGTGGCCCATCGCAACGGTCTGATAGAAGAGGTCTTGTGCGTCATCCCCATTGAACTGCATCAGTGGACCACTGTGGAGGTGATGATTGATTCTTCTACCGAGCCTATGCACGGATTCATCCTCCTCAACGGCTATCGGTGCGGGACGGCTGAGATGTACTACAGACCAGAGACAGTGCAGCGCAGCAGCAATCGCATCGGGCGCAGCAACTGGCCCAACAACGACGACCTCGACGGCACAGTGAGCAACTTCGTGCTGACCGCGTGCCCCGTAGCTCGCCCTTGCCACAGTCTGACATCTTTCTTGAGTCTGGATGCGGACAGCAGGCAGCACTTCGACCAGGACGCCCCACTCACCTTTGGGGGTCCGATGCACATCAGCGCAGGTGTCACGATCTCCAGCTACACGCCGTGGGCTCGTATCATCGACTTTGGGAACGGTGCTGCACAGGACAACATCTTGATCACCCTGCGTGGCAGCACGAAGCAGCTCGCGGTGCATGTCTACCGGCAGGGTCTCATGCAGGAGGTCGTGTGCCCAAAAGATGTGTCTCTTCACTTTTTCTTCACCGTCGACGTCGTCCTTTCGCGTGCGGAAGGATCTGCAGCGCAGGGTACGGCGGCGATCTACATCAACGGGTTGGAGTGTGTCAAGGGCACGCTGCACCTGCCTGAGCTAGTGCTGCGCAACAAGAACCTCATCGGGCGCAGCAACTGGGGCGATGCACCCTTCGACGGCGTGGTGCAAAGCCTCGACATCACCACGTGTTCCCTGTCGCAGCCCTGCAGTGGAACGTTTTTACGCGAGGTTGCAAGCTTCCAACAGTCCAGCGATTTCAACCAAGAGGCTGCGCTGTTGTCTGGGGGAGAGCTGTACGTCAAGGCGACTGTGACCTTCAACAGCTACTCGGGCTGGGCACGCATCTTCGACTTTGGGAACGGTGCTGCAGACAACAACATCGTGATGTCGCTGGCCCACACCTCGAAGCAGATTGTGCTGGACGTGTGGCGGGACGGATCCCTGCAGCGTGTGCAGTGCATCGCCGACACTCCCCTGAACACCGCAGTCGCTGTGGAGGCGACCATCACACGCAACCCGCACTCTTTCCTTGACGGCCTGGGTGCTATCTACATCGACGGCGTGCACTGCGCTGACGGCCCCCTCCACATCCCTGCGTTGCTGGAGCGCAGCAGCAACCTCATCGGGCGCAGCAACTGGGTGGGTGAGGCACCCCTCGACGGCTCGGTGACCAACTTCATGATGACACGTTGCACCACCATGCCCAAGCCGCTTGGCAGCAAACAGACCGAGGTGGCGAGGTTCCAAGATGCCAGCGATTTCCAACCCAACTCGCTGACCTTCGGTGAACTGCTGCACATACGCACGAGTGTGTACCTCCACGGCTACACGCCCGAGGCCCGCATCTTCGACTTTTCGAACGGTGGGCAGGACAACGTGCTGATGAAGCTGGTGCCCAACACCAAACGCGTTGCCTTCGGCGTGTGGCGGGACGGCACTTTGCGGGAGGTTGTGTGCGAAATTGATCTTCAGCTGGGTGTGACCTACACTGTTGAGGCCATGACCTATCTGAAGATTCTCTTCTTGAGCGCCGTAAACATCTGGTTCATCGCTCTTAACGGTGTGGTCTGTGGTGAATACGTGGATGCGCCCTTCTTCCCCGAGAGCCTGACCCGGTCCGACCTCCGCATTGGGGCCAGCAACTCATTGCCCGACGCCTCCTTGCATGGAACAGTCAGCGGCTTCGTCCTGAATGAAGGCTCTTGGGGCCGATGATGCGTGCCTGTGCAAGGCGCTGGGAGACTTTCTTATCCATTCACGGTGGACCCCCACCCCCTGGAGCGGACCCCCGCGAGCGGGGGTCTGCCCTGCTATTTTTGGTGCCCAGACGACCCCCGATAGCGGGGGTCGGACCTCGCCAGACCCCCGATATTCCGATATCCCAAAAGGGTCTACCCCGACGTGCGGGGGTCCACCGTGTTCACTCTTAACTCAGGGCGTTCGCTCGGGGAGAAATAGGGGCCTATTTCGTTAAAAAAATGATTCTGGGAAAACCCTTCTCCCACCTCTCTCCCGGGCATTTCTCCCAAGGGGGAGAACTTAAATAAAAAAGTTTCTCGGAATTTTTTGCCTCAGGTGGGAAGGGGGTCTGAAGGAGAAGGGCAGCACCCTCTCGTACAAATTGATACCACCACGCTTCACACGGAGCGGAAATATCCCAAAGAAGCGAGATCTGAACCTGCTGGGGACCGTCGGAGCTATTGCCGGCATCAGCATGGTCAAAGCCAGAGGAGGCCGAAGCCAAGAGCATAGTGGCCTGCCACAGGCACCAGGCCGCTGTACCTCTTGAGCATGCTGTCTCAAGGTGCACGTTGTCTGTATGTGGTGTTCGACTATGAAGCGGACTCGGGGACGAGGCTGACAAATGTTCACTACCGTGGCCTCCGGCGGCTGGGGGGCTCCGCCCCCCCGACCCCCCTGTGACCTGTGAAGTCTGTCCAACAGGAACTAACGAGCGCATGTGACCGTGCCCTTCCTTCTCGAGAACGGGTATCGGCGACGGTCCGTGATCCTGTTTTGGGTTCGTCACCAACTCCCGAAGTATTCACTGATTGCCGCAAAACCTCCATTTTGCAGCCGCGAACCGCGAAATGGGCCCCTTGCGCCAAACATATATAGTACCCTGGTCTGGACCCTTCAGTGTGTGAGGCAATTTGTCTGAGGGGCGAAGCGCGCGCGAAATTTTTTTTTGAGGCGGCAATTTTACCCCTTTCTCCCACAGTCTCTGAGGAAGGTGGGAGATAGCGAACACCCTGACTCTTACTGGGGGGGGGCAAATACAAGAGTATATGCAAATACAAGGGTATATGCTAATACAAGAGTACTCCAGAATTCGCGATTTTAAAAAGTTCACCGAGCAAATACAAGAGTATACTCTTGTATTTGCATACTAGACTTTTGGAGAACTTTTGTGGGGGTTTCATCATAATTTGTGCTTCCAATGACCTCCCCCAGGCCAGTGGGCCTCCTGTCTGGAGTCGTCACGGACGGGTGGGAGTCGCCTCGGGGTGGGAAAGGCCAAAAGGACGCTGGTATTGTCTATTCGGCGCCGCTGCCCCATGAGGGCCCACCCGGAGGCCACATTTCTAGTATGCAAATACAAGAGTATATACTCTTGTATTTGCATGGTAGACAACTTTTCAGCTAAAAAACAATTTTTTGAAAACCCCGAATTACGTAAGCTGGCACGGTGAATAGAAGAGTATACCCTTGTATTTGCCCCCCCCCAGTAACGATCAAAAAAAACCCCCCCACCCCCCCTTTTGTTGAATCCCCTGGAACACACCCATCTTCTCATGCATCCTCTCCAAAGCTCATTCGCAAGATCCCTCTACATCTTCACCACCCTGCGCCACTGCTGCGCTCCCGTCGTGCTCTGCCCATGCAGCGAGACCTACCCCCTCCCCCGCCGCTTTGCAAGAGAACATGTGATGGATGGTGTAGCCATCATGCAACACTCTGCGGTTGGGAAAATACCAACTCGCTAGCCCAAAGCTCTTTCCTTGTTTAGACCCGGGTGCAGGGCAAGGTCTCGTCTCAGCTCACACCCCGTGCAGAGCACGGGGATCAAGACGACGGGATTGTTTTGCACACCTTTTTCAACAGCGCATCATGTCATTGCTCAAGGGTGCAATACAAACACTTGGGGGCCCTCGCTACCAGTCACAGCTCGTCAGTCAGTGAGGGGAAGTGGGCTGGAGCTCACTTTTTCTCACTCAGTCACGTACGTCATGGTAGCGAGGGCCCCCAAGTGTTTGTATTGCAATTTGGGTTAGCGTGCTGGCATCGCAGTCTGGCCTGGAGGGTCCATACCGTGAGATTGCTCAAGTGTTCAGGAGAACCTGCCTTCGCTCTATAGTGTACATCAGTGAGCCGCCTAGCATTGTAGCATTGTAGGCTGCAGCCTGGCACACTCACTCGATACAGAGTGAAGGCATCCCATGTGTAGGTGTGGGAAAATAAAATCAGTTTCATCCTGCTGGTGTAGCCGAAGAAGGGGGTTTTGTTGTTATGACTACGAACGAAGTACGAAATATGGGGAGGCTTCGGCTACACCGCATGCGATTTGTGCCGCAGCATCGCCGCATGGTAGACCTGTGTGCGCGTGTGAAGGCACCGTGCAAAGAAAGCTGGACCTTGAGTGGACTGTGTAGTGTTCCGCACAGAAGTGCAGGAAAAAGCCTTGTAGTTGCGTTCTTTGTTTGTACGAACGGTGCCTGCTAGTGTGCAGATACCGAACGCTGCCACGAGTCTTTTTGTGCGAAAAGCTAGCTGTTCTTCCAAAAAAAATAAGGAACGGTATACCAGCTCTCCCGTGCAGCCGTGTCTCTCGTAGAACTTCTGTGCGATGCAGGCCCTCCATTCAACAACAGAAGGTTGAGAAAGAGTGAGTCACCTCACAATCCTGGCTGTAGGGCCCGGGGGGGGGAGAGGGTGCCCTTTGCTCTGTGTGCTGCGAACACTGTTGTAGTGTTTGAAGCCCAGACACACTAATCACACAGTGTGACCACAGAGAGCGATGCTCCCTCCGCCCCACCACCTCCACCGATTCGCCTGATTCAAGACCCCTGCAGTGTCGGGGTCTGGAGTGCTTTTAGATACAACAGAAACAAATACACAAGGCAAACGCCATAACACCCCCGCCTTCCCCCCCCCCCCGTCTCTCTTTGGCCCACGGGTAGATGCGCGAGAGTGCGAGGGTGAGGGTGATGCGTGTCGGGGGGGGGAGGGGGTGGTGGTGGTGGTAGGTTCTCCCACCCCCCCCCCTCTCCTGCCTCCCCAAGCGCCCTGCTCGAGCTACGCTCATCGCAAGACTCGCCTGCAGCGGCGGGGTCTCTCCCCCCCGCCCTGCAGCCAACCCATTGTGCCTCGGCTTCTGTGTCAGGACTGTGCCAGCCTGTTACACGTGTTGCGCGCCCAATGCAGCCCCAAGGCGGAGTCACACCTGCAGAGCAGGCTCTGCAGGTGGAGGCTTTTAGCTCTCAGGGCTGCGCCGCGGGGTGGTCACACCGCATGTATGACGTGGGGGTGCCTTGTGCCTCGGGCGTAGAGATCCCGAGCCGGGCTTCCCCCACACCCTGTGTCCACCCCCCCCTGTGCGGCAGTGCGGTGCAGCAGCACCCTTCCCGTTCGTGAGGAGCACACCGCATGTATGACGTAGGGGGTGGGGGTGCCTTGTGCCTCGGCGTAGAGGCAGGTTGGAGCCTCGCGTTGTGTTCGCGGTCTACATGCGGTGTTCAATAGTTCTCATTACACACACCCCCTCTGTGGCAGGCTGTGCGGCAGTGTGGCTCAGCAGCACGATGCTCCCAAGCACTGCTTGCGCTCAACCCCTCAGACACCCCGCACAACCGAGTTGGATGCAGAGAGCCCCCCTCCCCGCACAGCGGCACCCCCGTGTCAGCCCGTGTGGCGGTTACCCTGCGGCCCTGCTTGTGCCTCGGGGCACAGCAGCCGGAGGCTCGCTGTTCGATCTGTCAATCGCATCCACCTCTGCTGTGGCTATATTTTTTTTCCCGCTCTTTCCTCGTTCTGATCCCCCTCAGATCCAACGTGCATGCTGGAGGTGTGCCGCCAGCGAGTGCCTTATGTCCGCGAGTGGTTTGTTGGCGGTGTCGGCCCCACCCAGCTCCCAACTGTATAGCATCAGTTTGGAGGGCGGTGCCTTCGCTGTTGTCGGCAAAAAAATAAGTTTCGTCGATTCTCACCCAACCAAGTTGGTCCAAGAGGAGGAAATGAATGTCCCGGGATATAGATCCCGACAACACATAGCATATCCACAGTGGGCCACACTTAGTGACACTATTTTTGGCATCCCCATGCTGAAGGGCCCCATTAGCGTCAATCAGTGGGTGGTGGTGTCGCTGTGTGGTCTTTTGCTCAAGGAATGGCCGAGGTGAGGGATGGTTGGTGGGGCAGTGTGTCGACTGGGAGGGCTTACACCTATGGGGATGGCGTTCGCTGTGCTGCGCTTCGGAGCGAAGGTTCCGAAGGAAGCCTCCATGGGCTTGAAGGGCGGGCCTGCCTCTGTCAGATGCTACCGACGCTTTCCAAAAGGAATTGCGTGTCGTGTGTGTGAGTGCGTGGCCTCACAATAAAAAGGGTGATTGCAAAAGCGACACGCAGGTTAGGCGCGCGCACACAACCACCACAGAGCGGGGGGGGGGGGAATGGGTCCCACCTCCTCGCTACCCCAAAGAAACCCAAACCGCACCTCGAGTCACAGCTGTCCCGCTCTTCGGGTTGAGAAACACGAAACACGACAAACAAATGGCACGACGTGAGACCCCCCCCCCCGGCCCCCGCCCCACCTCACCCCACAAAGGTTGATATTCCCGCCACACCCCCGAACAAGCTAAAGACATGCTCTAACTGCACGAACCCCCACTTTTCACACAACGTGGCTTGCGGGTTGTGGTCTCTGCAATTTTCACGGTTTAGAGGGTCTGGCGGAGGTAGTGCAGTGTAGTGTAGCCTCACACTCCACACAGACACTCCTTCTTTCCCCCTCTCTCCCACCCACCTTTTGACACACACTGAGTGACACCTCCACACACACCTCCGCTGTGACGTAGGGGTGGGCAGAGAGTGGGGCACAGGTGGGCACAGATCCGCGCAGGGTTACCCACTTCAAGCCACTATCACTACACAACCCACACCCTACCCCCCTCCAGCTCCGCTCCCTCCCCCTCTCTCCCTCTCTCGCATCCCACTTTCCCTTTCCCCCGCCCCCGCTCTTTCCGCGGAACCACCGCACTCTGACACTACTGCTGCCTGTTGCTACCCACCCAGTCCTCAACTCCCCCCCCCCCTCCACCTGTTCCGGAGGCTTTGAACCATGCCACCACTAGAGCCCGCCCCTGAGGGCCTGCACAACCCTTTCACCCGTGCCGTGCTGCAGACGGCGACGCATGTCGGGGGGGGCCTGTGGGCACCGCCGCCGCTTCCGACGCAGAAGCAGCAGCAGACGGAGCGTGGCAGCCCTTCCCCCAGCACCCCCCAGCCGCAGCCCCACTGGGATGAGGCACGCCCCTACGTCCCTCCCCCCTATCGGGGAGTTCTCGGTGGGATTGCAGCTTCCGGGCTGCACGAAGCGGATCCACAATATGACGCTATCCCGAAGTCCGACCTGATGTCAGGTGTCCACAGTGCAAAGGGGGCCTCCCTCCCAGACGTGGCTCCGCCTGACTGGGGGGTTGAGGCCGGTTTCGACTGGAGCTGCGTGGAGCGTGGCCAGCGCCTGTGGAGGCGGTATCAAGGCATTGTGCACACCGGGCTGGCAAACATCCTCCTCGTTGGCTTCTGCCTCGCCCGCAGTG
Source organism: Rhynchopus euleeides (assembly GCA_963210315.1). NCBI lineage: Eukaryota > Euglenozoa > Diplonemea > Diplonemida > Diplonemidae > Rhynchopus > Rhynchopus euleeides. The sequence goes on along the minus strand of OY723317.1, from coordinate 303,861 downwards.
CGGATGTCCTGATTGCATCAGGATACAGCGCTTCCCCACGGGTTGCTTATGACAGATACCTTCAAACGGGGTTCTTTGTCATCGACTGGGTCACGACGGATCTGCAAGACCCGCTCTCTCTGGCCAGGATCTCCTTAAAGAAGGTCCGTGCGATGCACAGCCTCGGGAGGCGGAAGGCTGCCGAGGCAGGTCTTTTCAGCCACGCCTCCGAGGGGGTCCCAATTTCGCAGTACGACATGGCGTTGACGCTCCTCGCCTTCACCGGATGCTCCCTCGAATGGCTGATGCACATCTGCCCCTCGCTAGCCCTGTCGGAGCAGGACCTCGGCGACATGGTGTCGGTTTTCCGGGTTGTGGGACACTTCCTCGGAGTCTCGGACAGATTCAACACCTGCCGCACCTTGCAGTTCAACCGCTGCGCCTACACAGACCTCCAGGAGTGGATGGGCCCCTTCTGGGCCTCCGAAACCCCCACTTCCTCCAAGCTCCGCTCCACAGTCCTGTCGGGGCTGGCACAGCACCAGCCCCCTGGCGGGGGGTTCTGGGGGGCAAACCTCGAGCTGTATCTGGAGCAACTCGGGGTGATCAGGCTTGTGGTGCCGCGGAGGGGTTCGGTGGAGCCTGCCCGGCGTTGCGCGTCTGCGATGGTTACCCCCTTCTCGCTGCTGTTTGCGCGTGTGGTGCATGCCGCCCTGCCGTGGTTGAATCGCATAGTCTCCGACAGGCTCTGCGTGCACCGCACAATGTGCCTGCAGGAATCAGAGCGGTTCGCAAGGCTTTCCAAGCGGAAACGATCTGTCGCTGTGTGGTGCAACACGTGGTTTTTCCCCGCAGGGGATGCTGCGATGCAAGCCATCCTCAACGCGGTGCGGTTTTGGCCAGTCTGCCTCTCGGTGGCTGTTGTGGTGGCGGTGACAGCTGTGTTTGGGATCTTTGGCGAAGTCGCAGGCTGAGCACATCAAGACAAAGAGGGGGGCCGAAGCTCCCCTCCGGTTTGCACGCTCAACTCAGAGACAGTGTAAGACTCAAGTGTTAGACCCACCTCCCTGAGGGTTTGGAGCGAACGGAGCGAGAGGGTGTGTTCGGGGGTTCCCCTGACTGGGGACACAACTGAATCAGGTCAGGAGAGGTGGGGGATTGCACATAGCCTTGTGTGGGCAAGGAGCGTATGCAGTGCCAGGGCAAAAGTCTGTCGGAAGACGTGTTCCATTTTTTCCTACAGCCGTGATTCCTTCATCCTTATTTGAAGCGTTTGACGCTCCCCGCCGCTTGTTTAGCCCCCTGCTGCCTTGATGCGGATGCGGTGCACATGTGACCATGAGACACCTAGACGCAGAAACTATTCAGGTTGTCGGAATCACTCCGACATAAGGGGGTCTTCGCTATCCTTCGTCAACCTTTCGTCAGTTTTCAGCCAATTTCAACTGGAAATGCACTAAAATGCACTGACGATCACCCCGCAGCGAAGGCCCTCTATATGTGCGAGAAGCAGGCTTGCCTGAGCAGGGGATGGGGGGGAAGTGCCGTGTCGTTTCGAGGGTGTGCGGTGCGGTGTTCAGCATTCGAAGAACGCCCCAACTGTCGTTGCCACCCTTTCTCTCTTGTGATTCACCCGATTGTATTAGTTTCCCTTCGGTTATTTCCTTCCATCATGGTTTCGCAAATATTTTGGTACCGTCCAGGGGGTCGCCTCCCACCACGCATAACCAAGTTTCACAACGGGGAGGCAAAATACAGCAGCAGTCTCTCGAGTCTTCCTTTCAGATGATTTTGCATTGATCGCTTCCACCACGGCAGAAAAAACACACACACAAACCCCCCCCCCCCCGCGTGTCGAGTGACCTTACCTGTCTGAAGTACAGAAAATGTGTCGGGTTGGGTGGAGCATATACACACAAACACACACGTTCACACAGGCGGTGCTGTGACCTAGTCATGGCGCCGGCGTGGCCAGTACCCTATCAAGAGTACGCTACGCAAACTCTGGTTTCAAAACACACGTTCACACACAACACAGAACAAACCGCACAAACGTGTTCAACACATCCGGCATCCTATGCGAATACCCGCCGCTCCCCGGGAGCTGTTGCGGGAACCATCTGCTCTTCCGACCCAGTGAGACTCTTGCCGTATTTTCTCTACCACACGGGGTGTGTTTTACCAAAAAAAATTCACGAAAATTCGTCAGCTGATTGAGGGTGTGATACGAAAATTCACACCAGGTGTGCGTAAAGGCTTGGCAGACAACAACAAAAGTGTCGGAAGCAGGTGTTGCCCGAAGCGCACCCGCTGCATCCCCTATCACCATCTTTCGTTCGGCGGCTATTCCGCGCTCTTTTCAACGCGTCGTCGCGAAGATTGCGCCTCAGTATCAGCAGGCGCAATCTCCGGCTTCCAGTGTGTGTGTGTGTCACCTCTCCTTTACAGCGCAACGAGGAGGAGAGCGAAACCGTGTGGTGTCACGTAGAGCAAGAGTAGGATAGCGGGCCCGGTTACTCACGGTATGGTCCCTCGGGGCCAGGCTGCGATGCCAGCACGCTAACCCAAATTGCAATACAAAAAAGTGTGAAAAGGTGTGAGAAGATGTACGACTCACTGCCTCGACAATCAGCCCAGTGAGGGCGAGTTGGGTTCTTCTGCGGAGTCATCTGCGTTGACCCCACGCGAATTCCCTGGTTTTCTTTTCTCGCCTTCCCCTCGAACAGGGTATAAGATAGACTTTTTTTCTGGCGCCGTTTTCCGGTTTTTCTGGTTTTGAAAATTTTTCGCGCGCGCCTTCGGCGCGCGCGACCCGCGCAAACCCTCCCAGAATCTGAGAGGGCCCGGTGCCTGCGCGCGTCCTGTCGTACTGAGGCTGCTTGGTGGGGCAGGCGCAGCAGCTGCTTTGAAAGTTTGGACTCTCGGCCAAAAAACCGGTCTGGTGCAATTTTTTTACGCAGGGGGGTCTGGGGGGCGGAGCCCCCCAGCCGCCGGAGGCCGCGGTAGTGATCATCTGTTCCCTACAGTCTGGATTCGCTTGTAAGTAGGAAGGCTTCGCTGTATCGCAGCCCGGCCAGCAGGAGATCACTGGTCCTTGAGGGTTCAACCTTCAGGGTGGAGGAGGACGGGGGAGCGACCACTCGTGACAGGTGTGCGTTGTGGGTGGTGTGGGTGCACGACAGAATGGCCAAAGGGTCCACGAGATCTCTGCACACATTCCGTTATCGAGGAGATGGGCACCTAGCTGTGACGACAGGCAATAAACAAATCTCATCTGTTAGTTGCCCCCAATAGGCTTGGCGACCTTCAAGACTGCTTGAAGGTCGTTCGTGTTCTCGTCTCAGCCCTCCGGACAAGCAGATCTGTCTCGAGTTGGTGGGCTGTCGCCATGTATTCGATGGCACCGAGTGACGCTGCACAGAGGCAGACGACACGGTGAACTCCAGCGGAGGTTACCCTACCTCCGCTGGAGTACACCGTGTGTCTCCCATGAGTCTCAACTAGCGGGAGTCTTAGCGTAAATTAGCTGGAAAATAGACTCCCGTCTCCAGTGCAGACTGCAGTCTTAGACTCCCTCTTAGACACTCGCTAGGGTGGCTGGAGTCCACCATGTGTGCACCTTCAAAACAGAAGAGACCTGCATGACGAGGGCATCACCACCCACCGGGCCCCACCGGGCCACCCGCTAGGTCCATTTTTTCTTCTCCGCTTCTCTGCCTTCTTTGGATTATTTGAGCTCTGTGCGGATCACGATGGGGTCACTTTCTATTTTTTTATGCCGTTTTTTCTGACTGTTTTACTGTCCCAAAGTCACAAAAAAAACCGCCAAAAATGAGACCAGGGCTGTTCCTAACTGGGGGGCTTGTTCCCCACTTTCAGGATTCTGAAGTTTTCCCCAGTCGACAGGGCGCGCACAAGGATGGAAGGGAAGTCTGTCCCACGTACCGTTCGCCTTGCTGGCCAACTGGAGAGCCAGACGTTCACTACCGTGGCCTCCGGTGGCTGGGGGGCTCACGCCCCCCAGACCCCCCTGTGGCGTACGTCTCGTACTCAAGTCCTTCGAATCCCATCAAGTCGGGGTCCAACCACTCCAGTCGCCTCTGAGGACGCAGCCAACTCGCACAGAATCTGTACGCCCACACGAACAGATGTTCGCTACCGTGGCCTCCGGCGGCTGGGGGGCACCGCCAGTGTTGTTAGAAACCGAGTTTTAAACGTTTTAAACGTTTTAAAGTTTAAAACGCCGTTTTAAATTACCGTATACGTACATGGATATATTCAGACCTTATTAAGAGATTCCGCGTTTTAACCTCTTAATTCTAAGACCTTAGTTTTTCTGCAGGGGTTTCCCTATTGGGAAGGGGTTACAGAACATCTTTGCTCAGAAACTGACCTCGGCTCGACGGACTAGGATGGTATCAGCCCAGGAATCTCTCATCCCACCCCCAATCCTGCAAAAGCCTGCACGGTCCAAATAACATTCGCTTTTTTGCATGCTTGTATGTATGCGCGTTCCTCACTTCCACACCTGGCACACACAAGCAGCCGCAATATGGCAAAGAGAGCGGCTGACTCCGATGAGGATTCTATTACTGCGGAGCTGTCACAGGCACAAACTGTTGCC